>JALJCO010011840.1:0-284073 GCA_023101725.1 Atherinomorus stipes
TATTGTCATTGAACCAGCATCCCAGGGCAATTAAATTTACCTTCCAGCACAAGAAAAAGCCAACATTGAACGTCTGTAACTGTCATTATTTGTTATATTATGTTTCAGGTTCAAACTTACTGGAAGCAACTGATGGTAATAATAAATGTGATCTGCCACACTAAAATAGGCCCCAAAGTCACAGCGGCAATGTGCATGAAAATACACAAAGAAGTTGTTTTTTTTTGTTGTTGTTGTTTTTCGGAGTAGAAAGTGTTAGTTGAGGTCATGAATAAGCCACTCCATGTTTCAACTAACAGCTCTGGTATACATTTGCGTTTAAAACAGGCTGCATCAGGTGAGAGAGGTGAAAATCTTCAAGGGGGCTTTTCCCGCATTTCAGCTTTTGTGATGTGTCTACATTCAAATGGCCACAACGTCTTCAAATAAAGCTTAGAAACTACACTTTCAGAGTCTGTGAGTAACTCAAAATGCCCCGTGTGCTACTTATGTCCTGTTTCAGCGTGGCCTGTCACAAATCTGTCCGTTTTTCCTCACACCTACTGCTGCTGACTATTCTCTGTTTCAGTAATGTGACTTGATCAAAGCTTTTCTTGTGTAAAAGTATGTAAGTTTCATGCTGATATCGTATCAGATGGATATTGGTATTGATATCAGTGTTGTATCAGAAGGGAAAAAGTTGTATCGGGACACCGATAGAAATGATGAATGATATTTTCATATAAATCAGTTTATTTGTCAAGTGTTCAAGTTTATTGTCTTTATGTGTTCAAAGCATTCAAATTTAAACATGATTCCTTTCTATCTAAAATAAAATCTGTAGATTGTCAAAAAAAAAAACAGCCAAAACAGAAATTTTCCCAGAGGAACCTCAACAGACCAACCGGACCACCATGACCACCACTCAGATTTGCTCCTGAGCAGATAAATTCCCACAGGACACGTATTTTAACACACTCTGGTTATCATAAAGCGTTTGGCGAAGCAGAGCGGCCGTCCTATACTTAGCCGAGTAATGACGGGTGCTGCTTTACATGGACATGCATTCTGATTAGACTGTCATTTGGAGGGATGTCTGCGGCCGCCACAAGGCCACCAGATACAGCTGACATGGAAAACAACAGAAAAACAAGCAGCACACACACATCAAGACGTTTCACAGCCTCTTTCCTCCCCCCTCACACACTCCGGCCTGGTTAAAGGTGAGGAAGGAGTTTATGTGGTGTGCACAGAGCTGCTGGACTTTGCCGGACCTTTACTGCTCCCTGTTGGCTGCAGAGGAAACTTCACCTCTCCACAGCTGGCAGATTGGTTTTAGGGATTAGAAAGTGTAACGGCACACACAATTTACAGCTTGGCAGGATTTCAGTGAAACAAAAACTATATTAGATATTTTCTATTATTGTAATATAAGCTTCCTAAAGGGAAACATTATCCATACAGTTGAAGTGAATTAAATCCCTTAAAAGCAGCAGATCAAACAGATCAAACAGGCTTCACTCCTCTCTCATTTAATATGCTAAGATCACTCAGTATGCAGATTTCTTCCCATCCTCCATTTCTGCAGGTCAAGCTGATACTGCAATAAACAGGAAACTGCAGCACTATGAATCAGAGGTAGAAAACTAACAGATAATGAGTTTTTGAGTTGGAATATTAAGCACAACACTGCTAATAATGAGTGTAAATGTTATTTTACTGACTCTCAGCTTTTAGATCTGTAGGTTCCTCACATTTATTTCTGTCTGCGTGATCTGGTAAAAACACTCATTCACAATTCATTTTGTTTGTTTTAAACGCACTAAAGAGATTAAATGAAGATCATAGGAGGAAGTTTAAAATGCTGCATAACGTCAGGGTCTGAGCTGGTGAGGTTTATGTTCATTTCCAAAGTTTTTTTATTCAGTAAATATAATAAAAACCTGCTAAGTTTGGAGTCTTCTTGTCTGTTTTATAGATGTAGTATAAAATGAATTATGCCAAGATAAAAGAAAGTTCAGTTCTGTGTACAGCAGTTGTTTCAGCTCCTGTTTGATTAAAAATTAACTTAAATTTGTCTTCTGTTTTTTTTTTTTTTTGTTGTTGTTGTTTTTTTCCATTCAAACTGGAAGAGTTTATGTTGAATAGCTGATTTTAAGTAAGTAAGAAAGAAAGAAAGAAGTTATCTGAAGCATTGGTCATTCAGACTTAAACACTTTCTCAGCTTCTTTGTAAACTAACCAACCTCCTCTGAAGTTAGTCAATACTTTATTGAAGTATTCCAGCAGATATTAAAGTTGTACTTCCGTGGTCATTTCATTAATATTTCTGTGTTCTCCATTATTATTGAATGCATTCTGCATCGTTTCTGTTTAAAAAAACCTTCTGGTTGCTTAGTATCCAGCTGTATTTGTATACTAGAAGAGAGGCTTGTGGTCCAACGGCAGGCTTTTCCGGGTCCTTCTCATGAATTTCCGTCTGATTGGCTGCCTCCCATCAGTGTATGAAGGAAGCTCCGCCCTCCGCTCTTATTTCGTTACAGACAGGAAATAGAGCCGACAAACAAGTTTGTTCCGCCATGCTAACAAACAGTTAGCTAATTAGCTTCTCAACTCCGAAGCTACAGTCGTGCCGTCTTTACTTCTAGTGTGTAGTGGAGGGTTACCTGCCTTCCAATGGACAGATAGAAACCCCACGTGGTATACGCTATTTGAAATGTGACGTAGAAGTGCGAGGCTGTTCCCGATTCGCTCTTTTCTTCGTATTGTTTCTCTGATGAGAAAGCACAGCCGACTGGGGGGAACGCAACGCTAGCAAGTCAGCATGTGTAAGTAAACAAGGGGAAACCCTCCGAATTTCAGAAGGAGCAAGTTAAACGGGTTTTCAGTGGAAGGAGGCCTTTAACACTAGAGATGCACTGATCCAGTTTTTTTCCGATTCAATCTGATACTGATACCTGGGCTGAGCATATCGTCCAATACCAGATACCAATCTTATAATTCTGTTGAATGAATGAACTTTGTACCTTCCCATGTGAGTGAAGGCATTAAAAGTAACAAATGAACACATATTAAACTTGATATTATTTACTATCAAATAACAAAATGTACATTTAAAGTGGGGGAAAAAAGTATTGAATATGACATTTTCTCAGAAAATATGTTTCTAGTAGAGCTATTGACATGACATTTTCACCAGATGTTGGTAACAACCCAAGTAATGCACACATACAAAGAAATCCTAACATTTATGTCCATAACTGAAATTATGTGCAAAATAGTGAAATGACACAGGGAAAAAGTATTGAAAACGCTTACTGAAATGTATTTAATACTTAGTATAAAAACCTTTGTTGGTGATTCCAGCCTCCAGACCCTTCCTGTATGGAGAAACCAGTGGAATACGTTGCTCAGGTGTGATTTTGGCCCATTCTTCCACTAAAACTGCCTTCAGATTTTCAAACTTCCAGGTCTCTTCAGTGAACTCGGATCTTGCGTTCTATCGGGTCAGGTAACTGACTTGGCCATTCTACCAGCTTTATTTTATTTTTCTTAAACCAGTTGAGTGATTCTTGGCTGTGTGCTTGGGATGGTTGTCTTGCTGAAAGATCCAGCCTCTTTTCATCTTCAGCAGCTGCAGATGCAGCGGATTCTGGTCCAGAATGTCTTTCTACTTTTCTCCATTCATTTTTCCTTCATTGATATGAAGACTGCCAGTATCACATGCTGAAAACCAGCCCCGACCATGATGTTCCACCTCCAAACTTCACTATAGCTATGGTGTTTTTGGGGTCAAGTGCAGTGCCATATCTCCTCCAAACATGTTGTGTCTTATGACATCCGCAGAGTTCAGTTCTGGTCTCATCTGACCAGAAAAATGTTGACGTGTTCAATACTTTTTCCCCCCGCTGTATAATGATATGAATGAAAACACAAATGACTGGACTGGAACATTGGATCGGCGAAAGTAATCTGATATCTGATCCAGCTAACTTGTCAGTATCGGAGCTAATATCCAATCCAGGTAGTGGGTGGGTCGATTCAATAATTGAAGGATCAGCGGTTTGAACTCCTCTCTCCCAGTCATCTGTTGGCGTTACAGATTGAATATGGAATACGGACAGAACAGCGACATCACGTGTGTCTAGGTTGTAGTTGCAACAGCAAAAAACCTCTCCAGCAGTTTGGTTGCCAGGCTCACTGCTGATACGCAAGTGACCAACAGCCTGCACCATGTCCAACAAGTAATGCAGAGGAGTTTATAACTGACAGCTAACGTTAGCTTTGTGAGCAAACAAGTTCGCTTACTGATTCACGAGAGAAGTCGCCGTTTCTGCGTTTTGATGCCATGGAAAATGTTTATGTGGTTCCATCTAATGTAGTTGTCAACTACATTTACTCCAGTTTTTGCTCTTCTCAGGTCGCTCCTGTTCAGAGATGGATAACAATATCTCCAGGGCTCTGAAGCAGCTGCTTGACTCAAAAGTACATTCCTGCAATTGCAATGGCCAACAAGGGTGCGGCAATACATCCAATCCATACAGGAAATTTAAAGTTCAAGTTAGTTAAACACCACAAGAGCGTGTTGTCTGTGTAACCACTCTGGACCCAATGTGCATCCTGGTTACACGAACGCAGAGACGCGGAAGTACTCTCATGTGATTGGCCAGAGTGCGATTACATGTTTCCAGATTTCCGGAGGTTCTCGCTGACTTTGCGCCATTCCGGCATTTTTCAAATCCACAAACAATGGATCAGATAGACGAGAGACTGATTGAGGAGATTAGAAAATATGAACATCTTTATGATGCCTCGTCCAGGCACTTTCCAAGAGGAAATGCCCCCGGAAGTTAAGTAAACCATCGAAGAAGACTTCCTTGTGGAGTTTATGAGAGGATACCTTCAGCACTGCCACCTTCAGAGTGAAAAGGATACTGCAACATGTAGGGCACTTCCCTACGCACAAGTGCGAGAGCATACCCCATCTGCATTAGCTACGCGGGCCCGACGTGCCGCAGAGAACGCGTGACTATAAATCAAGCTTAACTGTGTCCAACTTACCATTGCCACACAGAGATCGTATTTGGCAACCTGCAATAGCGGCGTGTATTGGCTTGTAGATGTAAACATATACTCCGTTTCCACCTGTGGGTCTGGGTTGGGCCAGGCCAGATCTGGTGGGTTTTGTTAAGGATATGTTGATTTCACGTTGCGTCCCCACAGCAAACTGTACCCTTACCCTGGAAGAAGAGTATTAACCAGACAGCGCTGCTACGTGATTGCCTGACATCATCGCCGTGCAACAACTTTAGACCAAAGCAACACACATGACAGAAACAAAGGAGTCACCCCTGCTTTGTTTTTATGCCAGGTCACGCGGGAAGTGGCAGATTTTTCAACGAATCAATGGATTGCTGTATATTAGCTCCACCTTTTTGGTCCGGCCAGATCGGTTAGATCAGTCCCCCTGCCGAAGGGTACCAAAAAAGTAGGCTGGATCGGGTCGGATACAAGGGTACCTTTCCCAGTTTTTATCTGTGGAGACACAAAAAAACATGGACCGATCCAACTTGCAAGGGCGCTCTTCGCGGCAGCTAGATGTATAACTGTTTAAGTTATAAAAATATACTAAATGATGTAGTTTCGAGTAAATTATGGACGCTACCCACTCAGGATACTTGGATTACATTGGACGAGCAGTATGGAGGAATATTGCCAAGTTTTTGTGGACTTTTATGGACCTTTTTGGTTCAGTCGCTGGTGAACTTCATTATATGAAAGTTGGGGGAAAACAAAAACCCGTCCGATCACCGGTTGCATTTGAGATATTAAAAAAGTGCTCCACAGTCTTGCTCAGCATGAGGGTGAGTACAAATTGAGCGCACATTATTCTGTGGGTGTACTATTCCTTTAAGTCAGGAGTTATTTTATTTTTATTTAATCTTTATTTTCAGGAAAGTCCCATTGAGATTAAAAAACTCTTTTTCAAGGGAATCCTGGCCAAGAGGCAGCAGAAGTTACAAGAGAATTATACAAGACATACAATAAAACAGGTAAGCCAGCATTTCCATGTGGGGCCCATAAGGGTTGAATTGTGGCTGCATATGAGGGACCCAAATGGGTTTGTCCATGGTTTCCATGGTGGCCCCACCTGTGTTTTCCCATGTGGCTTTCCACATATGGGGCTTATGTAACTTAAACTATGAGATCTGCCATTTTGCCCAGATCAAGCCCATGCTCATCCAAACACCTACAGGCTATATGGGTAAACACAGGTGGGGCCACCATGGACAAACCCACTTGGGTCCTTCATATGAAGCCAGAATTGAACCCTTATGGGCCCCACATGGACGTGCTGGCTGAACAGGTTAATATCTATGGTGTCTGGAAGGTGATCAGCTCATAGAGACCTTCAGATCAGCAGCAATCTAATGAGACAAGCATGTCCTCGGCATCGCTGCGATAGCCAAGAGCGACCCCTGATAAGCTGTTAATATGATCCGGTTTGCTTCCCCTGAATCAAAACCAGCTTTTCAGCCTGCTGCATGTTAGACAGCTGCTGGGAAATGAGTGGAAAATGTGCCCGTATATCATCCAGGTGCAGTTTCATTGTTCCTGCGGTCACCAAACAGGACCAATGTGACTTTACTCTCTGTGTTTCACGTGAGCGGTGGATACAGATGAAGGATTTATTTCAACCTGGAAGCAGATTACTAACATGCTGCAGCTGATAACTGCCAAGATGCTCCGGATGGATCGAGCCGGAAAATCTCTTCTGATGTCTGGAAGAAACTGGATGTCCTGCACTCACCAGCTCTAGACTGTAACGGACTGTTACACACTCTTTTCACATCTCCACTTAGTCAAAACCTGCAGAGGCTTCTCTTCAAAGACCCCCTCCCCCCTACGAAACTCTAGACAGGGTTTATTTGATTGCTAGTCAAAATATGTGGTGTCACTGTGGGACAACAAAGCCTGTAACTCACATGTACTACAGAGGGTACGACGGAGTCCACACAAGCAGCTCATGTTGCAGCCGCTGACCGCCGCAACCTGTTATTCAAGCTGCTCTGCTGTAAACACGACGCGTCTCGCTGGCTTCGCTCTTTCATTCCCCTGATTGTTGTGGAGCGGTGATCTGGACACAGCACCCCCAACATGCCCAGTCCATCCAGTTATCAGGCCTCATGATGAGCACTGATACCATGCTCAAGTAGAGGCACCATCGTAACCCCCTGAAATTATCCTGCCAACCCCACCGTTGCTCCCCTTCCCAGTTTGAAAACCACTGCTCTATCTGGTAAATCCACAATGATCCATGATAACACCATTATTTATCCTATTTTCATCTAAAAACATCCCTATCACTACGATGTTGCTAAGAGACCTCTATAGGGGATTATCACGCTTCCTTGTTCAGGTTCCCGGAAGTTGAAACATTTGGCACTTCCTCTTCCGGGCCATGTTAACGACAGCCGTTCCTGCTCTGTTATACTGTTTAAATCGGATAAACTCCAACATACTTAAGTTTTCATTCTAGACTGAAATGATACTGGATCAAAGCGATCGATTCGCCGCGGTGAAGGGCCGAACTTTATAATAAAACACACGTTTGTTTGTCGCCGATGGGGCACAACACCGGCACTTCACAGCATGCTAGCATTAGCCAGCTAGCGTTTACTGACGTGCTTAACATTGTGCGTCTTAAAACACACAAACATCTGAAAATAGGGTCTGTACCCCCCCGTTTCCAGTGGAACAACTGGGGACTGCCAAGAATGGAGACGCTTTCAGATGCTTGTGTGTTTTCAGCCGCACAAAGTTAGGCACGTTATCAAGCTGGCTAATGCTAACCTGCTAACACGACTGTGCAGTCTGCCGGCCACAAACAAACGTGTGTTTTATTATAAAGTTCGGTCCTTCACCGCGGCGAATCGGTCGTTTTAATCCACTTCTTCCTCAGCATCACTTCAGTCTGGAATGAAAACTTGGCATTGGCGTTTATCCGATTTACAAAGTTTAACAGAGTAGTAGCTGGCGGACTACTGTTAGCAGGTTAGCATTAGCCAGCTTGATGACGTGCCTAACTTTGTGCGGGTGAAAACACACAAGCATCTGAAAACGTCTCCTTTCTTGGCAGTCCCCAGTTGTTCCACTGGAAACGGGGAGGTACAGACCCGATTTTCAGATGTTTGTGTGTTTTAAGATGCACAATGTTAGGCACGTCAGTAAACGCTAGCTGGCTAATGCTAGCATGCTGTGAAGTGCCGGTGTTGTGCCCCACCGGCGACAAACAAACGTGTGTTTTATGATAAAGTTCGGCCCTTCACCGCGGCAAATCGATCGCTTTGATCCAGCTTTTGATCAGTATCACTTCAGTCTAGAATGAAAACTTAAGTATGTTTGGAGTTTATCCGATTTAAACAGTATAACAGAGCAGGAACGGCTGTCGTTAACATGGCCCGGAAGAGGAAGTGTCAAAATCCGGGAACTTCTGGTAAGCGTGATAATCCCCTATTTAGACCTGGAGATGATGATGAAGACACTTCCTGTCAAACTTTCCACCAATCAGAGAGCTCAAATTGACGGTAATGTCCAATCAGGAGCAGCCAAAGATCAACAAGTGAGCAGAAAGTTCTATGTGTGTCTGAAAAGAAGAAAAATAATGTTCCTCTGTGGCTGGAATGAAGAAAGAAGAGCTTTCTGATGCAGCTGAGTTGGAATTGGTTTGTGAGGATTGAAGGTAAATAGCAGCAGAAATAACTGGAAACATGGAAATAGTTTCTGTTGTGTGTTTGTTTCAATGCCTGAAAGCTGAGATGGAGAGATGATATGCAGATGAGGAAAGGATTGGTCACTCTTTATCTGTGTGGTAAGTATACAAAGTTCAGTTAGTTATAAATTCTAGTTCTGGTTCTGGTTGGTCTTTATGGTTCTATATCTATTGATACGTTTATTTTACATCATTTTAGCCTCATAATCTGACAACAGGCTGAACTGGAACATGATCCCTGGTTGCTGACTGGGATTAAAGGTTCTAGATGCTGACTGGGATTAAAGTTTCTGATGCTGACTGGGATTAAAGGTTCTGATGCTGACTGGGATTAAAGGTTCTAGATGCTGACTGGGATTAAAGGTTCTGCTGCTGACTGGGATTAAAGGTTCTAGATGCTGACTGGGATTAAAGGCTCTGGATGCTGACTGGGATTAAAGGTTCTGGATGCTGACTGATGGTAAAAGTTCTGATGCTGACTGGGATTAAAGGTTCTGGATGCTGACTGGGATTAAAGGTTCTAGATGCTGACTGGGATTAAAGGTTCTGATGCTGACTGAGATTAAAGGTTCTGATGCTGACTGGATTAAAGGTTCTGGATGCTGCCTGGGATTAGACGTTCTAGATGATGACTGGATTAAAGGTTCTGATGGTGACTGGGATTAAAGGTTCTGGATGCTGACTGGGATAAAAGGTTCTGGATGCTGACTGGGATTAAAGGTTCTGATGCTGACTGGGATTAAAAGTTCTGATGCTGAATGGGTTTAACGTTCTAGATGCTGACTGGGATTAAAGGTTCTGATGCTGACTGGGATTAAAAATTCTGGATCCTGACTGGATTAAACGTCCTGATGGTGACTGGGATTAAAGGTAGATGCTGACTGGGATTAAAGGTTCTAGATGCTGACTGGATGAAAGGTTCTGTTGCTGACTGAGATTAAAGGTTCTAGATGCTGACTGCAGTGTTAAGCATCGATGTTGTCTACTTTACCGGTAATCTACCTGGATGGAGGATGAGGCTGCTTGAAAAGAAATGAAAAAGAAAAAGTTAGTTGTGATCATTTAAAGAAAACTGTGAACATTCTACATAATTTCTGCAACTTTCTGCAACATTAGAAATTTGCAGGATTAGACAGCTTCACTTTTATATAGAAAGTAGGCGACATGCTGAACTCAGCACGTGTCCATAACAAAAACAAAGCGGCCTTTTAAGCTCCAGGTTTATCATGTCTTCTTTGAATTACCGTAGCTCTTCAACCATTTATGCTGTCAACGTAATTCCAACAAATTCATACGGCAGATATGATGTGATCAAGCTTGTCATAGTAAATCTGTTAAATAAAATCCATGACACTGAAGAAGTCGGTTCTAAGCAGAACCACCGTCAGGAATAATTCATCATTCAGGATGACTGCAGCGCTGCTGAGGACAGGCTTCACGGTGGACTAAAGAAACAAAGCCATCATCAGGACCACAATGCTATGCATCATTTTAAATTATCTCAGTTTGGCCAAAATTTGAGCAGAAATGTGCAAATGTGGCTGATTATGCTTATTTATGCATTAATAATAATTAATCTAGCAGTTAATCAATTTATCTACTCTGACTTAATAAGTAAACTTTCTTTATAATGTAGAATGTGATCACAGTCATTTAATACCTTTAAGAAAAGAAGCATTTTCCACAGAAATGTAAATATTTTAACCATTTGGAAACAAAAACGATTACTTATTTCATATGTATTTTTCCATAAATCATTAAATGACTGAGCAGGTCTTTGACTTTTTCGGCTGCATTTTGTATTTTCAGGAGTTCGGAGGCGCTTGCCTCTGATGTGGTTCCACTAATGAGAGCTGAGCTGTGGAGTGTGATTTCACTCCTGCCAATGCGTATACAGCTCCGGTTTTATCGGAGGGGCAATCTGAGCGCTGTGCTCGGGAAAGGAGGCGTAGAGGTGGGGGGAGGAGGGATGGAAGGTATGACACACCGCCTGGTCTGAAGCCCAGATATCCAGGTCCTGTTACAGTCCAGGAAGCCATGAGGAAAGAGTCGCTGTGAGGATGGTTGGAGGGAGTGTGGGAGCACGAGCAGAGTTTTCTGTAGGTAAAAGATGCATCAAACGCAGCAGATCTTCTCCTTTTTCCTCCTTTCATTTCACTTTTATCCCTGTAGAAGCAGATTTACGTGTGGAGAAGTCCTTGTTCATCCCTCATTACTTTATGTTGCTTCCCAGACGTCAAACTGTCTAAAGTTAATATTTAAAATTTAAGCAAAGCTCTCTTTAGGCTCCATTTATCCACAAAAAAGGCTCTTAAATCAGGGGATGAACCAGTTGTGTCAAATAATTTTGGAGCCTAAAGAAGATCTTTAGGTTCTTTATCACAGATACGCATCATCTGTTCCCATTTCTGCAGTTTTATCTGTAAAAAGCAGCAAAGATCAGACAGTCTGACAGGAAACCGGATTGTAGCAGCAGCAAGGTGATAAAAGAGCTGCTGGATGGGAGCTAAGCATGACTCAGCAGAAACTGAACACTGGACTACAGCATAGACCCGAACCAGGACCTGAGAAATGCATCTGGACCTTCAGATGATCCATTTACTGTTGGCTGAAGCCTCATCAGAAACCCGGACCTCGATGGGTCTGACGGAGGGACAGATCCTCCCCAGAACCCAGACCTCGATGGGTCTGACAGAGGGACAGATCCTCCCCAGAACCCAGACCTCGATGGGTCTGACGGAGGGACAGATTCTCCCCAGAACCCGGACGTCAATGAGTCTGATGAATAAGCTGATCCTCCCCCAGATCCTGGACTGCAGAATTGCTGAAGCAGTGTAGAATCATCTGGACAGTAAACGGAACCAAATGCATCCAAGGAAGAACTGGGATCCTTCAAGGATCCTGGAGACCTGGTCCTGGAGACCTGGTCCTGAGGACGACTTAAAGAAACAACGGAAAGTTTTTCTAAGAGGAAGAATGAAGCTGCTCAGACCAAAATATCCACTTTCAAGCTCTTTACAATCAGACAAACTCTGTTTCTGCCTCATATGTTTTATCTAAATTTATGTTTGCACATTTCAATAAATTCCTGTAAGCGTACATATTTTCTGTTTCCATGGTAACATGAGACATAAGGATGCTTCACAGTGTTGGGTGTCTTGTAAAACCACTATCTCTGGTGGGGAGGAAGAATGAATCATGTCATCTATTTTTTTTTTTTTTGTGGCGTTTACAAATTGCTCTGATTTTCTAAAATCTGCTTTCAAACTCATTTTAGTCACTTTAACAAGAGGAAGTTATAAGAAAACCATGAAAAGAAGAAAATAAGAAGCATCTGAAAAAACAGTGACAGTAAAAAAGGAAAAGAAAAGAGGGAGAGAGGGAGGTAGAGGAGAAGATGGCGAGTCAGAGGGTCTGCGACATGTGTTATTTATTTCCCTCGTGTAAACAGAAAGAGAAGGCAGACCTAATCAATAGCAAACTTCAGATTGTAAATAGACGGCTCTAATAGCCTAAACACTGACTGCTTTAGTTACTCACACACACATATCAGCAGCACTTACACTGAGGGAGGGATGGCTAGAGGAAGAAAAGAGATGTCAGAAGTGAGAGAGGGAGGAGAGAGAGAATGGGCCGGCTGGGCGGGTCACCCTTATTTACCAATGACGAGCCCTGATGAGAAGATAAACACTCAGGAGACAGTCTGGGATGAAGAGGAGTGGAGATCTGAGCTTTTATCCTTCGCTTTGCTTCAGCTCTGAATAAGCGGCAACCAGAAGAAGAGAAAACACATCCCACTTCCCAAAGTACAAACACAAAACACTATCCCAACACATGAAGAAGAGTAATGAAGAGGCTCTGCTCTTCTTTTATCTGCTCTGTTTCTAATATTTCCTCTGATACAACAACGAAAAACATGTAAATCTGTGCAGACAGTGTGTGAAATGGTTCATTCACATCCGTACGTCCTCCCACTGACCAACAGGTGAGCCAATGATTTGCTTCAAAGGACCAAAGATCCTGCGTTATGACGAAAACCCGACCAATAATGATTTTTTCAGACTGATTAAGTGATTAATAAATGCGTGTAAAACAAGGGGAAAACTGCTGGAGAAGAGTGAAGCCCAGAAGTGAAGTTGAATATTTGCAGTTCTCTCTTCATCCACTAGGGGCTGGCAAAGCAATCAAAGCAAATCCCCATAGACTCCCATGTTAAACTTCACAGCAGAAATAAACATGTTTACAACAGAAACTAACATGTTTACAACAGAAACTAACATGTTTACAGCAGAAATAAACATGTTTACAACAGAAACTAACATGTTTACAGCAGAAATAAACATGTTTACAACAGAAACTAACATGTTTACAACAGAAACTAACATGTTTACAGCAGAAATAAACATGATTACAACAGAAACTAACATGTTTACAGCAGAAATAACCATGTTTACAGCAGAAACTAACATGTTTACAGCAGAAATTAACATGTTTACAGCCTGGTTCAAAACATCATTTTAGGTTTAATACTGTAGGTCAAGTTTACCTTCATCTCAACTGTGAGGCGGATAAATTTTTTTATAACTCATCCGTTTAGAATCTTGAAATTACACATGATTAGGGGCGAGTCCTTTTGATTTACAGGTGTCAGACTGGGTGCCAGTTGTAGCTGTGGAGGCTAACAGTTAGCTCTCTGCTTGCTCCCAGGAAGGCCTCAGCCTGTAGCAGAGTTGCACAACGGTGGTTTTTAGCTGGTCAACAGCAAGTCTGAGCGTGTCTTACCTTTAAACAGTCTATCTTCATTCGCTCCTGTTCACTTCGAATTAGCTTGGTTAGCATTAGCTTGGCTGTCCAGTATTTTCTGGGAGTGACGACATACGTGACACAGGAAGATGGCGATGGTGGGAAACGCCCAACTGGCTTTACTTTTCCCTCTTTAGGCGTAAACAGATACAGCATCCATTTTTTTTACAGTCTTTGATTTAAACGTATCTCATCAAGCTGCTGACAGAGTGATGAAAGGTTGCTTAGGACAATCAAATATTTTGTACACTTACGTTATTTCTGGAGTTACTTACTGGCTTATAAGTTGATTGCTAACGCAATGCTAGGTTAGCATAACCACAGAGATGTTGTTGCTAACATAGACAGGGTGTGATTTAAGCTAGGTTAGCACATGTTTTGCAATGCTGATGCAACAAAGCATCACTATCATATGATGCAGTATTTTGGCCACATTTAGAATTTTTTTTTTTACAGACTTCGAGAATAAAGTCTAAATATTATGAGAAAAAAGTTGTTACTTTACGATTATGAAGTCTTGATATTTTAAATTTAGAAGAGGAAAGTTGATAAAAATGAGGGTGGTGGAGCATTTGGTAAAGATGTACTTCAGCATAGGTTTTACAAACCAGGAGATCCTCAATCTCTTGGCACATCAGCACCACATTGTCATCAGAATCAGGACTTTGAAAAGAATCTGCAAGTAAAATGAATCTATTCTGCAGAAAGAAGCAGACAGACTTGGAGGAAATGGCTGTTTGAACTGGCTGGAACCGGTGTTGTGTCGAAAAATGCACATTGATTGCCTCTGAAACAGTACGCATTCGTTTCTTGATAAGGATCACACTGCAACTTCTCTGTATTAAATGATTTATTATACAAAGCCAAAGAAATCAAGGTTCTTTACAGAGCCCCGGGTCAAACCAGCACCCTGAACTAACCAATAACAGTTCTGTATGCCAGGGCGCAAGTCTGACCAAGCTATTCTGCCTACCCCGGGGTTTTATAGCTACACAATGTCCAGATAAGGTCATGCAAATTGTGCAAAGCGATCTCCTCATGAATTGGCTCGCTTATCTGACTCCATCCCATTCTTGGTCCATCTCCAGGTCAGCATGACCAACCGAAGGCCTCCTGCACACACGCACACAGATAGATACACAGAGCAGATACCAACAATCCTTCTTTCTAAATAAACAATCTTGACCCCCTCCTCCTCGTTGCCAAGGTTGCCTATTCCAAACTCATGCATTAATGCTCTCAACAGAAATAAAAAAGGATACTTGACAAAGGATATTTCGCTACACCACTCACCAGTACCCTAGATGGCGTGTGTTCATGTTTAATATCCTGAAGGTCTGTGCAGGTCTGTGCAGGTTTTTCTGCACAACACCTGCTGCTTCCATCTTTTTTTTGTTTGTTTTTTGTAATCGTGAAAATATCAAGACTTTGTTTTTGTTAAAATACAAATTTATTCTCATAAATTATGACTTTAGTCTCATAAAATTTATGACTTTATTCTTGTAAAATAACACATTTTTTCTCATAAAATTACATCTTTATTCTCGAAGTCTGTCAAAAAAACAAAAAAACAAAAAACAAAACAGGATTCTTAATGTGGCAATTGAACATCATATTATCATGACAAGACAAAGAAAGTTAAACTGAAACTGGAGACATGTTGAGATTTTGTTAATTTCACAACGTTGTTATGAACTTGCCCATCATCATGCTTCGCTCGGCCTCCTGTAGTGTTGCCTGGCTGCAGCTTACTGCTGTAGTTAGTGAGAAGACAGCAGTCAGGACTGAGGACTGAATGGAGTCAGCGCTCCATCTAGTGGACAAACGGTGCAACTACATCATTCTGCATGACTCCGACACTGAACAGCCTTAACTATTTATGATATAATATACTGTATATGATAAATACAAATCTCCACTTGTCAATAAGCCGCAGGTGTACACGTTGTAACATGAGATAATATACACAGATTTTTTTTTTTTTTTACTTTTAATCAGTCTACCAGTAATATACATGTAGGCCACATACCTTTTTTTGTTTGTTTGTTTTTGGTTTATTTGTTTTGTTGTGTTTGTTGTGTTGTTTTGTTTTGTTTTGTTTGTTTGTTTTTTTTTCAGAACAGTGCCTGTAACAGCTAGTTAAAAAGGTCTTTTTGGGGTTCAACAGAAATGAACCCCACAGGTGCTCTGGGAGAAATATCCCGTCCTCTACTTCCCTTTAGGTACGTACCTATTACTTAAATGATTCTGATATGCCTCTGTCTTCAGAAGAGTGATCACCACCCACCCCACCCACACCTGTAAAAAGGAGATTAATAGTGAATGCAGTAGATTTTTTTCTAAAATATGTGTTTGTACTTGTTGCATGTTTCACTTTTGCAATATTGTGGTTTTTATTTATTTTAGAAACAATCAAAAAGCTGTTCTTTGACTATAATTTTGTTACATAACTAATATTTCACTGTATTCTCACTTCAATGAGCCGGACTTTTTGAGATCAGCTAGACTTTCCCTTAATCCTGCTTCATCAGACACCCCTCTGATTTGTCTCCAGTCATAACAAATGCCTCATATCTGAGTTTAAGTGCACGTGACGGCAGGAAATAGCAGGAGGGACAACTACATACCTCCTGGTGTCATTTGTGTCAAAAACAACAGAGGACGTAGCCAGAGAGCATAAAGGTTTGACTCTGGAGCAATGAAAGGTCACGTGGTCTGATAAGTCCAGATTCACCCTGTTTCATAGTGATGGAGCATCAGGGAATCATCAGGTTTGCTTTTTTCTACTTCCAATCCCTCCTTACTTGTAACTCAGAGGGAAAAATAACATTTAACTCCTCTCTCATATATTCATTTCAAAATTTTCTAATTGTACTTAAATCGAATTAGGTGGAGATTTGAGACATTTTTCCCAGTTTGAACAATATTTCCTACAAATTAATGGTAACTGCTCCATATATTTTGTTTTAAACTGTGTTTAGACATCAGGCATCAAACTTTCAAAAGGTCTGGAGCGCTGTTAAAAACATGCATTATACATGATTACATTTCATTTTTAATTACAAGCTGTCTCAGACTGGTACATTCAGACATAACTAGTGAGTAAAATGAGACCAGTCTCACTCAGAGCCTTCAATTACTGCTAATTTAGTGATGTGATTAGAGAGGAAACTTCCTGTAAACACCAACTATAAGCCTCATGTTTATCCCATTAATTGTTTCTAGCTGCATCAAAATAGCCTATCAGTTCATATTTAGTAGCCACATGAGGTCTGCTTGTACAATAAATAAATACTTGTAGTTGTACTTGAGTTAATAATATCGGCGCTCCCGAGGATGTGGCTTCGTGTTCATATAATGAAATCCTGTGTGTGTGCGGTTTTGGTTGCTCATGCAGTGTCAGAAGTCATCAGGGTGAGGCTGAGCGGCGACCCCATGACCCCCATCAGAGATCTGAAGTGAAGCACTTAGCGGTCGCCCCCCTTCCCTCCTTCCTTCCTCCACCATCCTCGCAGACAGCCTTCTCTGATTCCACCGCTGCTGCTAATAAAGGCAGCAGGAGGCTAATTCAAGTCAACAGCTGAAGCCGAGTCCTTGAGGAGAGAGGAAAAGTTAAAGGTGGTGCTGTCACTCAGCTGGCAGCTCTGCCTTCTTTAAAGACCTGATATCACACTGAAAATGAAACAGGAAATTCATTCCAACTGGACAAATCTGAAACAGAGCCCGTCGTGCAGGGTGGGAGCAGACGGGATGCTGCAGATTTTTAGCTTTACCAGGTTAAATGTTTCTAAGCAGCACGTATTTAAAGAAAGTGTGAGGTCAAGTGCTCTTTTTTTCTCTTAAAAAGGTGAGATCCAGCTGCTTTTTCAGAAAAGTTTGGCTAAAAGATCAGATGACAACCGTTTGGGGAAGAACCAACCGTGAGTCAGATCACAGATCTGAATCTCCTCACAGATGTTGCTGATATCAAGTCATCACATGATATGTTGTGGACACAGTTGCCTGGATACAAAGAATGTCACATCAGCTTCAGGCTACAGGACCGACTTAGGCCCAGTCCCAATTCTCTTTTTCATCCCCTACAAATGGGGGCACCCCTTCAACAATCGCACACGTCATCAGTGATCCCGCCAGCGTGTGTGTGTGTGCAGATGTGCGCTGAGCTGTCGGCGCAAATCTGGAGAAATCAAGCTGTGGATTAACGTTAACAAGCAAATTCAATTTGGCATGACATCCCTGCATGTGTTATATCCCACAAAGGACCTCCATGTAAATGAAGACCAGCAGTGATGTTGCAGAACTTTTTATTGATCATCTACTGTAGATTATCAGGTCTGCCTACAGAGTCAAAGAGGTAACTGAAGAATCAATGCGGTACTAGCGATTCTTTTCATGAGCATTTTACAAAGAAAATGACCATTAAACATTCAAACAGCGTTAAACTAGACATAAAAATGTTTTTTTATCATTTTAAACTTTATCTATGGAGAAAATATTCATATTTGTGGATGTTTTTGGACTCGGTAGCAGCCATCTTGCCAGTGTTTGTCATACCCCTCCATGTTCTTCGTTTTAAGGGGTATATAGCCCAACCACTAAGCCCTTCCCCTCCGTCCTAATAGGTATCGGGACACCCCTACTCCTACACATGAACGCGCAAAACGGAGGGGAAGGGCTAAGGGGTGAAATGGGATTCACCTTTAAGGTTACTACATACTACACGAGAAACGAGAACTTTGTTTTTGCCCAAGAAAAAAGTTTGTTTTCAACAGCTCAATACATACTCTACAAGAAGCTCTGTGACTGGGCGCACATTGGGGGAGGAGGGGGCAAGGTGTTCATCCAGTGACTAGGGATGGGCATATCGATAACTTGGAGTCCATACTTCGATACCAGCCAGACAAAATATCTGAATCGATACCTTTTTTAAGTATCGCGATACCACTGTACAGATACAAAACATGCAATTTGTTTCTACTTTTGAGAGTTTTCGGCAATAAAATGATGAAAGCAGCCAGATTCTAGCTTCCATATCACATGATGGTAGTAGCCTATCAGTCATGATGATGTTGCTACTGTTAGTGATGATGATGATGTTTTGTTGTCTTTTCAGTGGTTTAATGTAGGTTATTGTACATTATGTCTTAGGAAATTTGTAATATTACTAATACACTTTCTATTTTAACATTTTCCACTTAATAAATTTGATTATTTTAGTTAGTATATATTATGTTATTTGATAATTGAAAGATGTTTTTAATCTATTTTTGTTTAATTTTATATCATAATTTATTATTGTTTTAAAAGCATTTCTATCCAGTACTTCTGTTCATATTGTGTTTGCGTTCAAGATATTAATGCAAAATGTACAATCATGTGATTTTCTTTTAAAGGACAAAAAGTATTGGTATCGATATCAGTATCGATGAAAAAGTGCCACAAAGTACTGGTATGGTATCGACATGAAAATTTCAGTATCGTCCATCACTACCAGTGATTACACATTTACAATAAACTTCTGTAGTTGTGCACGCGGTGGTGTCCGTGTATTTAAATGCCACGTGTGTTTATATTTTTGTACTTTCTCACCACCTCGATCAGCTGTTTATCCAAACTATTCATTCAATGTCGCATCTGCAGAAATGTGGGACTGACAACTCTCTGCTTTAAGCATTTCTGGGTTAACCCCACCCGCCTCAAATGTCCAACCAATCACACCAATACTTCTCAAAGCTCCCCGAGAATAAAGTTCTGCTCGGCCGAGGGGTCGAGAACAAGCCGCAAGCCGTCCTCAAACACGTCCATGAGAGAGAACAAGAAGAAAGTTCTCACGTCTCGTAACAGCCTTTACTCATACTCTTATATTGAAATACCCACTTATTAAGAAAAGAAAGCCTCAATACTAAAAGTATTACTGTACAATTAGACCGAGACCAACTGCGTGATTTGGTCTCATTTGATGTTTTTAAGAAAATGCTGGATGACTTGGACGTACTTGAATCTGTCTGTAAATGTTTTGCCTGATTTGTGGACTTTGCATAGTTAATTTATTGGTAATTTATTTTGGTTGTATTTTTAAACTTGTTTTATGATTTTTATTGTTTTGGAATGCTTGTTTTGTAACTTTTACTTCTCTGCTGCTGTCTTGGCCAGGACACTCTTGGAAAAGAGATTTTCAATCTCGATGAGGTTTTCCTGGTAAAATAAAGGTTAAATAAATAAGAATAAAAACATTAAGTTTTACACGTACAGTATATGTTAGCCAGTATATTCCACACATTGGGACTATATCATAAAGTTAGTTGGTTGGAAAATCATCCAGGAAGATTTTTTACTTCCTCACTGTAAAAAAATCCTTTTATGTGTCATTTCGAAGGAGATGAGTGGCGTCTTCAGCCTCATTTCTCTCTTTACATACGTAAATAGGTCCCACGTGTCCTTTATGTTGGCATTGTTTCACTCAGCTCAACTCAATTTTATTAATGAGCCCTTTAAAAAAGCTACACTTGCAACAAAGTGCTGTACAGAACACATCAAGTACATATTAAAACAATTGTTGTTTTTTAAAAACAGTTTTAAAAAAACAACAAAACAATTTAAATGAATAAAAACAAACAAAACCAACAACTAAAACACACCATAAAAACACAAAAACAGAAACAGTCTCGTGTTGTGTTGAAAGCAAAGGAAAGAAAAATTAAGATGAGTTTTAAAAATGAACAGTGAGGAGGCTTGTCTAATGAGGAGGGTGAGCTCATTCCACAGTTTTAGAGCGGGAACTGGAAGCTTTGTCCCCTCTGAGCTTCCGTCTGGACCTTGGTACCTGCAGCAGCAGCAGGTTAGCTGACCCGAGGCACCGAGCAGCAGTGTAGGGGTGGAGAAGTTCAGAGAGGTAAGGAGGAGCCGGACCGTTTAAAGACTTAAAAACAAATGGTGCGTTCAGACCGAACGCATCAGGTGTGTCAGGGTTGTTCACATAGACAGGAAAAGTCTGTGTCAGGGGTACCCAAGTCCCTCGAGAGCTACTATCCTGCACATTTTGATTATATACCTTCTCCAACACACCTGAATCAAATGAATGGCTCGTTAACAGCCTCTGCAGAGTTGAATGACATGTGCATGATGGAATTAGCCATTTGATTCAGGTGTGTTGGAGAAGGTACGTTATAAGAATAGGGGATTATCACACTTACCGGAACTTCCCGGTATTTGGGCATTTCCTCTTCCGGGCCATTTTAACAACAGCCGTTTCTGCTCTGTTATACTGTTTAAATCGTATAAACTCCAAACATACTTAAGTTTTCATTCCAGACTGAAGTAATACTGGATCAAAAGCTGGATCAAAGCGATCGATTCACCGCGGTGAAGGGCCGAACACCGGCACTTCACAGCATGCTAGCATTAGCCAGCTAGCGTTTACTGACGTGCTTAACATTGTGAGTCTTAAAACACACAAACGTCTGAAAATCGGGTCTGTACCTCCCCGTTTCCAGTGGAACAACTGGGGACTGCCAAGAAAGGAGACGCTTTCTTTGACTTTGACTATTTGACTGTTAACTGTGATTATATTGATCATATGAAAGCTGCTATTCTAAAAGCCTCATTGCAGCGTAACACTTGGCTTCAGGGGAGCAACAATCTTTCCATGACAACAACCAGCTGGAAACGACCTGATTTTTCTTCTTTATGACGTCTCTCATCGTGTCCGAGCCCTACACATCAAATCTGCCCACAAACAGTGTTAACGCTTCTGTATGAGTCTGGATTTAGCATTTATTTGGCAGAAAACCCTAAATACAGATGACACTCAGAAGGTTGTCGGGGAGCACAGAGGCGCCTGCAGAGATTCTTTAGGGGTGGCCAGAGAAAATAACAGCGTGGCCAACGGTTACTAAGGGGTAACTTTGGTTTCTTTACTTTAGCTTATTTCTGGAATTTATATGTGCAAATTTCTCACCAGTAACATTTCTGGATCAAAAAAACGCTGACTCCTTTCGACACTATTTAGATTAGTCGCATTTATCTCTATCATGGCAGTGAAGGGGGCAGAATGAATCATAGTATGGAGGTATGGAGGACCATATCTGACTTAATCAAGAATAAACAAATAAATAAACAAATAAAATGAGGAAATAAACAAATAAATGAATAAGGAAATAAATTTAAAAAAGGAAATAAATGAAAAAACAAATAAAGAAATGAGGAAATGAATGAATGTCTTTTTTACATTTTTCTCTCATTTTAAAATTTATTTATTTACTTCTTACATTTATTTTCATTTCCACATTTTTCATAGCAATTTGTTATTTTAACCCTTATTTTTTCCATTTGTTTTCAGAATTATTATTTGTCCACATTTATTTAATTTCCCCCATGTTAATAGGGGATTATCACACTTACCGGAACTTCCCGGTATTTTGACACTTCCTCTTCCGGGCCATGTTAACAACAGCCGTTCCTGCTCTGTTATACTGTTTAAATCGTATAAACTCCAAACATACTTAAGTTTTCATTCCAGACTGAAGTAATACTGGATCAAAAGCTGGATCAAAGCGATCGATTCGCCGCGGTGAAGGGCCGAACTTTATAATAAAACACACGTTTGTTTGTCGCCGGTATGTTTGGAGTTTATACGATTTAAACAGTATAACAGAGCAGAAACGGCTGTTGTTAAAATGGCCCGGAAGAGGAAGTTCCCAAATACCGGGAAGTTCCGGTAAGCGTGATAATCCCCTATTGCAGGATAGCTCTGAAGGACTGAGCTTGGGCACCCCTGCTCGTAAACACGCATGATGGAGCGTCAAGCCCTCTAGCAGTACATTGTGGGCATATATTTTGACATTCTGAGCATCTGACATGTGTAACGCGTATGGAAAGTGGCGGACGCCAAAGTTGGAAAATCTTAACTTCTGCAGCTTGACACGTGGCAGCAGCCAATCAGGGCAACATCCCAGAAATCTCTTAAAGGCAAGGTAGGGGATCCTGGAAAAACGGTTCGAGCAAGCTAAATTTGAAAACATATACACCCCCCTCCTCCCCCGAAACCATGCCTCCAGAGCACAGGAACGCGTCTGCAAGTTGTAGGTGAACATAATCAAGAACAGCTGAGTGGCTAGCTTTAGCTTCCCAGTAAACAGCAGAGGAACCACGTTTCTAAAAGTGATAATTGTTGTTTAGGTGCTTAGATGCACCGTTGCTTAAGCAACGGTGGAAGGAGAATGAGGGAAAGGAGAGGAGTAGAGAGACGTTTCCGCTCTCTGTTTCTGTCAAATATTGTGTTGTGAAACAAACTTGTTGCGGCTTATTTAGCTAGTAAATAATTATTTTGCCACCAAAACTCTTTTCTCAGTGTTGTATTTGTTGTTTCATAGAGGTAAACAGCTGTTCAGATGATGAAGGTGTCACTAAAGTAAAAAAATATTGGCATCAAAGACACTTTTCCACTTGAAGCAGACCTTGGCATTCAAAGCTCGTTTTCTCTGCTTTTTGGTCAGAAACAGGCATTTTCGCTGCAACAAAGCCATGTTCTACTGCAGATTACTAAAGAATGGAAAAAGCTAGAAACAAATGTTTTTTTTTCTGATAAAAGAAGAGAGTCTAAGCTTTCCTTTGGTACATTCAGTGTTTGTATTGGCATAGTACACAATATTCTGTGGATCTCCCAAAATCAGTGAAAATGCTTAAAAATCCTGGCATTATGGAGCACTCTGCTCGGAAAAGGTCTGGCAGTCAATGAGTTAAAGGAATAGTTCACCCTCAGAGCGATTTAACTTTATTTTCCACTTACCGTCATGGTGAGCAAGACTCTGGAACACTTTTTTAACATCTCAAATGCAGCCGGCGATCAGGACGGCTTCTCTTTTTCACCCAACTTTCATATAATGGAGTTCGATTGAGCCCGAGCCAACAAGGTCCTTAGAAGTCATCGCATCTCTTGCGCGCACGCCAATGCGCGTTCATGAAACTACGGAAGGCGCGGCAGACGAGATCGCGCGTTCTCTTTTGATTTCATTATTTGTTTTAAATCAATATCCAACTCCTCTTGTGTTTGTCCCGGTTCGTCTGCAGCTCTGTTGCTCTTAACACAATGTAAACAGTGAATTTCTTCTTCTACGCTTGTATTATGGGCAGCGTTGGCTCTGAACGCCGAGGCTTCCGTAGTTTTGTGGATGCGCAGATGCGCGCTCCGTGGAGTAATATATTCTTCTTTTTAGGCTCTAAAAATATAGTAAATGACGTTGTTTCGGGTAAATTCTGGACGCTACCCACTCAGGACACTTGGATTACATTGGAGGAGCAGTATGGAGGAATGGCTCGGGCTCAATCGAACTCCATTATATGAAAGTTGGGTGAAAACGAGAAGCCGTCCTGATTGCCAGCTGCATTTGAGATATTAAAAAAGTGCTCCAGAGTCTTGCTCACCACGAAGGTAAGTGGAAAATAAAGTTAAATCGTTCTGAGGGTGTGCTATTCCTTTAAGAGCAGCAAGCAGCCATGTTTTGCCTCGGTTTGTCTGCACTGTGAGACGCTCACGGCGAGTTGCAAGCGCACGCGTGGAAGGTGGACGCGACTAACGGAAGTCGAGTTTGATGGACAGAATAATCATTCAATCAATAAGCACGGGACCGTTTGCAACCCCATCCAATGACATTCATTTCATCCAATGAAATTCATTTCATTGGATGGGCTTTTTCCAGTCCTGTATGTTCCACAGGTGATTTTTTTTTTTTTTGTGTGTGTCAGAATATTTAATTAATTGTCTGCAATCAGAGTGTGAAGAAGACTTTAAGTAATATAGTAAAAATGCTCCTGGAAAACATCATCCACCCTGCCTTTAACTATACGAAGACAGTGGACGATAAACTGATTATGGCCTTCTGTCTGCACCCTGTCAGCACCGATGCAGGACAGCAGGACTTCAAACTGGGCCCGGATCAGACGTTAGCACTGATGCGGGACAGCAGGACTTCAAACTGGGCCCGGATCAGACGTTAGCACTGATGCGGGACAGCAGGACTTCAAACTGGGCCCGGATCAGACGTTAGCACTGATGCGGGACAGCAGGACTTAAAACTGGGCCCGGATCAGACGTTAGCACTGGTGCGGGACAGCAGGACTTCAAACTGGGCCTGGATCAGACGTTAGCACCGATGCAGGTCAGCAGGACTTCAAACTGGGCCCGGATCAGACGTTAGCACTGATTCGGGACAGCAGGACTTCAAAC
Organism: Atherinomorus stipes; assembly: GCA_023101725.1. Classification (NCBI taxonomy): domain Eukaryota; kingdom Metazoa; phylum Chordata; class Actinopteri; order Atheriniformes; family Atherinidae; genus Atherinomorus; species Atherinomorus stipes. Next base: position 24,779 of record JALJCO010011840.1, read on the forward strand.
TGGGCCCGGATCAGACGTTAGCACTGATTCGGGACAGCAGGACTTCAAACTGGGCCCGGATCAGACGTTAGCACTGATGTGGGACAGCAGGACTTCAAAGTGGGGCCGGGTCAGACCAAAGTAATGCTGAAAGCTCCCATCATTTTCTCCTGGGGTAAATGGTAAAATTCTCCAAACTCAGAACGATTTTTTTCTCATCATTCATTTGTGTTTTATATATTGCTATATAATGTAATTTTAACATTTGTATGTTTTTGTCATTGTATTATTTTGAGGACCCCAGGAAGACTAGCGACCACTTTGTGGAAGCTAATGGGGATCCTAATAAAGAATAAAGAACGCCTCTGAACAACCTGATTAATCCAGACATGGAAAACAACCTTGCCCACTACTTTGCTGTGAGGCAGTCTCAGGCGTCTAGAGCATTTCTGATGCTGAATATCAAGCGTCTGATCTAACGTGGACCAGCGTCCAACTTTGGGCATCAAGCGTGTTTTTGGTGCTAAAAACCATTCAGTCAAACCTTCCGTGATGTCATCCATTGCACACATATTATCACTCACACACACATTACATACATATCATTGATAACGTATAATTATTCTAACAGTGAACTACAATTTTTAGTAAGCCAGAAGTAGCTTCAGTTTTCTCGCCAGAGGTGGCCGTTTGGTTTGAACGCACCACTGCACCATGCGTCCACTAGAGGGCAGTGCAGAGCTCAGAGTTCACCTCAGAGTTCTGACCATGGACTGTTAATGAAAAGGTGGACGGAGCGTTAATGAAGTCAACTAAAGGTTTCCGAAGAGTTCGGAGGACAGTTCCCACCATCACCATCTTTGCGTCTCGTCATTCCTGATACATACAAAAATGGGCAAAGAGGTGGAGCTAAAAGGGGGGCTGTGAGCGCCGGGGGAATAACTGACACCCAATACTCTGAGCTGCCTGTAGCTAAATTCTAACCAAGCTTAAAGGGAGCTAACGGAGGTAAGTGGGCTAGCTAAAAATCGCCATTGTGTTTGCCACTAGAGAAAGCGCTGACAGACCATCTTTCACCTCTCAATGAAAAGGGCACGCCTCTAACAATGCATAATTTCAAAATTAAATAACATCTAAGCAGATGAGTTATTAAGAAATTCACCCCCCTCAATGATGACAGGAAGGTAAACTTGACCTATTAAAACTAAAATTATGTTTTGAACCAGGCTATAAACATGTTTATTTCTGCTATAAACATGTTTATTTCTGCTGTGAAGTTGGCCTTTTTAGCATGGGAGTCTATGGGGGATCAACTCCCTTTTAGAGCCAGCCCCCAGTGGATGAGGGGGGAACTGCAATTTTTGGCACTTCTGCATGGCTTCACTTTTCACCGCTGGAGTTTGCTGCTTGTTTTTATCCCAAAATGGCTGATGTGAGAATCTGGAATAACTCAAGTCTCAGCTGAACAGTGCAGGTGTATAATATGCTGACAGCATTTGATTGGGCGTTAGCGGTGCTCTGATTCTGCTCTGGGGTGTTAACCTAAAGAATAACTGACAGGATTGAAAAAGACCAAACAAGCAGCTCAGAGACGAGTGATAATAACATTGTTGGGATAAATCTTTGCGTCTCCTTCCTGGAGGTTGCTGTCTTGAACCATTAAGTGCTGGTGCTTCACAAGACTGTGGGAGCTGTTGTTCATTTCCCTCCACTGGAATGCCCGCTTCATTAAACTGACTGAGCAGGACGGTTTTGAGGAGAAAAAGATGATAGTTTCTCAGGGTAATAACAGGCCTCAGAGTGAGCTATGTTTAACAGGGTACCACAATGGCTACCCAGCACTCTCATGACCCTGGCTGCTGGGGACGGCACTGGCCAGACACAATTAGTGGTCACAGATACCTAGGTGTGTATGTGTGTGTGTTTGTGTGTGGGTGGATGCTTGCATGCTTCAACGGATGGGCGTGTGTATGTGTGTGTGGATGCATTTGTAAGCCCATAAAAGCCACATTCCACATCCAGTATCAGTGTCAGTGGGTGTGTGCAGCCTGTCTGTCTGTCGAGTCTACTGTCAACGTGTCCTTTCAACAAGATCCAGCCACACCGCCCGACAATGATCCGTCACCTGATGCTGATAATCTGATGAATAATTCCACATATCAGATAAAACTCGCCTCATTTAGAGTAAAACTGTGGTGATTTGGGTTATTTTACACACGTTTTTCCAGGATTCAGAGTCAGCAGAGGAAAAAGCTTCTTATATGCTATGATTGCTCATCATCGTAGACAATTACCTCTAAATATCCCCGTCTACCGCTCTACATTATGAGAAGTCTTGCTGCTTTGTGGGTCTTTTAAGGCTTCCTCCGCGTTTCTTTTCTTTCATATTAACAAAGAACACCACTTCACTTCACTGCAAAGGAATAAGAGGAGATATGGAGCTAATTGTGAGCCGCAGGGTGTCGCATGTGGGAAATTTGGCCCTGCAGGAGACCGACAAGAGCTGTTTGTGATGATGTGTGATAATGTGTGTGCAGTTAGCCTGGATTTACAGGAAAACGAAAGAAGAATAAAAACACATATATTATGTAGTATATTATGCGTCATATTGTTTTACAACTTGTGTAAGTTTTTAAAAAATATTTATTTAAATATTTTATTTTAAACATTTATTTCTTTAGGAGTGCAGTTATGTAGTTTGTCTAATTGTACTTCTGGTTCCATATAAATACAAACAACACTCAATGTACAGTGTGTTGAGCAACCGTCCTGTTCTTACTTTTAGGTCTAAAAAGTCAAAGTCAACTTTATTGTCAAATGTGCCACATGTTAGCCATACAACACTGATGAATTTACAGTCCTCTCAAACCCACAGTGCATATAATAAAATATAAAAACTTTTTAATGTCTTTTTAAACACCAACACTGAGGTTTAGATAACCTGTTTATTTTATATTTTGCCGTCAGACTTCTCCCAGACAAATTTATGAGGTCTCATATTAGGTTTTCTGGGGGCCAAATTAAAATTGATTTCTTTTAAAGGTCACAGCTACAAATTTTTCATCAAAACAATTAATTTAAAAATATGCATCAACAGAACGTCTAGAGAGGGGGCAGAATAAAATTATTAATTTTACAAAAAAGAAAAAAAGATCTTATAACTAATAGTTGTTTTATAATTTTTGACGGGTCCAAAATGTATTAATATTTACATCTGATTAAAATGTCTGAGTTTTAACAGCTGATATGTTTTTCATTTTCTATTAGGGATCAAATATTGTATGAATATAAAATATGAAAACCTATTTAGAACTTCTGTCCAGAAGGTTTGGATTTGGGGGCGTTCCAGAGAATGAATGTGCCTTTAGCATCGCATTATAACATCTGGAGCACTGGGATTGACTTTGTTCAACAAAGTAGGTTCTTATAGCTTCTATATTGGATAAATGAATTAATGAATAAGTCAATAGGTTGTTTCTGAGCTTCAAACGTATCTCCTGCTTGTCCTCCACAGGCCATGTCTGCCTTTTATTTTTTCTTTATTTTTCTATTTCTCTAAATTTGCCATAAAACGAGACATTAACTCTCTTGGACCAACAAGTTATTGACATTTCTTCTGAAGTAGTGAAGTTAGGTAGGTTTAAAGATCTGTAAATATTCAAATCAAACCATTTATTTATTTATTTGTATAGCACTTAAAAAAACAACCAAAGTACTTGGCAAAAATCCAACAATAGTAAAAACGGATTAAGTAAAGTAGAAAGTACCGTACCATACCGTCTTCTGCCGCTTATCCGGGATCAGGTCGCGGGGGCAGCTGCCTAAGCAGGGAAGCCTAGACTTCTGAGGGAAGTCAGAGGGAAAGTAGAAAGTAAAAAGTAAAAACTAAAAAAATCAAATGGATAAAAAATAAAGACAAAAATAAGACTTAGAACACCCAAAAGCTTTAAAAAATAAATGTGTTTTCACTTTAGTTTTGAAGGTACATATGGAAGCTAATTCTTTAACTGGAAAAGGAAAACTGTTCCAAAACTTTGGACCTTCATCCATTTTGCATCTTCCTAAAGAGGGAGCATCAAGAAATTTAAGAAATGTTTTGACCAGATATTTTTGTCTCAAATCTTCGAAACATGAGCGTGTTCTTTTCAAATAGATCTGCAATTTTCCAAACAGCCTTTTTAATTCCCAGATTTTTTTTCCAGGTGTGAAAATATTGCTTACCCAAATGGCTGAAAAAAGTTTAGTCTATTAAACACACAGTGAAAGGTGCAGAGACTTTGCCTGACTCCACCATTTTACTGGCCCTGGTCCACAGTTTTGATCAGGAAAAACCTGGGATCCCCTTGGAATACTGAACAATTTCCATTCATCATTTTCCCCTTTGGTTGTAAAGTGCCTTGCCACATCAGTTCAGGAAGAATCTGGGTTGAGCACATATTTCTGTTCCTCAGCCACAATCACATTGCTGCTGATGTAACACAGAATCCCGTCCTCCTTCGTCTTTCTGCATAGTTCAACACATTTTCTGGTTACTACAGAATTAAAGTTTTTAGTGAAAAATATTCCAGGTTTAGTGGTTCCGTCTTCCTTCCACGATGATTTACTGGATCCATATCATGTGAACTGAGAAATGATGACATGCTCATCGTCGTTGATGCAGTTAACAGAGAAAAAAATTACATGTCGAGACGTTTTTACAGCTGATGAAATTCTTTCTCAGCTATCAGCCAAATCTGATGCCGAGAGGAAAATTTGGCTCCTGAAGGTGACGATAGTTCATCTAGCGACAGCAGTTGACCGAGGCTTTACCTGACTGAGGCGTGACTTTACCGAGGTGTTACCTGACTGGGGCTATACCTGACCTAGGCTTAATCTGTCCGAGGCTTTACTGTACCTGCCCGAGGCGTTACCTGATTGACGCGTTACTTGACCAAGTCTTTACCTGACCAAGGCGTTACCTGATAGACGCGTTACTTGACTGAGTCTTTACCTGACTGAGGCGTTACCTGCCCAGGGGGCGTTACCTAATTGACGCGTTACTTGACCGAGTCTTTACCTGACCGAGGCGTTACCTGATAGACGCGTTACTTGACCGAGACTTTACCTGACCGAGGCGTTACCTGATAGACGCGTTACTTGACCGAGTCTTTACCTGACCGAGGCGTTACCTGATAGACGCGTTACTTGACGGAGTCTTTACCTGACCGAGGTGTTACCTGACCGAGGTGTTACCTGCCCGAGGCGTTACCTGACCGAGGCCTTACCTGACCGAGGCGTTTCCTGACTGAGGCGTTACCTGCCCGAGGTGTTACCTGTCCAAGGCGTTACCTGATTGACGCGTTACTTGACTGAGTCTTTACCTGACCGAGGCGTTACCTGATTGATGCGTTACTTGACCGAGTCTTTACCTGACCGAGGTGTTACCTGACCGAGGCGTTACCTGCCCGAGGCGTTACCTGATTGACGCGTTACTTGACCGAGTCTTTACCTGACCGAGGTGTTACCTGACCGAGGTGTTACCTGCCCGAGGCGTTACCTGACCGAGGCCTTACCTGACCGAGGCGTTTCCTGACTGAGGCGTTACCTGCCCGAGGTGTTACCTGTCCAAGGCGTTACCTGATTGACGCGTTACTTGACTGAGTCTTTACCTGACCGAGGCGTTACCTGATTGATGCGTTACTTGACCGAGTCTTTACCTGACCGAGGCGTTACCTGATTGACGCGTTACTTGACCGAGTCTTTACCTGACCGAGGCGTTACCTAATAGACGCGTTACTTGAGTCTTTACCTGACTGAGGCGTTACCTGCCCGAGGCGTTACCTGATTGACGCGTTACTTGACCAAGTCTTTACCTGACCGAGGCGTTACCTGATAGACGCGTTACATGACCGAGTCTTTACCTGACCGAGGCGTTACCTGCCCGAGGCGTTACCTGATTGACGCGTTACTTGACCAAGTCTTTACCTGACCGAGGCGTTACCTGATAGACGCGTTACTTGAGTCTTTACCTGACTGAGGCGTTACCTGCCCGAGGCGTTACCTGATTGACGCGTTACTTGACCAAGTCTTTACCTGACCGAGGCGTTACCTGATAGACGCGTTACTTGACCGAGTCTTTACCTGACCGAGGCGTTACCTGATAGACGCGTTACTTGACCGAGTCTTTACCTGACTGAGGCGTTACCTGCCCAAGGCGTTACCTGATTGACGCGTTACTTGACCGAGTCTTTACCTGACCGAGGTGTTACCTGCCCGAGGCCTTACCTGACCGAGGCGTTTCCTGACTGAGGCGTTACCTGCCCGAGGTGTTACCTGTCCAAGGCGTTACCTGATTGACGCGTTACTTGACTGAGTCTTTACCTGACCGAGGCGTTACCTGATTGATGCGTTACTTGACCGAGTCTTTACCTGAGCGAGGCGTTACCTGACCGAGGTGTTACCTGACCGATGCGTTACCTGACTGACGCTTTACTTGACCGAGTCTTTACCTGACTGAGGCGTTACCTAACCAATGCGTTACCTGATTAACGCGTTACTTGACCGAGTCTTTACCTGACCGAGGTGTTACCTGACCGATGCGTTACCTGACTGACGCTTTACTTGACCGAGTCTTTACCTGACCGAGGCGTTACCTGATTGACGCGTTACTTGACCGAGTCTCTACTTGACCGAGTCTTTACCTGACTGAGGCGTTACCTGACCGATGCGTCACATGATTGACGCGTTACTTGACCGAGTCTTTACTTGACCGAGGCGTTACCTGAATGAAAGAAGCTGAGATATTTCTTGTGATCCATATCGCCCAGCTCCAACTCCTTCCAGGCTACAGACTTTTGAATTGTTGATTTAACATTGTCTTTGAAGACCTCTGGCAGCTAAAGGATTAAAACTGCATAAAATTATTGAGAATTGACTCGTCTAACACAAAAACATGGAGGTCTGACAGCACAGGATTTCTGCAAGTCACCAGCTGAGGACCTGACAGCCGGAGTGACGATCAGGGCCGTTAACCTGCTGGGTTTTATAAAACCTGCAGAGACCTCATCTCTGACTGGATTTACAATGATGTGGAACCTAACCATGTCTATGTTCAGGAAGGCCTCTGGTTAGCCTCACTGTACCTGCTCTGGACCAACAGCCTGTCTGAGAGTTCATGCATACAACAGTCTGAAACAGCCAGCCTCCATCACACACATGGCAGCTCTATAGGGGCTCTTCACATTGTCCAGACGGCCAGTGTCAGGCAGAGAAATGAATGGCTGTTTATATTAGAGGGCTGCTTTAATAAATTAAAGCTACAGCTCCTCTGTGTCAGCGCCAGACACATAGAGACCAGACCCTCTCCTCCATTCAACCTTCCTTACTCCTTACACAAGGTAGAGGGGGGGGGCACCCTCACTCCGTCCTCCGGGATGCCCGTCGGACCCCTCAAAGAACTCCCTGCTTATTTACAAAGGGCATCTGGCAGAGGTTGTGCCTTCCCTTCCCCCTCCTCCCTAACCTCACCCATCACATCTCCCCCATAGCTGCTGAGGTGGGCAGAGGCTTGCCTGTTTATATACATATGTGGGAGGGGGAGCCCAGTCGGGGGCAGGGGGATTACTGAGCAACTTACATGTTTGAGCAAATATGTATACAACATGAGGTTTGCCACCCAGCCGTACATATACACACCCCCCTGGTTCTGCTCACTGTGGGAGCGGGTCGGCCCAGAAAGGACGACTGTCGCCCCACATCTTCATCAGCTGACAGAGATCCTCTGCCTCGGGACAGACGACAGATAACAGAGGGAGAAGAGGAGCAAGACGAAGAAATGGACGATGAAAAAAAGGAAAAGAAAGACAAGAAAGGAGAAAAACAGGAAATGAAAGAGGAAAAGAAGGAAAGAAAAAGGTCTGTTGAAGGAGACAAAAACAAACATAAGGTAATTAGGAAAGAAAACTTGTAAAGGGCAAAAGAAAAGAAAGAAGTAGAAAAAGAAAGATATTTAGGAAAAAAGGAGAAGAAATGACAAAACATAAAGAAAGAACAGATTAAAAGAAAAAGATAAAACAAAGGAGGAAAGGGAGAATTAGGAGAAATCAACAGGAAAGCAAAAGAGAGGAGACAACAAGAAGAAATGGAGGAAAAGAAAAATGAAGACATGATGGAGGAAAGATGGAGAGAAAGAAAAACAAGTGAAATGATTTAACAGATCAAGAAGGAGATTAAAAGAAAGGAAATAAACGGAAAAGGGAACATAAAGGAGAGAAAATAAAAGAATGAAGCGAATAGAAGATAAAAAAAAACTTAAGAGGCAGGAAAGGAGAGAAGATGATGTGGCATAAAAGGTCAATTTGGAAAACAAAAAAAGGGGAAAAGAAGATGAATAATGAAAAAAGAGAATAAAGTAAATGATCAAACAAGAGAAGAAGGAAGAGAACATGAGAATAAAGAGGAAGAAAGAGACTTTTCCTCATCAGAAAGCTCCCCGTGTCCACACTTTACCGTCCACAGCGGTGAGATATGAAATGATTCCATCTCTTCTTCCCTTCACAAACACCAGTAATCATTTTTACGCTCATTTTCCTTTGTTGTCTCCCTCGGCAGGCCTCTCTCTTTCCCTCTCATCCTCCTCTTTAATTTACCCAGCATCCTGCCGAGCTGGGGAGCATCTCAAATTGCCTCAGTCCATTTGTGCGCGAGGCCGTTGACAGTGTGTGTGCAGCGTTTTGGTGTGTTGGAGGGAGTGTGAAGCAGCAGGGTGGTGGCTTGAGATTGCTGTAATCATGCAGAGCTACCTGTTCATTAAACACGCAGTGGGAACCCTGCTTACAGCGTTTAGAGACCAATTAAAGCAGCACAAGCTATTAACACTAGCAACATTAGCCGGAGGAGCGTCCGTGTGTGTGGCCAGATACAAAAAGACCACAATTAAAACAAGTTTCCAGTCACATGCAAAGACCAACGCTCGTCCTGTTCACGGCAGATTTAAGGCCTCCGTTGCTGCTGTTAACGAACATAACGAAGGATGTCCCTGCACTGCCTCCGTGAAGAACAGCGAGCGACGGCAGGTTAAACGAGGAGGCCTTCCCAGAATTGTTACACGGCGCAATCTGTGTTAAAATGGCAGTTTGCTGACGAGTCTACGAGCGCACAATCAAGAGAAGAAAATAAATGAAAGCGTCGGGCAGGAGATAAATGGCTGAGACGAAGTCAAACTTTAACAACTCGTGAATAGCTGTGATTATAATACAATGAGTCTGTCGATGGACGGTGATTGCTCAGGTAGGGGGCGGGACTTCTCGGCTGCTGGGGAAGGAAATCTCAGAGGAATTCTTGACCATGTAATTATCCACATGTCTCCAACTCACACAATGGTGTTTGATTTGATGGAGATGAGCAGAACTGACAGGACGCGAAGCTGATGCTGGGATGTGCACTCCTTTTTAAAGTTTCAGGTTAATGTATTTAAAAGATTACTGAAGGTTTGTTTTTTGGTTCTGGTATTAGAAGAGACACAGTAGTGGTTTTCTTAGGGTGCATTCACACCAGGATAGCCACACCTTTCTTTGCTTCGGTTTGCGTTCAAACTGCAGAAACCGGAGCAAACTGCCTGGTTAGACCACCTTATTATTCGGCTCTTCAGAATACAGTAGACTACTCCGTTGACTTGAATGGGTTTTCCCAACGTTTCAGTGGTTATTATTTTTGTATAATGACCGCTGAAATATAATGAGTGACGCCAAGGGCAACAGATCTTTTTTCTTTTTTTAAAGGAGTGATGACATAACAGTTGAAAACTAGTTTATGTTGTTGGCATTACTTTATATGTAAATACTCCAAAGAAAAAAACGGCATTTTTTACAGCGGAGTATTGTTTTGAAACGCCAGACCTCACTTCCTCAGTAATACAGTTGGGTCCGGTGATGATAAGGAGCTTTACCCGGAGACCACGTTGACTTCATTTTGATTGGCTACACCTTATTTGGCTATTACCTTATTTGGAGAATCTAGGTCAAGCTGCGGTCGGAGTTTGCTAAAGGCTAACTGCTAGCAACATGGGCAGTTCAGACAGTGTGAGCTACGTTTATCAGACAAGACAGCATTTAGAAAATAAATAAACTTACAGGTAATGACAAGGTTGTGGCCCCCTCCCTCAGTGTTACTGCAGAAGTTTGCTTTTAAATCCATTTGTTTGAAAACCCAGACCTGACTGCACAGAAGTTACTACTAGCTCCATACATGCAGCTGAGTCAGACAGGGAGGGGGAGGGGGGAGCGGACGGTGCATAAACCGTTAGGAGGGAGAGAAAGAGAGGGGGGCGCTGTTTACTTGATAGTGTGCTCTTATTGGAGCAATTAAATTACGTAGAATGATAGAACTACGTAGAATGATAGCCTGCTGTCTGATTCAACTGTTTCTGAGCAGAGAGACAAAGCTGACAGACCATAAACAGGAACTTTGATTCTCACTCTGGACATTCACATGGCCTCATCAGTGCACAATAGATCATATTATACACCCAAAACCCCAGAAAAGTGAAATTTGATGTCATGGCACCTTTAAACGGAGATCGGTTAACCTAATCGTACTCCGCATTGCAAGTAGTCCCGTCACTTCTCTCAATCAAGATCTCAACAAGGAGAAAACGGCAGTAGCCATGTCTCAAACCGCACACTTGCCCAAGTGCACTGGAATTCGGTGCGTAGTACGCACTACAGTGCGTAGTTCGCACTGTGTACTTTGTCTGCAGTGCACACTGTTGTCGCTAAATGCTGACCCAAATAGAGCACTGCACTTACCGGAAGTGTGGGACGAGCATTGACCGCTGACGTGAGCTAACACTACTGAGCCGGTATAACCGCAGCCTCAAACACATGATCAGATCATAACTGTCATCAGGGAGTGCTACATATACATCAGTAATCATATCTGAATGATTTAATCAACGTCATATCAGTACAATACCGCCTCCGATGCAGTAGGGGTCGCCACCGCTCCGTTCACCGCCATTATTCAGCTCTGAAAACAGCTCAAAAGTCCCGCCTCTTCTGCTACGTCAGCAAGATGGCCCGTTTAGTGTGAGTAGTGTGCTTTGTTCTGCACTGGATTTTGGACTGGTTTTAGGGCAGCATCCGGGTATTTTCAGAGCACTGAATTTTAGTTGGAACAACACTTGCACTCAAAAGTAGTGTACCATGTGGTGCAAGTGCACGGATTGAGACAGACCCAGTGACACCTTGTGGTAGTAAAGTGGATGGCTTCCCAGTTAATTTTAACATCTTTGGTGTGTGTAGGGATTTTGAACATTGAGTCCAGGTCGAGTTTAAGGATTCACCTTCTCCGAAACGAAAAAGACAAAAAGAAGACAGAAAGAAAACCAGTGGCAAGAGGCATACGGCTAACAGCAGAGGACAAAATGTCCAGTTCAACAAACAGAAATAGCCGATGGTAACCCAAATTCCAGCTGCCATGACTCCACTTAAAAACGTTGCTTAGCAACAAGTGCCCCAACTGTGGGGAACTATTTAGCACAAAACATCAGAAAGTTATTTAGTCTAGCAAAAATAATAATAAAAAAAAACTTAAATTTGAATTTTATTTTTTGCAAGTAGCCGTATGATAAGTGGGATAATGAATGCAGGTCATTATCGGTAAATACGAACCTTCAGGGCGAATTCGCTCTCTCGGTCAGTATTTCCTTGATGAATATAACCACTGATCAAGGAAGAATTCTGCTTCTTATTATTACTCCATCGCTAGCTGTGTTTCCATTACACTTTTTTTGAACAACAAAAGCGGTATTTCTTAAATTAAAAAAAAAAAAGTACAATTGTGAAATTCAGGTGTTTTCAAGAGTTCAGCACATCAGCCATAATTCTCGTAAAATCCCGTCCCGCAAGACTCCACTCTGTGGAGAATGGAGACAGAAGACATTTTGCGCTTTAGAGCTCTGCAGCTCCTCATCATGAGATGAAAGCAGATAATTCAGAGGTAAAGTCCGTATGTGGGGAGCTTACATCAGCGCACATCGACAGGATGAAAAAAAAACAGAAACAGGTTATTGTGACCAAAATGGTCACGGTTATCAGTGTTATCACGGTATTATTGAAATACCCCCCCCCCCCCCCCAACATCTTTAAAAACATCCAAAATGGGCCTAGACGTCTGCTTTGTTCTTTTTAAAGGGGGAATAATCTCCAGATAACTGTCCCTGTGGGTGCCTTTGTTGCCCTCCACCATGTTTTCATAAATTAAACATTGCAAATTGAGACTGTTTATATTTTTCCAGACAATGAGCAGCATCACAGTGAGGTTTTCAAAGTGCACGAATCAATTATGGTTTTAACGATAATTAGAATATAAAATGGTATTAATAATCGTTATTTTATCACGGTTAATCATTTTACCGGTAATCATTACATTCCTAGTTGTGGAAACAACATAAATTACTTGTGGGGCAGTCATTACTTATACATAAAGAACATAAACCATTTCCATGTTGTCCAAAAATGTACTACATGACTGGTAAAACCTGCCCCATAAACTTCCGCAGTTAATGCTTGTAAATGATCATAAACGTTAAGAAAGAATAACTGTTTTTCCCCCCCCACATCACGCCTGATGGTGCGTTAATGTAAAAAAGTGTTTCCATTACACTCTTGCGAAATACTGCTATATCGAAACGTCTGAAAAACCACCTCATGAGAGTGTAAAAACTTTTTTAGATATTTGAGGGTTTTTTTTCTTCTTCTTCTTCTTTTTCTTTAATCCCTGGTGCACGGGACATTCCTACGTCTCTGCCAAGTACTGGATGTGCAGCAGAACTATTTTTCTAATTTTCACAACAAATGAAAATTACATCATTTTCAGCTTTAATATTGGTATCGATTATCGGCGATATGAGTTGCAAAATATTGACATATTGGATATCTGAAATCCAATATTGTGCATCACTACTAAAAACACCAAAATTCCAGTACAGGGTTGCAAGAGGCAGGGTTCACTTGGACAGGTCACCAGTCCATAAGCCGGCCCTCATGCTCTCAAGCAATTTGTATAAAATCTGCTAACCGTAATCCCACAAGAACAGAGCGTGGTTGGAAACTTCTGCAAGTATACGCTGACTAACAATATTCTGTGCAGCTCTCATCACCTCCCTGTCTGTACGCCTGCCATGTTGGGTTGTGAGTCCTGTTAGGATGCTCTGGTTTCTGCCTCCGTAGACATTTACAGTGCTGAAGCGTCTCTGAGCTCCAAACTTACTGCTAGTCTAGAGGGACATGCAGCAGAGGATTCATTAGCTGAATTGATCGTTAGGACATTGGACGTCTTAACGATGCAGTTGTACGTCCATCTACTTCCTAATTCCAGTGCAGAGTGTTGGGGAAGCTGGAGTCTATCCCAGAAGCTACTGGTGAGGGGCAGGGTGCACTGGACAGGCCATCAGTTCATAGCAGGGAAACACAGAAAATGTAGTGAGCAGTTCACCCAACATGCATGTCTTTGGACTGCAGGAGGAAGCTGGAGCACCGGGACGGAACCCAGAAATGCACGAGGAGAACATGCAAAGTCCACACTGAGGCTGGCTCAGACCAGGAACCTTCTTCCTGTGAGGCAACAGTAACCTCCATGCCACCGTGCATCATATAAACCCTGCAGCATCTGTTCTGTCTGCTTTGGGGATGGGCATACTGATACCCTGGAGTCAATACTTCCAAACCACCCAGACAAAATATCAGATTTGATACTTTTTGAGTATCCAGATACCACTGTACAGATACAAAACATGCAATTTCTTTCTGCTTCTAAGAGTTTTAGGCAAATGAAATGATGTAAAAGCAGCTTCTAGCTTCTGTATCACATGGTGGTGGTAGCCACATGTCATGATGATGTTGCTACTGTTAGTGATGATGTTTTGTTATTTTTCAGTGCTTTAATTCAAAATTATTGCACATTATGTTTTGGTACATTTATAATATTTATACTATATATAGATACATATATTTATATATACAGTGGATACGGAAAGTATTCAGACCCCTTTGCATCTTTGTTTCATTGCAGCCATTTGCCAAAATCAAAAATGTTTATTTTATTTCTCATTAATGTCACTCAGCACCCCATCTTGACAGAAAAAACAGAAATATAAAAATGTTTGCAAATTTATTTTAAAAGAAAAACTGAAATATCACATGATCATAAGTAATCAGACCCTTTTCTCAGTACTGAGTAAAAGCAGCTTTTGAGCTCGTACATCCATGAGTTTTCTTGGAAATGATGCAACAAGTGTTTCACACCTGGATTTGGGATCTTCTGCATTCTTGCTTGCAGATCCTCTCCAGTTCTGTCAGGTTGGATGGTGAACGGTGGTGTTCAGCCATTTTCAGGTCTCTTCAGAGATGCTTGGTTGGGTTTAAGTCAGGACTCTGGCTGGGCCAGTCCAGAATGGTCCCAGAGTTGTTCTGATCCACTCCTTTGTTATTTCAGCTGTGCTGAGGGTCATTGTCTTGTTGGAAGGTGAACCTTCGGCCCAGTCTGAGGTCCTGAGCACTCTGGGAGAGGTTTTCTTCCAGGATCTCTCTGTACTTGGCCGCATTCATCTTTCCTTCAACTGCAACCAGTCGTCCTGTCCCTGCGGCTGAAAAACACCCCCATAGCATGACGCTGCCACCACCATGTTTCACTGTTGGGATTGTATTGGGTAGGTGATGAGCAGTGCCTGGTTTTCTCCACACATACCGCTTAGAATTAACTCCAAAAAGTTCAGTCTTGGTCTCATCAGACCAGAGAATCTGATTTCTCACAGTCTGAGAGTCCTTCGCAAACTCTATGCAGGCTTTCATATGTCTGCACTGAGGAGAGGCTTCCATTGGGCCACTCTGCCATAAAACCCCGACTGGTGGAGGCTGCAGTGATAGTTGACTTTGTGGAACTTTCTCCATCTCCCTTCTGCATCTCTGGAGCTCAGCCACAGTGATCTTTGGCTTCTTCTTTAACTCTCTCACCAAGGCTCTTCTCCCACGATTGCTCAGTTTGGCTGGATGGCCGGGTCTAGGAAGAGTTCTGGTCGTCCCAAACTTCTTCCATTTAATGACTATGGAGGCCACCGTGCTGTTAGGAACCTTTAGAGCTGCAGAAATGCTTTTGTAACCTTGTCCAGATCTGTGTCTCACCACAATTCTGTCTCTGAGCTCCTTGGACAGTTCCTTCCACCCCATGATTCTCATCTGCTCTGACATGCACTGTGAGCTGTAAGGTCTTATATAGACAGGTGTGTGTCTTTCCTAATCAAGTCCAATCAGTTTAATTAAACACAGCTGGACTCCAATGAAGGAGTAGAACCATCTCAAGGAGGATCAGAAGAAATAGACAGTCTTTAAGTTAAATATGAGTGTCACTAAGGGTCAGAATACTTTTGACCATGTGATATTTCCGTTTTTCCTTTTTATTAAATTTGCAAAAATGTTTACATTTCTGTTTTTTATCTGTCAAGATGGGGTGCTGAGTGTACATTAATGACAAATAAAATGAACTTTTTTAATTTCAGCAAATGGCTGCAAAGAAACAAAGAGTAACAAAGAGTACAGAGTTTAAAGTGGTCTGAATACTTTCCGTACCCACTGTATTTGAGATATCAATGAAAAAGTACCACGCACTACTTGTACCGTATGGACAGGAGGAATTTTGGCATTGCCCATCTCTAGTCTGCAGTGAATCACTTTGGTGACAGACTGCAGAAAACAGAAAACAAACATATTAACAATATTATTCACAACAGTCATATTAACTGATTGCATATTTCACTCAGATAAAATTGTAATTTGCAGAACTGGTCAACAGTATGGAAGCTCAGGCACATTATCAATGACAGAATTCCAGTGGAGCTGAACTATATTAAACAATATTAAAGCAGCACTTTTTAACAACCCTGTTAAACCAAAAAGCTTGACAGCAGGAAGCAGGTAATAATTCACTTTAAAAAGTTTATAAAACCTCATTTTCTTATTCTAAACTTTTCCATCAAGGCTTCAGAGCATGTTATCTCCTGGGTGCCATATTTAATATCCAGCAATGGACCAGATAATGTCTGGAGTATAATTGTTCACCAGCAGAGGTAGAGACATGCAGCGCCATTGTCCGCCTGCCTTTTGTAGTTAGTTAAAAGGTGGATAAATAAGATGCAATTTAGAGACTTTTAAGACATAATTTTTTCTCCTGCCTTAATCACTGTGAAATTACCTCTGGGTGAGGGCTGTCATTAAAACAGAAGAGGCACTTGCTTCTTGGATGTTCCAGGCAAGCATCAAGCGCTAATAGCATGGCATCAACGGTTTTAACGGGCTCTGTATTATCCTGCTGTGCCTCCCGCTCGCTGACGACATCTCATGATGGTCTATTTGTAGCTCATCACGGCTGTTTACTGCGAGGCTTCAGGATGTATGCAGAACCAGATTCAGTGGTATTGTCATGCTAAGTCTTAGTGATGACCCACTTAGACCGGTTTCTCCTCTGACTCCATGAACTGAAGCTTAGACCTTATTTACAATCACTTTCTTTTTATTTCACTTCCTAGAGGAAGACAAAGCTACGTTTCCTGTCCAAACACCATCAGAGCTGCTGCTTCCCATCTCAGGTTTAGCCCTGGGTCCCCGTCCCCCAGGGTCACCTCCCGGCCCCGGGCTACAGGACGCTGAAGTGACGTGGCCAACAACCTCCAGATGTTCGGCTGCATTAGGGCCTGACAGCCTGTCATGTTCGCGCCTACGCTACCACACAGTTCCATCACCTCCCATCTGCTGCCCAACACCTCCTGAGGGAGAGGAGGAGGAGGAAGGTGGAGGAGGGGAGGTAGATACTGACATTACTTCCCATCATCCCTCACAGAAGCTCAGACGCCACAGCGCTGATGGATAGGTCATGATGGCCAACATTGTTAAGCTCTTATCTTTCGTGGACTGTGTGACAGATGCAGCACACAGACGTTTAAGCTCGTATCCATCCATCATCTAATATAGTTCCCAAAGTGGTCCGCGTACCACTGGTGGTCAGAGTGCGCCCTCTACTGGTCCCAGTGCGCCCTCTAGGTAGATGATAGAGAATATATTTACAGATTAGGCAGAGCTAATCCGAAAATTACAGATAAATATTAAAAAACTATCATATCTCTGGTTTTACGTGGTCCATCGATGTCAACCAAATCTGGAAGACAGTTTCAGACCAGAACTTTCCGTGGCAGCTCTCTGGGTCGCCTGCTTCTCTGATGTGGTGCTGTGAAACCGGTTTTTAAATTGCTGTATCGGCTCCCCGTGTGTTTCAGGATAATCTTTTGCTACTTTTAGTGGCTTATAAATGTCTAATGATCTTCTTATTTATCTAATCTGCTCTTAAATTATGAGCCCTCATTGACCCTGAGGTCCCCAGCTACCAGCCTTTTAGTCGTCCCCAAAGTTTGTACAAAAACTTACAACAAGGCTTCATTTCAACATTATGGGCCCCATCTGTGGGCCCGCCTGCCAGAGGGCCTCAGAGCTGCAGAGACTGTTGATGATTTTAAAAGAGACTCAAGACGTTTTTAGGTTATCCTTTAATAAATTTTGGTCAATAAGGTCTAAAATAATCAATATTTTTACTTACTTTGCAATTAAATTTTCTATTTATTATTTAATTATTTAATTCTTTAATTTATTCAGTTTTAAAGCTTTTTGTTTTCAATGACATTTAAACATCAATCTTTTTAAAAAAAAATTAAGTGCATGTTTGTTGTTTTTTTAATGTGGTTTTATTAATTTTTTTCAACTGATTTCATTTTTGTTTGAGTTATCGTATTACTCAGCTACTTTTATTACTCTCCATCTGGAGCTACCCCTTCCCTGAGTGCACGGCTGTTGCCATGGTGACTGTCCTTGTCGGCATGTGTGCATGTCGCGAGATAATTATCTCATTATCTCGAGAAAACAGCAGTTTTTAAAAAATATTGGACCATGAGTGCTCTCAGCTTCCATAGACTTGACATTTATTTTTTCTCTTAGTTTTGCTATAAGTATTTTATTCTATTTTATAAAACGGTCATATTAAGAAAAATTACTTTTACAGATTTTACTAGAAAAAAGTTGTAATTTTACAAAAGTATATTATAAAAAAGTATAGTAAAAAATTTACAAGAATAAAGTCGAAAAGTTACGAGAATAACGTAAATTTATGAGTAAGAACTTGTTATTTCACAAGAATAAAGTCACAAATTTACAAGAATAAAGTAATTTTATGAATATAAAGTGGTAATTATAAGTGGACAATGGAAACATGCAGGAGTGCAACACAGGTAAGTTCATGTCATTCACGTTTAAACGTCTCAAGCTATTAAACAGTTTTTAGGTCGGAGTTAAAGAAGGAGCAGAAAACCCCTCTGAACTGCAGCTGATGCATCCATAGATAACCTGCAGTCGACCGGTTCCAGCCAGCTCTCCTCCACAAAAGCAGCCATTTCCTCCAAGTCCGTCTGCTTCTTTCTGCAGAATAGATTCATTTTCTTGCAGATTCTTTTCAAAGTCCTGATTCTGATGACAACGTGGTGCTGATGTACCAAGAGATTGAGGATCTCCTGGTTTGTAAAACCTAAGCTGAAGTACATCTCCACCAAATGCTCCACCACCCTCATTTTAGCAAGTTTTGTCAAATTTACAACTTTGTTCTCATAAAATTATGACTTTATTCTGAAAGTCTGTAAAACAATTTCTTAATGTGGCCCATAATACTTCTAGTATTTTTAGAATTTAAGTTCTAATTTTTTCTGCTGTATTTAATTTTTTTAAAGTCTGTTTTAATGTATTTATATTTATTTTACTCACCTCATCTCAACTTTTTACTCTGATTCAATTTCATCCATTCAGTTTTATTCCGTTGGTGCAATCAGAGGATTCGTGTGTGGGTGAGAAAGTGTTTCTATCTCTGTAGAGCACTGAGTTACAAACTGTATGAAAAGTGCTTCATAAATAAAGTCTTATTAAAATGTGTCTGCTCTGTAATCTCTTCATTTGCTGCCATAAAAAGGAAAACCCAGAAGGATAAAACCTGAGACTGAAGCTCACATCTGATCAGGTATCAGGACTGGGTTCACAGGAACAGGAGCATCCTTCTCATCAGGATCATCTTCTCCACTTTCGCATGATTTTCAGGTAACCGGTGTATTTTTTTGTGTGTGTTTTTTTTTAATAAATTAGTTTTCATTTATTATGTTTTAACTTTCTACTGTTAATGTGAGAGCAGAGATGTTATCCTGAGAGGGTCTGTGATCACGCAGCTTTATCTCATTTCCTTATTTGTGGATGAGGAGGGGCTTTTCAATACGCAGGAGTCGATACTTCGATATCTACCAGGCAAAGTCGATACTTTTGAAAGTATTGCAATATTAAAAATGTAATTTGTGAAGATGCTGTTGTTGTGGAAACTTCTTTGGATTTTAGTTGCTGATGAGAATGATACGGATACTGCTACTGTTGGTAGTTACTGTCTGGATGCTACATCGTAACGTCCTGGATAAGGAGTGCACCTTCTCTTATTGGTAAATTATTGGTGAATACACTGGAGTGAAAATATTTTTTTCTATTTTGTTGTTGATGATCTTGACAATAATACACTGCTGTGCTTGGACTTAGTTAATGCTAATTGTCAGCAGTTTACTGTTTAAATAGAGGTGCTTCAGGACTGAGTTTTAAGTGAAAGAAATGTCATTAATTAAATCTCATTTGTAGTCCAGCTGGTTTGTTATTTAAGAAAAATATTTATTTTCATCTGTTTCTGTTCAATATATTCATTGGTTTATTTTATTGTAACTTTAGAAACATTTCTTAAAAGTGTTAAAGTTATACGTTTTATTCCTGTTGCCCCCTAGTCTTTCATTGTGTGGTTTTCCTTTGAGGAGGAAAACGTATTGGTATCGATATCAACAGAAAAAGTCCCATAATTTCATGGTTTCATATTGAAACAAAAAAATTGGGTGTTGCCTATTTCCTTTTGCGGAATATGGTAATTTTCCTAAAACAGGAAAAAAAAAATTTTTGTAGAGATTTATTGTAATAAATAATACCCTTTTCCAGTTGAAATTTGATGACTGATAATTTGGTTATTAAATAGGTTAAAGGGGAAGAATATTTATTATGTCATATATGTGCTGAAAAAAAGGATTGACTATAAAACAGGTGGTAAAGACTAAATTAGCTCTCTGAGACAAAGTTTCAATGCCATTTCCACCTAAAACAGCCACTGGAAATTATTATTTTCACTTGAAGCATACTTACCTCTGTCTGAACTGTGCCATTGTCTTTCATAAAGCTGGAACTCAAAACTACTGTCCCCATGGGCTGATCACTCATCCAACATCACTGAGCAGATTAGTAATAAATAAAAACTATATAAGGTATTTCATTGGCAGGCTCACCATGTCATCTCAAGTGAATTCGACCAACAGTGTAGTCCTGGCTGTGCATCATCAACCACTTTTAATGAAATGTCTCCATCTATAGGCCACCAGTCCTCAGAGCACCAGCTCTAACAGCTCAGACATTTTTGAAAACCCTGGTAAAAAGCTGTGGATAAACCACTCAGAGAAGTAATGTTGGTGTTGTGAGGGGGGGGGAATGAAAATCACAGACATGACAAACTATTTTACTTAAGTGTGTGTTTTTCTCTGTGTGTGTATATATATATATATATATATATATATATATATGCACGCACCCCGAATACATATACTGTACAGGGAGTGCAGAATTATTAGGCAAATGAGTATTTTGACCACATCATTCTCTTTATGCATGTTGTCTTACTCCAAGCTGTATAGGCCCAAAGCCTACTACCAATTAAGCATATCAGGTGATGTGCATCTCTGTAATGAGAAGGGGTGTGGTCTAATGACATCATCACCCTATATCAGGTGTATTAGGCAAACATAATTATTAGGCAACTTAACAATAAACAAATATATACCCATTTCAATTATTTATTTTCACCAAGGAAACCAATATAACAGCTTAACATTCACAAATACACATATGTGACATTCAAAAACAAAGCAAAAACAAATCAGTGACCAATATAGCCACCTTTCTTTGCAAGGACACTCAAAAGCTGCCATCCATGGATCCTGTCAGTGTTTTGATCTGTTCACCATCAACATTGCGTGCAGCAGCAACCACAGCCTCCCAGACACTGTTCAGAGAGGTGGACTGTTTTCCCTCCTTGTAAATCTCACATTTGATGAGGGACCACAGGTTCTCTATGGGGTTTAGATCAGGGGAACAAGGAGGCCATGTCATTAGTTTTTCTTCTTTTAGACCCTTTCTTGCAGCCACGCTGTGGAGTACTTGGATGCGTGTGATGGAGCATTGTCCTGCATGAAAATCATGTTTTTCTTGAAGGATGTAGACTTCTTCCTGTACCACTGCTTGAAGAAGGTGTCTTCCAGAAACTGGCAGTAGGACTGGGAGTTGAGCTTGACTCCATCCTCAACCCGAAAAGGCCCCACAAGCTCATCTTTGATGATACCAGCCCATACCAGTACCCCACTTCCACTTTGCTGGCGTCTAAGTCAGACTGGAGCTCTCTGCCCTTTACCGATCCAGCCACGGGCCCATCCATCTGGCCCATCATGACTCACTCTCATTTCATCAGTCCATAAAACCTTAGAAAAATCAGTCTGAGATATTTCTTGGCCCAGTCTTGACGTTTCAGCTTGTGTGTCTTGTTTAGTGGTGGTGGTTTTTCAGCCTTTCTTATCTTGGCCATGTCTCTGAGTATTGCACACCTTGTGCTTTTGGGCACTCCAGTGATGTTGCAGCTCTGAAATATGGCAAAACTGCTGGCAAGTGGCATCTTGGCAGCTGCACGCTTGACTTTTCTCAGTTCACGGGCAGTTATTTTGCGCCTTGGTTTTTCCACACGTTTCTTGCGACCCTGTTGACTATTTTGAATGAAATGCTTGATTGTTGGATGATCACGCTTCAGAAGCTTGGCAATTTTAAGAGTCCTGCATCCCTCTGCAAGATATGTCACCATTTTTTACTTTTCGGAGCCTGTCAAGTCCCTCTTCTGACTCATTTTGCCAAAGGAAAGGAAGTTGCCTAATAATTATGTTTGCTTAATACACCTGATATAGGGTGCTGATGTCATTAGACCACACCCCTTCTCATTACAGGGATGCAAATCACCTGATATGCTTAATTGGTAGTAGGCTTTGGGCCTATACAGCTTGGAGTAAGACAACATGCATAAAGAGGATGATGTAGTCAAAATACTCATTTACCTAATAATTCTGCACTCCCTGTATTAGGGGTGCAACAATACAAAAGGGTCTTCGTATCAAACCATGATCACTGTTTTAAATAATGAACAATGCAGAGCTTATGATTTATTTTATCAACTTATGTTCTGACGGTGAGCTCTGTTTTGAAAACTCAGTGGGTCGGCGTTCAACTACAATCAGATCTGGCATTTGGAACTTCTTTGGTTTTCATGTCGAGTATGATCCTGATGATGGTAAGCGTTGTGGACAATACTTACTTTTTCTTTTTTTGTATCGAAACAATCTCGAACCGTGAATTTTTTCCATCGTTGCACCCCGAATAGACTGTACAGTATATACAGTGGGTATGGAAAGTATTCAGACTCCTTTTCACACTTTGTTTCATTGCAGCCATTTGCTAGGATCAAAAATGTTCATTTTATTTTTCATTAATGTACACTCAGCACCCCATCTTGACAGAAAAAACAGAAATTCTTTGCAAATTTATTAAAAAAGAAAAACTGAAATATCACATGGTCATAAGTATTCAGACTCTTTGCTCAGTACTGAGTGGAAGCAGCTTTTGAGCTCGTACAGCCATGAGTTTTCTTGGGAATGATGCAACAAGTGTTCCACACCTGGAAGATTGAAAGAGAGGAGGTGTAGTGCTCGCTGGATCAAATCTTAAGAAACAAGGCTCAAAAGGAAATAAGCCAGCAGGTGCTCATCAAACTCGTGGCCGGGAGGCATTCAAAGAAAGAAGGGTGAGTTGAGGCACTCTGGATTTGCAAGTAAATTTATTTTGCACTTGCAAAATAAATTTACATTCAACAAATAACATTCAATAAAACTTTCATGAAAATTATTACATTGATTTTGAATTATGGCTTAACAGAAATGTAAAAACCAACGAGAAAAAAACAAAACAAGCATAATGGGGCTGTTGAACTAAAATTTTGTTGAGCAACACTTTGAGATGATCACTGCAATCAGGTGTTTTCTGTAATGTTCATAAAGACTTCAGCAACTGTTGACAGGTATTTTGGTCCACTGTTCATGAACAAGGTGCTCTAATTTGTCTGGGAAAGCTTGTTTTTTTTTTTAAAATTATTATTCGCGTATAAAATCACAATTCAAAAATATCATTTTATTTTCCTGAATTAGAATTTATTAAATCGTTACATTGTCATTCGCAGTGAATCAAAAGGTGTGTCCAAACGTTTGGCCTGTACTGTACACATACACACACCCACACACACGCATACATACATACATACAGTACACGAATTAGGAAAAAAAGATTAAAGACTACTTACTGCCTTCTCAACCAGTGAAATATCATCCTGAATTATGTCTCCCTCTGCTGGACACAGAGATAGCGACACCACCACGGATCCAATGAAAAGCAGGTAGGCTACTCTCGCTTCTGAGAGTAATGTCCTCGGAGCAAAAATCTGCAATTTAATGATTTAAATTTCAGCTTTGCTCAGTGTTCACAGAAATATACTTATGAGGTGACCTCAAAATAGGACACGCTCCACAGTCACAGCAAAGTTGAGATAAGAACTTCTTCACTTAAAGGTTGAATATGGAATACGGACAGAACAGCGACATCACGTGTGTCTAGGTTGTAGTTGCAACGGCAGAAAAACAACTCCAGCCGCTGGAATGCCAGGCTCACTGCCAATACGCATGTGACCAACAGTCTGCAGCATGTCCAACAAGTAACGCAGAGGAGTTTATAACTGACAGCTAACGTTAGCCATGTTAGCAAACAAGCTAGCTTACCGATCCAGCAGGAAAGTCGCCATTTCTGTGTTTTGACGCTGTGGAAAACGTTTATGTGGGTCCATTTAGTGAAGTCTTCACCTAAATTTACTCCAGGTTTTGCTCTTCTCAGGTCACTCCTCCTCAGAAACAGATAACAATATCTCCAGGGCTCTGAAGCAGCTGCTTCACTGGTCGTCTCTACGGTTTTCCCCTGTACAAGCCTGACTATGACCAAAATATTGTTTCCACACAGAGATCGTATTTGGCAACCTGCAATGGCGGCGTGTATTGGCTTATAGACGTAAATAAAATGCTATTATCGAACCCGTAAAAAATTATTTTATAATTATTTTTAGGCTAAATATAATTTTTCTGGGAAATGTTGTACTTTCATTCTGTACACCCCCAAACGACCTGTGGAGGTATTATTTTTGAAAAAATATAGCTTTTAATAAAAATTTTCCATATTCAACCTTTAACAACTGCAACCTGTGGTCAACACACTCGCCTGGAGGTTTCATTTTCCCGAGTAAAAAGTAAAAACTGAACAGTTTGATGTTATTGATCTTAATTACTCCAAAGCTTTACTTTTAAATTGGGGGTCGGGGAAAAAAAAAAAAAGTAGCATGGTGCCTTGTTGTCATGTAACCAAGCAGTCTTATTCATACTGTTGGTCTCTTTTTATTTGGCTACCAATAGGGGATTATCACGCTTACCGGAAGTTCCCGGATTTTGGACACTTCCTCTTCCGGGCCATGTTAAGGACAGCCGTTCCTGCTCTGTTATACTGTTTAAATCGGATAAACTCCAAACATACTTAAGTTTTCATTCCAGACCGAAGTGATACTGGATCAAAAGCTGGATCAAAGCGATCGATTCGCCGCGGTGAAGGGCCGAACTTTATAATAAAACACACGTTTGTTTGTCGCCGGTGGGGCACAACACCGGCACTTCACAGCATGCTAGCATTAGCCAGCTAGCGTTTATTGACGTGCTTAACATTGTGCGTCTTAAAACACACAAACATCTGAAAATCGGGTCTGTACCCCCCCGTTTCCAGTGGAACAACTGGGGACTGCCAAGAAAGGAGACGCTTTCAGATGCTTGTGTGTTTTCAGCCACACAAAGTTAGGCACGTCATCAAGCTGGCTAATGCTTACAGGCTAACACGACTGTATAGTCTGCCGGCCACAAACAAACGTGTGTTTTATTATAAAGTTCGGTCCTTCACCGCGGCGAATCGGTCGTTTTGATCCACTTCTTCCTTAGCATCACTCAGTCTGGAATGAAAACTTGGCATTGGCGTTTATCCGATTTACAAAGTTTAACAGAGTAGGAGCTGACGGACTACTGTTAGCAGGTTAGAAACTGTGTTTCTATTGATGTGTAACTGCTGCACTAAAACAGCTGTTTGTTTCTTATAACGAGTCATTTCTATATATCTGCTGGGTGCGCACATACAGGGAGCCTGCCATATTTGTTCCATTTTTACTACGGTGTCTCTGAATGGACAAAACAATGTGTGTGAAGTGAGAACACTGTTTGGGATAAGTAATGGCTTGAAAGTCATTAAAAGTAGTGACTCATAGTCCAGTCAGAGCTACACCTGAGACCACTGGATCCACTCACAGATGAAAACATCTTTATGTCTGGGAGAATTTTGGCCACTGATGGCCACCGTACATTCACAACAGTGCTTGGAATATGAAGACATTTGAAAGAAAACATCTTTTTTTTTTCAAATACCCATCTTCACCACTAGATGTCAGTAATTCTTACACACTGTACCTTTAAATACTGACCCGGCCTGTTGATGGAAACGGCATTGGCGGAGCGGGGGGGCGGCTTAGGGAGCTTAAGCCTGGAATGATTCTTCAAAAGCCCCAGGTTCTTTTTAAGGTTTCTTTTTTCTGTTTTTTTATTATTTTAGATTTGATAATTTCTCATCAACTACAATGTATGCAAAACGTTATAAAAGGGGACGCTGCATGTCGTCTCCCCCCTCTCTAAACTTGGTCTGGTCCAAACCTGTGGCGTTTGTTTGTCGCGCGCGCCTTTCTCATTTCACTTCACAGGAGCTCACCGGTGCAGTGCGGTGCGGTGCGCAGCCCGACCTGCAGCAGCTCTCACAAACTCATTGATTCAGAGCATCAGACGACGTTAATCTAACATTCATCTAGTAGGTAGTGGCCATGGGTTATATGTAAACAAACCTGTCATGAATGACGACAGTGTGTCTATTACTTTTCTCTTGTAACTTCTGTAACAGTCAGATGTCATTATGTTGTTAGGCAGTGAGCACAGATGCGATCGTTTCAACAAGATAAGTGAAAGTAATTATTGAAACAGTAATATGGTGCATTTAGCATTGGCTTATAAAACAAGTACAGTAATGGGCTAAGCCCATAAATTTCCCTAAATTTGTAATTAATTTTAACTAACTTTTGAATATATATAAACATATACAGTATATACTTTTTTTAAAAGTGATATGCTATTCATGGACATCAGGTCTTTTTTCAAAAAAGAGAAAAGCTCAGTTGAGAGAAAACAACTAAAGACAATTTTACAATGATATCAGATGGCATATAACTTTGGATAATAATACAATAATTTGTCTGGTTGATGTATAAATGAAGGACAAAAGAGAGAGATGGTAGATGGAGAGAAAAATGCCAGCATTTGAAAACACACTTACCCTAGTTTGTGTACTTTTTAAAAAGATGAGGTTAAATGATGTTGTCATGTTTAAATGTTGTACAAATAGAAACAGCTAAAACACTTTACCTGGTAATATTGTGGTTTCAGCCCACCACAATGCAGATAAGGCCCTTTACCTGTTTTACATCCAGAACAAAGGTACAAATAACCTTATAATTGTGTGGAATATATTTGTGTGTCAATTTTTACAATAATATTTTTTGTGGCTCTGGTTGATCTTTGTGTGTTTGTACAACGAGGGAAAGATGACAGCAAGAATAAGAACAACACAGAGGTGGAACAAGAACACGGTTAAAAGAAGAAGAAGAAGATGGGATTGTATTTTAAGACATATTTGGGTGAAGTAGCATTTTTAAAAACAGTTTTTCTTTATATTTTTGGTTAAATTTATGAATACATCCCTGACTGAGTCCTGGTTTAGTCCTGGTTAGAACCGGTTTTGTAAATCCTGTCCTGAATGAGTCCTGGTTTAGAACTGGTTCTGTGAATTCTGCTCAGTGAGTCCTTGTTTAGTCCTGAGCCATGTACTGGTGTTCTTTGAGTAAGATGTGTGACACCAAGACTGAGTTTTAACTTTAATGGTTATCCATTGATACATTAAAATGAAAACATAATGTAGTGTTATGATTATTAAAGAACATAGGCAGGACACCCTAAACGTTAGGTAGATAAAGGTAAATACTGAATTTTTGGTACCACCCCAGTAGATTAAATTCTTATTACTTTTTTTGGTGTACTGGATCACCCTTGTAACAATGAATCTTTTTGTGGGCTAAGCCCCTGATGATGACAATGTCTAGCTCCACCCCTGGGAAACGGTTCTTTAAAGTAATATAAAAACAAAATTTAACAGATTAAATGTAAATTACATGTGTAAGCAAATTTTTAGGTTTGCCAGACTTTAGAAAATCTCAGTTTTCTTTCGTCATCTGTTCATGATACAGATGTTGTCAGTGTTCAGTTTGTGTTGTCATCACATCCAAATCCATTCACAAACCACTTTATTTTATTTTTATTTTATTCTTTTTTTAGACACTTCCTCAATGGGAGCAAAGCGAGGACGAACATGCAGGATGGAAATGGAAAGACAGCAGCATCAGGACGAGTTCAAACAGAGACAAGAGGATTCAGTCAGGAAAAGATAACTTTATTTAGTCTAGAATACGTATCTGGTTATATTAGATTACATGTCAGATAGAAAACACAGTAGCTTTTTCTTTCTTTAAAAAAAAAAAAAAGCAAGGTCCATTTAATTAATTACATTTATTTAATTTTTTAAAACACACTTCAATAAATATTTTTTCTTCTTTTGCTCTTTTTTTCAGTTTTACAAAAAAATACATTGGACTGTAAGAAGAGCTGAGGGAACGACACCGGATTAAAGGTCAGCAGTGTAGACACAGATGCCACGGCGACACACAACCTAAAACACACGTCTCCAAGTGTTCACACCAGTTTGTCCACATCACTATGGCGAGCACACACAACATCCCAGTTAGTCTAATCAGCCACTAAAGTCTGCGCAGACAGGAATCATCACTGAAGAGCACACAGAGAGCTAGCTCTATAAGACACGCGGGGAACACGGAAAGCCTGATCTACAGCACGGAGCCCACGCCGCCCCAACTCACAGATCCAAGGATCCTGCAGGTTTATCCCGATGCTTCTGTTGTGTCTCTGAGTCGCAATGAAGTTGCATTTTACACTTTTGTTATATGAGCTGCAGAAGAAGCGTGCACGGAGGCGAGACGTGCACACTTCCTGCACATTTTTACATGAAAAGCTTTAAATCTTTGCAAAATTGAACTCTTTAACATCAGAACTAGGTAGATTCTCTCTGTACCTGCAGCAGATGTATCCTCCTATCCTGCGGAGCGCTACGAGGACAGTCGAGTGTAGGGTTGCAAAAGTCCGGGAATTTTCAAAGTTGGAAACTTTCTATGGAAATTAATGGAAATATATGGGAATTAACCAAAATTATCTGGAATAAATCTGAAATTTGCAAAATTGGAGGTTGGCCCTCAGCAGGGAACTTAAATATACAGTCATCCTCAAAACTATTCACACCCTGCAATTACAGACGGAAAAAAAAACAGCTGTTGGTGAAATAAGTTGAAATTGACAAAAGAAAAAATAAATAAAGATTCTATGAAAATTGTGACATTGATTTTGTGATTTGAAAGAAGTATTAAAAACAAACACAAACAAATAAAACAACAAACAAGCATGATGAGGCTCCGAAGTTAAAATGTTGAGCAACACTTTGAGACAATCACTGAAATCAGGGGTTTTCTCTATCTGCTGACAGGTATGTGGGTCCACTGTTCATGGAAAAGATGCCCTAACATGTCTGGGACAGTTTTGTTTGGTTGGTTTTTTTAAATTATTATTTTCGATCACATTTCAAAAGCAATATTTTATTTCACTAAATTATAATTTTGTAAATTTTTATTTTTTATTCGTTTCTTGTCATTTGAATTACTGTTGTGAATTTAGCCTTTTCTTTAATTGGAAGGTATGAATAAATTTGAGGACGACTGTAGTTGGGGAACATATATTGTGGCATAATCTTGGCTAAAACAACCAGATTTATTTCATGTACTCACTCCTCAATCTTATGTATACAGCACACTACCTACTGCAGGGCTGAGGCCACGCCCCCTACATGCACTGTGCATCCTCCATCACATGCACAGATGACTTCTTGAACCCTGGAGGCCACACTTTTGAGCCCAAAGCACAAGACTATTGAACCCACAAATTTGAGCACGCAAACTTTATAAAGTCAAGTAAGTTTTGAAAATATTATTAGGTTAAAATAATTGATCTATATTCGTACTGATGTTTAGCTTGGAAATATTAAACAAAAACAGATGCTAAATGTAAGCTTTTTTTCACTTTATTGAGCATTTAAGAGGCTAGCTTCTTATGGTGGTAGCTACCTCAAATGTGATGCTTTTTCTTCTGACTCCTGCAAGATAGTTGTCTGTGACCAGATAAGACTTGTCAAGTATTTTGAAGACCATTCCAGTTGTTTAGCCAAATATATGTCTGTTCATGCCATTGCATTAGTGTTTTTACAACCTTTTTTTTTTCTATTCTACAGAAAAATGCCACGTTTGCCATCTGATGTGTGGAAGCATTTCACACAAGCTTACATTTATGTTTTAATATGATCAAGTTAGTTTAAATTATCCCCAATTTACAGTTAAATTGCAATAATTCCCATAAATTTCCATAATTCTCATGAAATTCCCCAGCTTTTCTTCCCATGGAAAGTTTCTAGAAATTTTCCGCCCCTTTGCAGCCCTAGTTGTGCGTTAACTGAAACCAGAATCCATTGATGAGAAATGAAGATATGAGACAAATATGTGAAGTTTTTCCATGTTAAAAGATCCCAAACACTTTGAAACTGATTTCTATGTTCTTCATCTTTTCCCAAACATAAACAAAATGTTTTGGTGACTAAACCTGACCAGGAAATCTTATTTCCTAATTAGAAACCAACAAGTTAATCTAAAAAAAAACAAAAAAAAACAAAACAGGACAGCCTTCCTTCTGAAAGTTGCTCCCACCTTACGAGGACTGTGTAGCTTTTCCAGAGCTAAACTTTGCTGTTTGCTTACCATCAGCCTGAGTCGGAAGACATCCGTCTGCAGGCTGCTGGGCTTTCTGACTCAAGACAGTCATCCTGAAAGGGCTCTTTTGAATAAAAGAGAAAAAAAATCAAACAGAAGAATGAAAACTGGGTAAAATTTAAGAGAAACTGCAGCAAACGTTGCACATTTATCCATTTTGTGCTTCTCATTTCTTTTAAGTCTTCACAGTCAAGCTGAAGTACGTGAAGACGGAATCACCTGCAGAGACACAACAGACGCATCAGCATGAAATAAACCTGAATCCTCCTTTAAAGCAGAATCACAGTGACACTCGGAGCTTTCCACACATCCTCTGACTGTTTAAAGGGAGGTAAAGCGCAGCTCAGGCGTTATGTACCGAACATTAGCGCACCGGCTGCGGAGCCGTTGCAGAGGTAAACTCTTCTTTTTCACCACTGCTGAGGGGACATCTGGTTAAATGTCTGTAGCGACGAGCATGTGCGCGACGGCTGGAGATGGAGATGATCAGTCTGTCCGGAAACTTACTATCACTGCGCTCTGAGGCAACAAAAATCATGAAATGATTCAACTAAAAGCTGCTGTTGTGGGGAAATCAGGGCTTTCCTGAGCTGGATGATGAGCTCTTCTGTGAGCCTGTAGCTCCAGGAACCACGGGGGACTGAAACAAGGTGCTTCTGGTGTATTTTTAAGTCTTAAAAAAGTATAAAAATGAAGTCAACTTGAGTATTATGGTATGGTTTACTGATGTGGGTGAATGGAGTGCTAGCTAAATAAACTCAGGTCTGGTGTTGGTGGATCTTCCAGCCACAGGTTTTTCTCCGTTGTTACGTAGCGCCTTGGCCTCCCGCGGCGGCACAGTTGCTGCCGTCTCTGTAAATACAGCAAGCAGCTGATGAATGACTAGAAACAATCTAATTACTGCAACCCGACTCCTGCAGAGGAAGCCCAGTGACCTCCATCCTCTGAACCCCGTCAGTCCCGTCACTTTGTTGTCTCCATGTCCAGCAGAAAGCCAACACCGCGCTGTTTACCTGCAGCCGATGCATCATTAACGCACAGCTCCTCCCTCCTCTCAGGGGCAGCAGAGATCCACCGAACAGCTTCTGAATGACTTCAGAGGGAAAAAACCAGCAGAAGCCGAGAGCTGGGATCCTGTCAGCCCCCCAGCTCAGACACACAAGACCCTCAGTGAGTCAGTGTATTAATAGCCTGCTAGCAGCAGGTGCTGCCACTGTATCTTCTACTCACAGCCAATTATGGCGCTCTGCAGGTGTTCTGCAGAACCAGAGGTTAGCCCAGAATATCCGCCGCTTTGTCTTCCTCCATCCTGCAACCTTTGCTCTGCCTGTGCCGCGTGTTTGTGCTTCCGTAAGCGTCCTCACACGCACACGGGGAAATGTTATCAGGTCAGCGTCCTGCTGGGGCCGTGACTCAGCACATCAGCTCTGTCACTCCTCACCCGGAGGCTCCGGGGGGGGCAGCAGGTCTGAGAGGCTGGAGAGGAAACGGGTGTCACTCCACGACACACAAGTCCTGCGCCAGCACTTCCGCAGAGTCCTCACCGGCCCCTGTCGGCTCCTGGATGCCACCAGCTGTGCTGATGTGCCGCACCTCACTGCGGTCCACCTGCCTGCCTCCCTCCAGGGGCAGAACAAACATCATCACCCCCCCCCGCCCCGTCTGTCGTCCTAAAACACATTCAGCTGCTCAATCACCAGATGATCCAGCTGAACTTCTTTTGGACTGAGAAAACTGTTATTTGGTCCACAGAGCTGAGAGGCAAGCAGAGGTATTTAACCGGCTAGTTTGGTCCTGTTTGAGCTTTAGCATCATTTTATCAAGTAAGATTAAAACACAATATTACGGAAGACGATTAGGGCCACTGAAGAAAAACAATTCAGAGAAAACCGTTATTGTTTTTTCCAGATTTTTTTTCATTTTCTGAAAAAAGGCAGAATTCCTACTTTAATCTCAGGTTCTGACTATTTTTGCAGAACATTTTTTTTAAATCAAATCTGAAAAAAAAAAGAAAAAAAAAATCAGAATTCTTAGAAAAAGTCAGAATTCAGACTTTTTCCCGGAACATTTACAAAATAATTTTTTAAAAGTGTCCGGAGAGTTTTATTTCAATTCTAAAAAAAAAGTCAGAATTCTGAGAAAAAAGTGAGAATTATGACTTTAATCTCAGAATTCTGACTTTTTTTCCGGAATTTTTTTTTTCTTTTATCGGGAGTTTTTTTTTTTTTCCCCTATTTCTGGAAAAAATAAAATAAAATTCTGAAAGTCAAAAATTTTTTTGTGAGGTTTTTTTTTATTTCTGAAAAAAGTCAGAATTCTGAAAAAAAGTGAATTCTTCTAAGAAAAAAGTAAGAATTATGAGTTTAATCTCAGAATTCTGACTTTTTCCCAGAACTTTTACAAATTAACAAAAAAATGTCTGGAGATTTTCATTTCAATTTCTGAAAAAAGTCAGAATTCTGAGAAAAAAGTGAGAATTATGACTTTAATGTCAGATTTTTTTTTTTTTTTTTGCGTTTTTCTGAAAATTAAAAACTGGAAAAAAAAATTGGGAATTTTTTTTTCCCCAGTTCCTGAAAAAAGTCATAATTTTGAGATTAGTCATAATTTTTTCTCAGAATTTTATTTTTTTCCTTATGTGGCCCTAATCCGCTTCCGTACATTATAAAGATACAAAAGCAGAGTTAAAATAAGAATCTTTCCTGTGTTAGGGAGGTGCACTTGTTGATGCTCTCTAACTCGTTATTGCTGCACAGATGCAGAGAACTCCACCAGGACTGCAGGAATCTGCTCCTGCACGCGTGCCAGAAGGTAAGGTGATCCACGCAAACGCTACACGCAGACCTGCAGTAGTAGCACGCCGCTCGTATTACTGCCTTCCTCCTGTTTCCCTCAACCTCCTTTCCAAGCCCAAGCGAGCGTGGCGTTGGCTGGCGATAACAGCGACCCGTGTGAGCCGATATCACGAACACAGTGATGACCAGGAGGTGCGCTAATCCTCAAACAGACCCAGCAGAAACCTACAGAGGTGGAGTTACAACGCAAACCTCAGTAATAACTCCTGATGTTTAAGATAAGTGAAGTTTAATCCTCGTTTTTCATCTCTGTCTCTGAAGGTTGTTTCAGTAACTGTTAACGTCTTTTTAGTGTTAGCCTGTTTGATCTGAGGCATCCTGAACGACTCCTTCGTTTTTCTGGTAAAATCTACCACCTGTGCGGCTTCCTCTGGCTCTCGTAGCATCTCTGATATATACAACAGCTTCAGGAAGGAGCTGAAACACCGGGGCAGCTCTACATTCAGCTCCACAACGGCACACACCACATCTTCCTCTCTAAAGAGGAAAAACCTGCTGAGTTGTTGTTTTAAGCCTCAAAGTCCAGTGTCTTCATTCGCTTTTGCACTGCAGACATTCATGAGAAGCCTCATCGCAGGTCCAAGTGTCTCTGATCAGCGTAAAACTCACCATAAGGCTTAAATCTACAGCACAGGGCAAAGAAAACCTCCTCCTCTGCACTCATATCTCCTCCTCTGTTATCCTGTAATGACTCTTCAGTCCATCTTCTTCTTCGTGCTGGGGAGGGGGCGGCTGTCAGATGCGCCCGTTGCCGTGCGTGCTGCCGCGCCTGCCGGACGTGGGCTGGGAGGAATAGTGCAGCTCGGCCGCGGAAAAGCTGGAGGATGAGGAGTTGGAGGAAGAGGAGGTGAGGCCACAGGCTTCGCAGGCCAGAGCCAGCTGCCGCAGGGCGTCCAGGGAGTCCATCTTCGCTCCACGCAACAGGTCGCTCTGCCCCTGGAGAACACGGGACACAGGGATCGCACGTTTACGAGCAAAACTCACCATTTACATGCTCCTGAGGGGCTATAAGAAGCCAAGGTGTGTGTAGATATATTTTAGGATATATAAGGGTAGGATAAAAAAGACCTGATTCCTATTTTCATCCCTACTCCTACCCCTAGCCCATCCTTTAACCCCCCCCCACCCACACACACACCAAAAAAGGTGTGAATCTAGCAGGCTGGTTTTGCACATGCACTTTATTTAAATACTTGCACACATTCTCTGTTTTCTGAAATGCCAAACATCTTGTATACCGCCTTTAGA
Organism: Atherinomorus stipes; assembly: GCA_023101725.1. Lineage (NCBI taxonomy): Eukaryota > Metazoa > Chordata > Actinopteri > Atheriniformes > Atherinidae > Atherinomorus > Atherinomorus stipes. The sequence goes on from JALJCO010011840.1 coordinate 59,251, forward strand.
TAAAATGACATTGAATAGGAAAAAAAAAGCAGGGATTTTTACGACGGAGTATTACCCCGTGTTCACACCGGATGCCTTCATTCGTGTACACGCCTAGATTTCAACGCACGGATGCTGGATGTTTGCTTGCTTGATTCGGGCGTTTTTTTCGCATCAGAGAAGCGAATAATACACGTGAATGAAGCATATCGTACGCACAAATAGACGCTTCATTCGCGTGTCAAGTTTAACTTCCTGGAGTGGGGGATGGTGGTTTGTCACTGGTCAGTCACCTCAGTCAGGTGAACATGGCAGAACCCGGTTATTTTAGTACTTTGAGAGAGAGCTGTGGCGTTTAACCTGCTCTGGAAGCCGGAGAACCGAAGACGCCGGCGTGTTTGGATCCAGCAGATTCTTCAGAGGTCTTGGAGCTCGGTGGATTTCATCACCTGATCTAGGAGTTACGGCTGGATGACGGCCGCTTCTTTGGGGGGTTTCCCGAGTCCAGTTTGATGGGCTTCTGTTGGGGAGGATCAGCGCTGCATATCCCTCCAGGATACAAACTACTAACACTGTATTCCGGCTGCGGAGCGTCGGTCCATCTGCCTTCGGTGAGTGAGCTAGCTGCAGCTAGTTAGCGCTTCCAGCTAAACTTCCAACAACTTCCAACTTCCAGCAAAACAACGTGGCTTCTGTTGCTAGCTATTGTAGCTCAGTTTAACGAGTCTCTGCCGTCTCCTCGCCTCCACCTCTCAACATTTAACCAGCTGATTAAACGCAACTCGTAACTGACACTTTCCTGCTGCTTTCAGATCACAACACACAGAGCGAGTGTTTGTTTACATCAGCTGAGGCTGAACTCCTGGTACTGGAGCGTCATCTTCTGACCAAACTAAATACTACACTAGTCTGACCACAGACTCATTTGCGTGAGTAAAACGCTACATTCGCGCGGGTTAGATGCGCATTTGGGGCTCATCGCGCCGCAAATTTGCGTAAAACGTGCCACCCCAAGCAAAGGCGCGTCTATTCGCGCCTGTACATTGACTTAACATGTAATTCATTCCTGCGAATGAATTTTTTCGCGTCCGGTGTGAACACGGGGTAAGAAAACAATTTTTTTTACAGACTTGAAGAATGCCACGATACTACAAAAGAAGTCGAAATTTTATTCGAAAAAAGTTGTAATTTATAAGAATGAAATCGCAAATTTACAAGAAAAAAGTAGTTAATTTATGAGAATAAAGTTGTAAATTTTCAAAAATAAAGTCTTAATTTAAGAGAATAGTCATAAATTTACAAAAACATTATTTTATTTCAAAAGTCATTTATGAGAAAGTCATAATTTAACGAGAATAAAGTCTATTTTGCTTGATAACAGTCATAATTTTACGAGAATTAAGAAATTCATGATTAAACAAAAATAAAGTCTTGATATTTTAAATTTAGAAAAGGAAATTTGCTAAAAATGAGGGTGGTGGAGCAATTGATGAAGATGTACTTCAGCTTAGGTTTTACAAACCAGGAGATCCTCAATCTCTTGGTACAACAGCACCACATTGTCATCAGAATCAGGACTTTGAAAAGAATCTGCAAGAAAATGAATCTATTCTGCAGAAAGAAGCAGACGGACTTGGAGGAAATGGCTGCTTTTGTGGAGGAGAGCTGGCTGGAACCGGTCAACTGCAGAGTTATCTATGGATGCATAAGCGTTCAGTTCAGAGGGGTTTTCTGCTCCTTCTTTAACTCCGACCACGTTTAAACGTGAATGACATTAACTTATCTGTGTTGAACTTTCCATTTACGATGGTTTCCATTGTCCACTTACTAGTAAAATTACCACTTTGTCCTCATAAAATCACTTAATTCTCGTAAAATTTAGATTTTACTCTTATAAATTCATGACTTCATTCTTGTAAATTTCTTACCTTATTCTTGTAAATTTATGATTTTTTTTGTAAATTTATGACTATTCTTATAAATTCATGACTTTAGGCTTATAAATTTATGTTTTTTTCTTGTAAATATATGACTATCTTGTTAATTTTTAACTTATTGTTGCAATTTGTTTTTTAAATTTATGACTTTGTTCTTGTAAAATTTTTACTTTATTCTTGTAAAATTTTCTTTCTTGTAAAATATTCTTGAAAACTTTTTTTTTTCTCATAAATTCATGAATTTATTCCTGTAAATTAACGACTTTCTACATAATTCTCAGAAATTTATGACTTCATTCTTGTAAATTTTTTTACTTTATTCTCAGAAATTTATGACTTCATTCTTTTAATTTTTTTCTTTTACTTTATTTTCATAAATTAATTTATTCAAGTAAATTTTTAGCTTAATTCTTGTAAATGTAATTATTTATCCTTTTAAATTTTCAACTTTATTCTCATAAATTGATTTTTTTCTCGTAAATTTATCACTTTATTCTCATCACTTTATTATTTTATTTTCGTGAAATAATTTTTTTCTCGTGATATGACTTTATTCTCTAAGTCTGTTTAAAAACCTCAACTTCATGTGGCCCTAATCCTCCGTGGTACATTTAATTTCAAGTGAACTTTCCCTTTAACTACTCTGCAGACAGATGGAGCGGCGTTCGTGTCCACTGCTGCACCTCTGAGCTTCCTCTCATTACGTTTTCTGTCCCGGTACCTTGAGCACGGTGATGTTCCAGGTGAAACTCTCCACGGCTTTGTTCAGCTTGCGTCCCTTCAGGCCTTCCTTCTCCCCGAGCCGAGACAGATCCTCGTGGAAGTCCATTCCTGCCAAAAACCGAACTGCTCGTCACCTCTGAGGCGTCATTGTTCACAAAATCAGCCATTTAAATTCAGATTTAACACAGCTGTCAGGCTGTGGGGATGATCTACCTGAGCTGAAGCTAAATATCTACAGGCCAGTGTCATCAGTGTGTGTTGACGGGTGTGCTGTCACCTTCTGGATTGACATATTTATGCAAACAGCAAACAGTCACCACTCCTGACATTTCCACTGGCAGTTAAAGGTCAGGAGTTATCTAAGATGGAGAGTGGGTCTAAAAATACTCTGCTGTGGCTGTGCAGACGCCTTTCTTCTCTGAGAAGGCTGCACAGGTGTCGTTCTCTTAAAAATATCCAATATCACCGAGACGAGCTGCAGATTTATAGAAAAGCAACACAGCAGGAGAAAATCATGAATATGTGACTAACCCTTCATCTCTGAGGAGTCTTCCTCGTTAAGTCCTGTTGCTGAATTGTTCATTTGGTGACTTGTGCGCTATTTAATTATATCCCCACACTGCAGTCATTAAATTCATTATCAGCGATGTTTCCACTGGCTTCAGCTCGAGTCGTCCCTTTACCTTCTCTGTGCACCTGGTCGATCCTCTCCTGAACACCATCTGCGTTCTCGATCAGCTGTTTCTGGGCGGCGATCATCTAAACAGGGAGGAAAAACCTCATTTCAGCTCATATTTATGTACCAATTCAAATATTTACAACCACAAATCATAAAAAAAATCAATTTAAAGAATTAACTCAGAATGAATCCAACATATTTCACGTTCTGTCTCATTAGCTCTATTTATTTTATCTATATTATTTTATCATTTTTGCATTTTAGGCTGCAACATGTAGCAAAAAACAGTATGAGGTTGAACGTTTAGGCCTAATAAAGTAAAAATGAATAATGAAGCCTTGCGACACAAGTAGATTTGCTCAAACCATCCATGAAACTCAAACATGTTCAGAGGATTTCCAGTTCCAGTTTCAACTGTTTTCTAGTTTTCAAGTTACAAAACAAAGTTCCTTAAAGAAACGCTGGAAGATATTTAACATTTCTCCCTCTGTACTCATGTTATCATTAAACCATTGACTGATTATTTTATTTTGAATATGCAGCAAAAACAGTGAATCAGTTCTTTTTTAAAGTAGAAAAATAAACTGACAGAAATGAACAGATCACTAAGGGTGCATTCAGAAAGCATAGTCCGCGAGTCTCGGTCCGTTTGTGGACTCTGTTCGGTTGGGGGCGGGGATGGTCTTCCGGACCGGGATCGCGTTCACATTGCACTTTTGCCAAACAAGCCAAGAATGAGAATCTCAGGTGGCGCTGCTTTCGGATTCACTGTAGGCGAGGACAAGACGCACAAACAAGAAGGTTCTCACAACTTCTGTTTCCTCCTCAAAGCGACATTATTTTTGTACGAGGAGCTGGATATGCTTTCATCAGATCAAATATCAATTAAAGCTTTTACTTCCTCGTAACTCCACGTCTGACCAGGAGCCATCTTTATAAGTACTGCAGTCCCTCACATGTGTTTGATGTCATAGCGTTTACCCACGTTGCCCAACGTTTGACCCACAATGCCAATGCAATTCGTAGTCCACTTCCTGTCTTTGGTTCACTTGAATCAGACCGAGACCTGCATTTGCAGGCGGACCGAGTCCGGTTGTTTGTTCTGGATCAGAGTCCGTTTGCGCATTCACAACTCCCCGAAACGAAGCGGACTTTCCGAGCAAACGGACTCTGATTCGAATCAAAAAAGCTTTGTGAATGTGCCCTAAATAAAAACTAAAATAATCATCCCAAACGTTTGAAAATGGATAATAACAAATAAAAAAAGAAGTAAAATAATAAATAAAAAACTTAAAGGTGACATAAACAAATTTCATTTTCTGGGATTTGGGGGGTATTACATATATATAATACCCCTCTTACCACAACCATGTCTTCGTGTTCGGCGCAGGATGCCACCAGTTAGGAATCTATGGACCCATAACCAGTCCCACATGAATCCTGCCGACAACGCCAGATTGTGCCTAACCCGCACTGCGGCCTACACAGTAAAGTCAGCAGTGTTGGGGTAACACTTACAGAGACGATTTTAACACTAAGCCAGGTTACATATAGTCCTGCCCTGTACAGTGTTAAATTCACACTGGTCTTAGCGTTGACTTTTTAGTGTCAATTTTACACTGATAAGAGTTGATTTGCCTAATAGAGTTAAACTTGACCAACACTGGCATTATTAATAAGCTTTTACCTATAGTGTTGTTTTGAAATGTTATCAAACAAGTGTTTGTCACATCTAATGAATTTACATTCTCTGAGCAAGGGAGATTAAAAATTTCAGTTAATATGAACATATGTCCAACCAAGAATGGAGGTGGATCTCCTGTTCTTGACAACCTTGATGGCGTGGTTGGGATATGTGAAGAGGAATACATACTCTAACACAGTGATTCCCAGCCCTGGTCCTCAAGGCACACTGTGCTGAAAACTTTCCATGTTGCCCTGTTGAAACACAGCTGACTCACATTAATGGGTCAGTAGCAGAGTGGTGCAGAGCTCGTCAGAGATCCATTTAATTTGAATCAGCTGGGTCCTAGCAGGGCAAAATGAAAAGTCTTCAGGATAGTGTGCCTTGAGGACCAGGGTTGAGAAACACTGTTCTAACAATAGTTAAACAGATTTTTTTACAGTTTGGGTCATCTGCCATTTTCAACCCCCCATTTATCCCGTCTTTACACACAAAGGAAACTTAAACTGATGACATATACACTTTACTTGTGGTGCAGGACTGAACAGAGGGAGTCATCTTGCATGATGGGAAATATTCAAACGGTAAAGGGTGGAGTGTCCCTGAGTAACTCTGGTAAGAGTATTTTTTCTTTGACACTGAAAAGAAAAAAACTTGTTTTAACTTTAAATTTTCACCAGCATTGCGGGTCATCAGGGGGAATTTTACTCTCACTAGTGTTGGAATTACTCTGAAGGAGTTCATATGATTTAACAATTCAAATTTTACACTGGGGACTTCACTGTGTAGAGTGGTCAGGTGTAATTTAAAGGTAGAGTCCGAAGTCCCCCCATCGTTTCTGTTAGTAAACAACAGTATTCAAACTGAGCGCCCCTCCCTCTCAGGCTAATGATCGCCCCGTTCTTCAGCCTATTCAGCTTCAAGCCTCCTTCAGAGCTCAGAAGCGGTAAAAGCCAAACTAAAATTAACCCTGGTTTTCCAAAGTGCATCATCTAAAGCTCTTACCTTTTCTTTGGTGTATCTGACGTTTTTCTTTCTTTTTTTTTTCCCCTTCGAGAGCTTATTCCCACATAGCGTCATGCTCTTAGCTCTGTCATTGGCTGGCGATGTAAACAGAAATCTCCACCCAGAAACGTACCAGCCAGACCATAACGAATTACAGGCAGGGGGGAGAGGGAGTTGCATTCAAACGCACCACTGCAGGCGAGTAGAGGCTGAAAGGTGCAGTGTGAGACGGATTTCACTTGCACAAGTCTAACGTTTAATTTCAGGGGGGAAACTTCGGATTCTACCTTTAAGGACGACACATGGGATGAAAGACTAGACAAGAAGTGTTTTTTAAGTTCCCTCAGGATCAGAATTTATAAAAATTAATCTTATATATAAAAAAAAAAAAAAGAGTCAGGTGGCAGTGACAGCCGGCACTTTTGGGAGAGGAGCAACGGGAGGATGTGGCAAGGCACACAACGAGGTCCTGGGCAGGATTCGAGCCTGGGTGAGTCATGCACACCAACCAGTCAACCAAAGGGATATCCCCTTAGCGAAGTAGCCAGAGCACATGATCAGTCAGGGGCATAGTGACAGGACCCCCACGGTCACATTAGGATATGTGTAAATGTTGGGAGGAGGAATGGGGATGTTACAAAGTGAGGAAAAGTTGCATCTTCCATCTCATCCCAGCTTTTTCTGATCCTGATTAAAACCAAACACTGGTATCAGTTAATGTTGAATCAGGAGTGATGATTAGACCTCATATGTGAGCCCAGAATGGCTGATGAGGTCTAACATGTGAGTGCAGACCGGACCAACCGTGGTCTCCTGATGTTGGCCTCATATTCATCTCTCCCTGAAAGAAGGGAGCTGCGCGTTCTGAGGTGTGTGTAGGTGTAAATAACTGACAACAGGTGGGAGAGACTCATCTGCTGCAGGAGGGGAAGGAGTGGGAGGAGGCGCAGCTGGCAGGTATAGGAAGCATGTGGGTGCCACTTACATGCACGTCGCCTCACAAAATCATTCAGCGCGTTTAACGCTTGACGGCACATGCATGTGTGTGCACTCACTCCTGCTGCATTCAATAAACCACATTTAAAAATAGAAAAGCTTTCTAATTAAATCAAAAAGGAAAATGAAGCTGAAAATCATTGTTATCCAGTAAATACGAAGCCCAGAGCATGGTTAAATATGGTGCAATTAGATATCTGAAATCAGGGAACAAAAAAAGAGCAGCAAAACTGGGACCTGAGGAGAGGGGTGCAGGGCTGGAAATGCACAGTGGACACTGATGATATATCAGACCACATGTCTTTCTTCCATTGCTCCACAGTCCAATCTTTGTGCGCTCTAGCAAACAGGCCTCCCTCTCCAGTTAGCTTCACCAATTAGTGGTTTTTGATGTTCAAATCTTTTTTTCCCCATTTTTGGGGAAAATTTTTTTTTTACAAAAAAAATATTTTTTTTTTTTTTTCCTTTCTTTCCAAAAAAAAAATAATAAATATCATCAATAGGATCCTTCCCCCCCCTCCCCTTCCCTTCACATTGTTCATGTGGAAATGTTCTTACTTTCACTTTTTATTCAATGCGTTCTACTGTTGTTTTCCTTCCATTTGATCTCACCAAACGTTTAAGTGATTGCCGATCACCATCTTTTAGTATGTTTTTACCAGACACATTTCTTCCTTGAAGAAATGGTGTGATTCGATTACATATCGATTCAATATTGATTTAAATGCTTCAATACTGATTCAGTCAGAATTAGTGAGTTCGTTGTAGGTTTTTGAATGTACAGAAGTGTACATTAGTACACTTTTGTATACACTGAGTACATTGCTCAGTGTATATTATCATGCTCACGTGAACCTATGTACAGTAGTATGTTACCTTATATTTTTGGTAAATAAAACATCTAAAAATAAAAAGTAGCTGCCATTTTGGTGTCGTATGATCTGACATGGCCTTCGTCCATATAAATGTAAATAACATGCACAGCCCCCCCCATTGGTGAGGAGGTGAATTGATTCAGAGGATTTGTCGATTTGATATTGAATTGCACAGGGTAGTATTGCGATGTATGATATATTCGATATTTTTACCCATCCCTGAAAATTATGGCTCATCACTATTCCTCCAGTTTTTAATAATGCGTTGGACGGTTCTGAATCCAGTTTTAGTTTCTGCATCTCCTTATATGTTTCCTCTGCTTGATGCCGATAATCTGACCCTTCTGAAATGGGCTAACATCGTTTCCACGACCACAGGATGCATCTTTCCATGCTGTTGTTTAAGAAATGAGAAGCTGCTCATTGCATCAGTCGGGGTTAAATAACTTGTTGCAGTTGAAACATCATCCATGCTGTAATTGTCCAATAGGAAGCTCCTACCTGTTAGCTTGGTTAAATCTAGTATCCAGTATTACATCTGTAGCTGTAACCTCACATCTGTTTTTGCTTGATGCAAATGAGACTGATCATCTTCCTCAGTTGTTTCAAAACTTTGAATCACTCAGATTTTTTTCCCTTTGCTTAATTAGGAATTTATCCATTTTTTAAAATTATAATCACAAATCTGGATCCTCAGTGCTTTGCAATGTTATTAGACTTTCTTAATGGGTGCTGTGTGTGCGTGTGCGTGTGTGTGCATGCGTGTACATGGGCCTATTTCTGGGAGTGGGAGAGATGGGGTTTCATGTTTTTTTATCGTTTTATTTTTGTTAAGCACTTTTTCTTACATTTTATTTGTATGAAAAATGCTATATAAATAAAGTTTGATTAACTGATTGATTGATTGACTGACAAGTAGCTAATTCAGCCAAGTAAATGTTAGCAAGTTATGTACTGACTAAATTTCCTCTAGCAAACAGAAGACTGGAGGGTTACGGCAGCCGCTGGCTGTCTTGGCATTGGATGGTATTTGCATACGAATCCCTTCCTGCAGATATCTGAGAGTTGGATGGAAGAAAAGCTGGTTTTCACTGATAATCTGCTGAAAAAGCTTTTTTTTCTGGTTAAAAAGAGCTTCCCATTTGTTGAGATAAAGAACATTGTGCAGGGCTCATTTTATCGGCATTAAACCTCAGTGACGTAAATCATGTGCACAAATCTTCTTCCCGACTTAAAGCGGATCCTGCATATTATTGCTTTCTAACAAATGGAGGTCCACCCATTCACCTTTTATGCCTTTAGTCTGGTATTTGGTAGAGAAAAGAACATGTTTCTGCGTATTGTCAGACTTTAGAAACCTACTGCTTTACATTTCCTGTCTACTTTTCCTTTCCGTCAGCAGAAATAGAAGATCTATGGCAATAAACCGTTTGAAATGTCAGCGAGATGCAGCAAGAGCTGGAAAAACTGAACGTTTTCTGCTCTCTGGACATGAAATGAGCTGTAAACTGTTATCAGTAGAAAGGAAGAAGTTAAATGTGCCACTTTATTTTTTATCATTATAAAGGGATATTTGGCTCAAAATACAAAGATTTGTAAATAACAGGGGATATCAGATTAAAGACTTTGATAAGATCCTACTATTCGCAAGTTTAATAACTAATAAATTATGTTAGAAATGAGAAAAATAAACAGCTCACGAACAATAATTTCACTCAGCATTAGAAGAAGAAACAAATAAGTCCTGCACTTTGAGCTCTGGGATTATTACTCTGCACCCATTAAAGTGGACTGACCACAAATGACTCCACCTTCCTGACACGTGTCTGTGCTCTGCTGAGTGCATTTTCTACATCGCTACTTAGTCAAATTAGATTTAAAAATGAGAAAAAATGAGAAATGTCAAAATTTGCCTGGAGTATGCATAAGCTATGGAATTCACAAATTCATTTTACACATAAAAACCAAAGAATCCCATGTTTTATGCCCCGTTTTTACAACCTTTTCTGTTTTTTCTAGCTGTACTGAGAAACTATTCCATGTCACCGCTGCTAACTGAAACAAGAGGGATGGTTAAAAGAACAGGATTGTGGATAAAGCGTGCTGCATAAATGCAAAATGCTGAAACCAGGAGAAAAATTCTTAACTCTTGTTTCAAGAATGTTTGACAAACTGACCGTGTCGTACGCGGCGAGCAGTTTACGAGTCGTCTCCGAGAGGCTGGCCAGCGGCTCCAGACAGGGGTAGCCCTCCTTCAGCACCATGGTGGCCCCCATGGGGCCCTCAGGGCTCTGCAGCCTTGTGGCCAGGCTCTGGATGCACTGCTTCAGCTTGGCCACAGTGGGGAGCCCACACTGCTCTTTGAAACTGGCTGTGGAGCTCTGGAGTGGAAACATGAGGGGAGGGACACGGTTAGATCAGATGTGCATATCCTGGGAAAAAAAAACAAAACAACTTTGCTGCAAAGTTAGACAGAAAAAAAGGTTTACACCCCCCTACACTCACACATGCTGTCCTCTGCTGCCTCGCTTTTAAATGAAATCAGTTTGGCCGGCATTTAATCCTTTGAAAACAGTTTGAACTTAAGCCCATTTGGCTAAAAGGACACAATATGGCAGAAATCTGGACAGGACACATCAAAGCTTTTGGAGTGTTTTTCAGCTGCTGAATGTGAAAATGTGTTTGTGAGAAGCTCTGCAGAGCGGACATATGCAAGGATACATTTATTTCTCCAGGTATACAGTCGTCAGTCAAAATTATTCATACTTTTCATAATTAAAGAAAAGGTTAAATTCACAACAGTAATTCAAATAACAAGAAACTAAAGAAACTAATAATAAATACAAATTTACAAAAATATAATTAAGTAAAAAAAATACTTTTGAATCATGGTTGGAAATAATAATTCAAAAACAAAAAAACAAAACTGTCCCAGACACATAGAGCACCTTTCCCATTAACAGTGGACCAAAATACCTGTCAACAGGTGCAGAAGTCTTTTTGATCATTAGAGAAAACACCTGATTGCCTCACAGTGTTGGTCAACAAAATCTTAGTTCAGGACACCATCGTGCATTTTTACTTCTTTTATTTTTTGTTTGTTTAAAGGATTTTTATTTATCATTACTTTTGTCAATTTCAACTTATTTCACTGACAGCTGATTTTTTTCCCTCTATAACTGGAGGCTATGAATAATTTTGAGGACGACTGTAAACACAAATAAAAAACTTCTGCTGTGTAAGTGAGCTGCGACACGACGAGCCACTATCACACCCCACCTGCACAGCTGTGTGTCTGCATGTGTGTGAGAAGCAGGAATAGAGGTGTGATGGATAATAACTGACCCTGGCAGATGAGTGCACAGCTGGACTCAGAGAGGCAGAGGAGGGAGAGGACGAGGAGACGAAGCTGTGATATTCAGAGCTGCATGTGAATGAGCGAGCAGTCTCTGTGCTGTACTTAGTGTGGGGGTGTAAGTGTGTGTAGGAGGACGTCTGACTGCCTTTCTGCTTCATACCGAGAAGGAACAGCAGGATATTTCATTCAGTCCTCAACTTTCATGTAAATTAAACAAAAATGAGAAATTTACCTCCGTATTTTTATCCACAGTTGGAAAATGATTTCTAAGAAAACTAAAAAAGAGGAGTTTGTAACGTGTTGTGTTTTGAGGAGCTCTGTGTTGAGATACAACAGCCAGGAACTCCAGAATAAAACCACAGACTTACAACACTGATGTGAAAAACTGATGAATGAACAGTTTAACACTTCCCTTATTTGTGTGTGTTCATGAAATATATTTGTTAGCTTTAAAATGGCTTTAAAAACACAGATCTTATTATTATTATTGGCATTAAAATGTGATATTGGAAAATATTAGGATAATTTTTTTTTAGACCGATATTTTTTCTTTGGAAATCTTGTGAGATCTTGCTCCATCAGCAGCGGTCCAGCACGTAGAAAAGTCCCTGTTGTCCTGGAAGAACTTCATATCCCAGAATTCCTTTCAGAGTCATGTGACTACGGTGCAGCTGCTGCTGCTACAGACTGACTTGCTTTGAAGCTGCTTATAATATGTCTGGTTTTCAGTTGTTGGTTAAGTTACCAAGTTGTCAGAAACATTATAATTAGCCACATGTTGGCTAATACCTGCTAGTATCTGATATCTGGCAGCCAGATGTCCAAAATGAACTCCTCTGCCTAAGTTACGGATATTTTGGGATCTTTGCTCTTGGAGCAGAAAATAGTTGTATCTCTCAAAATATGAGAGATCCAACCTCACAGTTGTCTGTAAACTGTAGATCTGTATTGGTTGATATTGGATATCAGAAATTAAGAGTTGGGAAACATCGGTATATTGGACATCAGTAAAAAAAAAAATCCATAGTTTAACATTTAATTTAGCATTTAAAATATACTTTTGCTATAACACATCTAGGCCAGATGATAAATTGCAGAAAGAGGAAAAAAAAAAAAAAAAAAAGTCTGAAAAGGCTTTTATAAAGCCTCCACCTACAACAATACAATGGTGAAAAAAACCAATGAATTAGGTCTTTCAGTTGGATATAAGAAACTAAAAATCGAAATGTTTTAAATTAATAATATGCTCAGACAGAAGGTTATAAATCAGCAAGTAAACATTTTGAAACTTTCAACATTCAGACACTTGTTTGCACTGTAATAAATATTCTTCCATTATTCAGCCCGTCTGCAGGCTACTTTACTGTGCTAAGGTTTCCGGTCTTCATGTAGAGCTGCATGGTGTTTCTCACCAAACTGCAGGGCAGAAAACAACCCTGCTTGCAGCTGCTGTATAAGGTCATGGCTGCCCACACAGCCGGCTGAATCGCACCGACGGCGGCCAAATGTCGGCACACTCGGCTGCTTTTTTGGTAGCAGCTCAACAACCACGAGCCAGAATGGACCATGTGCTCTGACCTGAAACTGGGCGAGCTAAAAAGCCTGGTCCCGTGTCAGCACCGGGACTCTGGCCAGTGGACCTGGGCCAGACCCTGGAATGGCACCAGAGCTGAGTTAGTTCTGTCCAAATCATTTTGGCTACCTGGGAAAGGTGCGAGATGGGTTGAGGTCAGAGTCTGTGCTAGTCTGATAAGATCCTTCACACCTAAATGATGGAGAAAGACAGAAGTGGACACATTTAAAGCTCTGTTGTATATATTCATGTAATAATATATGCTCAGTGGCCTTTTACCTGCTACTTTGTGATAATTATCTAATCAGCCAATCACATGGCAGCAACTCAACACATCTAGTCATGTAGACATGGTGAAGACAAGTTGATGAAGTTCAAACTGAGCATCAGAATGAGGAAGAAAGGGGATTTAATCGTTGTTGGCCTGAGCATTTACTGGGATTTCCACACAAAACCATCTCTATGGTTTCCAGAGAATGGTCTGATGAGGAGAAAATGTCCAGTTAGCAGCAGTTGTCTGGACCAGAATGCAGCAGAAGACCACACTGGGTGCCACTCCTGAAACTGAGGCTACAATTCACACAGACTCACCAGAACTGTACAACAGACGACAGAGAAACGTTGCTGGTTTTATGAGTCTCCGTTTCAGCTCCACATTCAGATACTAGGCTCAAAATTTGCTGGAAACATCATGAACACATGGATCCATCCTGTCTTGATCAAGGCTTCAGGCTGCTGCTTGTGTAATAGTGGTGGTGGTGTGGTGGGGGGTGGGGATTTTCTTGGCCCACTTTGGGCCCCTTAGTACCAAAGTGGCGGTTTAACCACCACAGCCTACCTGAGTATAGGGGATTATCACGCTTCCGTGTTCCTCTTCCGGTTCAGTTCAACAATAGCTGAATCCAATGTCACTGCTCTGTTCTACTTTGTAAATCCAATAAACAACGCCAACCCTACTTAAGTTTTCATGGATTCCCGACTGAAGTCATGCTGAGGAAAAAGTGGATAAAAGCGATTCGCGGGGTGAAGGGCCGAACTTTATAATAAAACAAGGTAGCACATTTGTCTGTAGACGGCACTTCAGTGATACAGGCTACACAGCTGGCGTTAGCAGGCTAGCGTTAGCCAGCTAGCGTTAGCCAGCTAGTGTTTGCTGACGTGCCTAACTTTGTGCGTCTGAAAACACACAAGCGTCTGAAAATCGGGTCTGTACCCTCCATTTTCCAGTGGATCAACTGGGGACTGCCAAGAAAGGAGGCCGCTTTTAAAAGAGCATTTTTACAGATATTGTGCATCAGACAAGGACATTGTCTCTTCACATAGCAGCAGCTGCACGTCACCTCCACTGAGTGAACGTCATGGCCTAAGCGAGTTTTTTTTTCTAATGCTTGATGACAAAGGCCATGATCTAATATCCAAATGCGTGTGTGTTTTCAAACGTACAGTTGAGCACGTCAGCTAACACTAGCCTGCTAACGCCAGCTGTCTTGTCTGCATCATTGAAGTGCCGGCTACAGACAAATGTGCTACCTTGTTTTATTACAAAGTTAGGCCCTTCACCACGGCGAATCGCTTTGATCCACTTCTTCCTCAGCATCACTTCAGTTGGGAATCCATGAAACCTTAGGTAGGGTTGGCGTTTATTGGATTTACAAAGTGGAACTGAGCAGTAATATTGGATTCAGTTATTGTTGAACTGGACTGGAAGAGGAAACGCTTAGATTCTACAAGTTCTGGAAACCGGAACACGAAGCATGATAATCCCTTATTGTTGCTGACCATTTTCATCCCTTTAGGACCACAGTGGAGCATCTTCTGATGCTGCTTCCAGCAGGATGACGCACCATGTCACAAAGATCACATCATCTCCAACTGCTTTCTGGAACATGACTATGAGTTCAGTGAACTCCAATGACCTCCACAGTCACCAGATCTCAGTCCTACAGAGCAGCTTTGGGATGGGGTGGAGCGGGGCTATATGATGAGGCAGAACGAGAGATTCTCGAGATGGGGTGGAACGGGGTCTCATATGATGAGGCAGAACGAGAGATTCTCGACGATGGGGGGAATGGGAGATTCTCATCATGATGTGGTGGAACGAGAGATTCTCATCATGATGTGGTGGAATGGGAGATTTCCATTACGAATGTGGTGGAACAGGAGATTCTCATCATGATGAGGTAGAACCAGAGATTCTTATCATGGATCTGCAGCAACTGTGTGATGCTACAGTATCATGTCAATATGGAGACAATCTCTGAGGAATGTTTCCAACATCTTTTTTGATCTATGACACCAAGAGTGAAGGCTGCTCTGGAGGGAAAATGGTCCAGCCCGGTACAAGATTTTGACTTGATGAAGAGGCCAGTGAGTGTGAACAGAATCTAACAACAGACACATTGTGATTCCTCTACATTGCCCACCTGTACATGTAATATTCAGTGACAAGCTGGTGGGTGCTGCTCGACCAGCTTCCAACTCTGGTGGTATTTATAGAGCCTTTATTGTCCTCCTCCACTCTTCTCACCGGCTCTTCTTTTGTCACCTCCTCCTCCTCCTCTTCATCCACTCTCATTCACCCTGCAGACATGTCTCAGGTAGAGTCTGTTTTCAGCCGTTCTAACTGGAATCACACGGCCTTTCACCACGAACGCTTCACAGGATTAACCAGCCTCGTTTCATCCCAAGTTAATTTTCCACTTTCAGAATGGCCAGGTTGTGTTGAATGGTGTGAGCTCTGCTCAAAGGACTGAGAAAAACTTTCTTTCTGAAGTTCTTTTCTGTTCATTTCAAAAAGGAAACTTATTGGTCTGCAGCCAGGAAATGGAGGCAGTCATCATGTCAAGCTCATCTGAACAAACACCCCACACTGTCTTGTTTTCCTTCTTTTAACAAAAAACTTAAATCATTCCTCTTTCGGAAGGTGGGGTTATGGGTAGTGTAGTTGTGATCCATTTTTGGAAGCTGGGTGCAGCTGAAAAATGTGTCCTGACAGAGGCGTTTAATTAGTCAAAATCAGTCATTCGTGTCCAGATGGGTCCAGGCTTCAGAATAACTCTTACATAACTGCTACTCAGTGTGTTTAGTTTATCAGAGGTACAAAAAAAAGCACCTGCCACAGCCTTGGTGTCAGTTTAGTGTCCAGTTCTCAGCATGCAGCCAACATTACAAACATTCGACTGACTGCTTCAAAGTTTACAGAGAAATGTCATCCCCTGATTTGTAAACTAGCAACTGTGTGGTGCTTTTCCAGCATCTCCCAGAATGAACCGAGGATGTGGATTCAGTAGAAATACAGTGGGTACGAAAGTATTCAGACCCCTTTAAACATTTCACACTTTGTTTCATTGCAGCCATTTGCCAAAATCAAAAAAGTTAATTTTATTTCTCATGAATGCACACTCAGCACCCCATTTTGACAGAAAAATACAGAAATGTAGAAATTTTTGCAAATTTGTTAAAAAAAGAAAAACTGAAATATCACATGGTCATAAGTATTCAGACCCTTTGCTCGGTACTGAGCAGAAGCACCTTTTGAGCTCGTAGAGTCATGAGTCTTCTTGGGAATGATGCAACACGTGTTTCACACCTGGATTTGGGATCTTCTGCATTCTTTTTTACAGATCCTGTTCTGTAAAAGTTCTGTCAGGTTGGATGGTGAACGGTGGTGTTCAGCCATTTTCAGGTCTCTCCAGAGATGCTCAGTTGGGTTTAAGTCAGGGCTCTGGCTGGGCCAGTCCAGAATGGACCCAGAGTTGTTCTGATCCACTCCTTTGTTATTTCAGCTGTGTGTGAGGGTCATTGTCTTGTTGGAAGGTGAACCTTCGTCCCAGTCTGAGGTCCTGAGCACTGTGGAAGAGGTTTTCTTCCAGGATCTCTGTACTTGGCCACATTCATATTTCCTTCAACTGCAACCAGTCGTCCTGTCCCTGCTGCTGACAAACATCTCCATAGCATGATGCTGCCACCACCATGTTTCACTGTTGGGATGGTATTGGGCAGGTGATGATCAGTGTCTCGTTTTCTCCACACATACTGCTTAGAATTAACTCCAGAAAGTTCAATCTTGGTCTCATCAGACCAGAAAAACTTCATGTGTTTTTTGGGAAACTATGCAGGCTTTCATATGTCTGCACTGAGGAGAGGCTTCTGTCGGGCCACTCTGCCATAAAGCCCCGACTGGTGGAGGCTGCAGTGATCGCTGACTTTGTGGAACTTTCTCCATCTCCCTACTGCATCTCTGGAGCTCAGCCACAGTGATCTTTGGCTTCTTCTTTAACTCTCTCACCAAGGCTCTTCTCCCACCATTGCTCAGTTTGGCTGGACGGCCGGGTCTAGGAAGAGTTCTGGTCGTCCCAAACTTCTTCCATTTAAGGACTATGGAGGCCACCGTGCTCTTAGGAACCTTTAGAGCTGCAGAAATTCTTTTGTAACCATGTCCAGATCTGTGCCTCGCCACAATTCTGTCTCTGAGCTCCTTGGACTAGGGATGCAAGCAATTAATCGATTATCGATTAATCGTCGAAAAGAAATTACTCGATTAAAATTAATTAATTGCAATCAATTGCGTTTTGAACCCGTAATTCCCCGCCAGTCCTCGTGGGGGCGCGCCTGACGCTAGACGTAGTTGACGCACACAAGCGAAGCAGGGCCCTGACGACAACATTAGACAAACGAGAAGAGGCGGTACACAGACGTGATGAAGAGGGCAAAACTGAGTGCAGTATGGAGCCACTTTAAGTTGGTCAATGATGACAATGATGCCAAATGCACAATATGTGGAAATATTTTAAAGTACAATAACTCCACAACTTCGTTGAACTACCACCTAAATATGTCACATTCAGCAGTGCTCCAAACAGCAAGTGGTTCTCAGCCAACAATCACCACAGCGTTGGGACGAAGGGTATGTGACTCTACGAAAGCAGAGGGCATTACCCAGCGGATATGTGACATGGTTACTACAGACATGTTGCCAATAAATGTTGTCGATGGGAAGGGATTTCGGGAGGTAATAAACTACATCGAGCCAGGATACCATATCCCCTCTCGAACAACCATAACCACTCGTCTGGAAGCAAGTTACGCGAGGAAAAAGGCCGAATTGAGAACAGAACTTGCAACCGCGAATGTTGCCCCCACAACAGACTGTTGGACTTCCTTGAATACAGAAAGCTACATAACAGTGACATGCCACTACATTGTCCGGATGGCAGGTAAAGTCAGCCGTCCTACTCACAGAGAGCATGACAGAGAAGCATACGGCTGACAATTTAGCTGACAGGTTAAACCAGGCTGTGGAAACATGGGGACTCACGGGGCGTGTAGTCGCTTGTGTACACGATAATGCACGGAATATCGTCTCGGCAAACAGCCCCACGCGAGTCAGTTGGCACTCAGTTCCATGTTTCGCCCACACCTTGCAGCTGGCCATTAACGACGGTTTCGCTACCTACATTAACAGAGTCATCGTAGCCGCTAGCAGACTCGTACAACACTTCAATCACAGCAATCTAGCAAACAAAGCGCTCGCAGCAAAACAGCAACAAATGCAGCTGCCGTCTCATAAACTCATCCAATCCTGTAAAACCAGGTGGAATTCAGTCAGTGACATGTTTAACAGACTAACGGAGCAGCGGTGGGCCGTGTCCGCGGTGCTGTCAGACCGCACAGTAACCAAACCTTCAGACGCGAGGATGCTGGAGCTGAGAGATGAATATTGGCAACTGATGGAGGATGTGGCGCCAGTGCCGGAAACACTCAAGTGTGCAACGACCGTCATGTCGACTGAGACTGAGGTGTCCATATCAGACACGTACCCCATCACCTTCAGCCTGATCAACGTGCATCTCAAGACAGATGAGGGAGACACCAGCAAAGTGGGGGAGTTCAAATCCAGAGTGCGCACTTCACTGGGTGAAAGGATGAAGGTAAGCTAAATCTATTAATTTATTTATTGCAGATATTTCTAACTGTATGCATTGCACACAAAGCACGTTGTTTGACAACTGTGGTTTTTAAACTTCTATCATATCTAATAATATCAAGCAATCTGTTAATGATTAAAATGGGTTATTCATTAAATGATAAAACAATTAACCTGTTAAAAATATTTAAAACAAAACCAAATTGATTTAATTCATCATCTTTTTCTTCACAGATTGCTTCTGATGACCTGACGTCAACACCACCAATGCTAGCCACCATGCTGGATCCCAGGCACAAGCACCTGGGATTTTTGACCCCACCGAGGAGGATTGCAGCTCATGCCAAACTGCTTGAAGTGCTGGCAGAAGCAGAAGCCGGACATAGGAGCGCCACATCAGCAGCCGCCGCTGGAGACCAGCAAGGGGTGGTCGATGCAGTGCCAGTCCAGGGAGCTGTGCTTCAGAGACGCAGTGCTTATGCTTTACTTATGGGTGAAAACTATACCACAAGGAGCACCGACGATGACGTAGAAAAAGAAGTGGACAGCTTTCTGAAGGATCCACCACCACTCCTTGATTCCAGTCCCGCAACATGGTGGAAAGTCAATGAAGGGAGGTTTCCAAGGCTGGCAAACCTGGCACGAAAGTACTTGGCGATACCTGGCACATCAGTCCCTTCTGAGCGTGTATTCTCAGCAGCTGGCCTAACTGTTAACAGGCTGCGCACACGACTTACTCCTGACCATGTTGATCTGCTGATATTTTGAAAAAAATAGATAAGTATCTGAGGGATGAGGCGCACTGCTAGGGATGTTTTGTTTTGTTTTACAAAGACAGACACATCTGTCATAGGCAGCATATATTTTAAGTTAACTAGAGCTACGACTGTCCAGTCCTGGTCTAGGTCTACTAATGTTATTGTGATATCGTCACATTTCCCAGTTTAAAGGGGGATTACAAATACTGTTAGGTCCACAAATTACTTTTTTACTTTTCATAATTTTTTTTTTCATTTTCTGCTTTGTTTCAGATTTAGTTTTATTATTTGAGACAGCGCACAATTTATTTTATGTGGAAAGAGCCTAAATGTTTTATTAAGAACATATTTTTTTATTATTAATGTTAAGTATTAATGTTTTAAAATAGAGATGAGGCGAAATTTTTTTCATAATAAGTAGCCGTGTAATATTTTGATATTTTCTATTAGAATATGTTTGATATGCGACCAAAATGTTATTCCCTGCCCTCAAGTGAGCCCAGAATAAATTTTGATTAAGCGACATGTGTAATTTTATATAAGAAAGATAGCATTTTATGCTACATATACAGTAGATGGAACCCATTCAGAGGGAAATTCAGCTCTTGGAAAAATTGCCGCTTATCAATTAATCGATCATCGATCGATAAGATGATACAACTATCGATTAATGAATTGCTCGATAATTTGCATCCCTACCTTGGACAGTTCCTTCCACCTCATGATTCTCATTTGCTCTGACATGCACTGTGAGCTGTAAGGTCTTATATAGACAGGTGTGTGTCTTTCCTAATCAAGTCCAATCAGTTTAATTAAACACAGCTGGACTGCAATGGAGTAGAACCATCTCAAGGAGGATCAGAAGAAATGGGCAGCCTGTGAGTTAAATATGAGTGTCACTGCAAAGGGTCTGAATACTTATGACCATGTGATATTTCAGTTTTTCTTTTTTAACAAATCTGCAAAAATTTCTACATTTCTGTTTTTTTCGGTCAAGATGGGATGCTGAGTGATTAATGAGAAATAAAATGAACTTTTTTGATTTTGGAAAATGGCTGCAACGAAATAAAGAATACAAAGTTTGAAGAGGTCTCAATACTTTCTGTACCCACTGTAGTTTTTTCAACAGCAATAATAGCTTTAACATCTGATATATTGTTAATGTTCTACTTGATGAGATTTGAAAGTCATTTGTTTTTAATCTACATTTTGAACAGCGTGTCAACTTTTTGGGTTTTCCAAGAGATCATGGAATCCCAACCTGATCTCACAAAAATATGTGAAATGAGCATAAACAACCATGAGGCCTACCACTCATTTACGTGTCCCCAACATGAAAATGTTTCAAATTACGTGCTGCTGACACATAAAGTTGCGCAATGTTAAGTCAACAATATCTCCAAAGAATTACGCCCATATAGGTTGTTTGTGCATGCACAAAAAAATGGGCAAGATTTATGTTTTTAATTTTCATATAGTTTTGGATCCACCGTATTCCTGAGCTAGCGAATGTTGATACGATTATGTGATGAACTTCCTGTGAGATACTGGAAGTAGTGCTTATCCAGTGGCTCACAGTGTAAGTTGTTGTTTCTGGTAGTTGTTCATTTGAACATTTCAAAAATATTATTCAAAACATTTCTAAGCAATTTGCCCCAGAAAAATTTACTTGCACGGCTCTGGAACATGTTGCGTTGTTCGTGGTTGTACTAACAACCAGAGGAAGTTATATTTGTGGCCAGGGCTGGCGATTGCTACAGAAAAATAATAATAATAATAATAATAATAAAAAGGGCTGTCAAAAAATTAATCCTGAATAATCACATCGCTTTTGGCACTTCTAGAACACATTTGGGGTGAGAGGTGTCTCAGGAATTCTGCATTTATCTTTGGTAGACTAGACTACTGAAAGCCTGTCCTTACATGTCTCCCTAAAGTCCTTCAGATGGTGGCAGTTTAGTTCAGAATGCTGCTGATACGTCCTCACAGGTTGACTTCACAACTGTATTAACATGAAGCTGAAATACAGGTCTGACTCCTGGACTACTCCCAGATTCCTGGCTAGGTTTTAGCCTTTAAGTTGTAAAAACAAAATTTAATGTGTTTTCTGTACATAGCAGTACTAATTAATAAAAAAAAAAATCTCTTGTTTGACAAAATTTTTTGACAGCCCAAATAATAATATACTTTATTAATCTCAATTAGTGTACCAATTAGGAAATTCATTCTCTGCATTGTAACCATTCTCAGGTTGAACCTGAGAGCAGTGAGCTGCTAATTAAGGCACCGGGGGAGCAGTTGGTGGGGGTTAAGGACCTTGCTCAAGGGCCCACAGTGATTAACGTGAGTGCCATGATGGGGACTGGAGCCGGGGTCTGCTGCGCCAAAGCCCGCAACATTACCACCACACTACCCATACCCCCAAATAGGCGACCTAGGCAATCGCCTAGGGTGACAAATGTGCTGAGGGCACCCTCTAGTAGTGTGTTTAAGTGAAATTTCCACAGATCCAGTAAACAACACAGCGATGTAAAACGTGCAGCAATAAACACTTGACAGCGCCCTCTCACACGTTTATGGTATACTTTACATATAGGCCTACCTCAACTTTATTGGAAAAGCTGGTTTTAAGTGGAGAAGCACGAACATCTGGCATGTAAATAAATGCTGGTTTCCGTCGAACCAGAAGTCTGTCACATGTTTCATGCAAGGGCTCCTGGGGACCAGGAATAAGGTGGATACGATCCATAGTTTCATTTCGACATAGCGTACCTTCTTCCAGGTTTTTCGGTTGTTACTATGGTGGTTTCAGAATGTTGCCTGGGGAAACCTGGAGTCGATCTGCCAACCTTCTGGATGATGGACTGCTGGTATGTGGCCAAGTTAGGGTTGAGCATAGAGAATCGAGTATCGATGGGATCTGGGACTAACTAATTTTTTAATTTCTATATTAATGTCCATGTCTGTTATTTGATTTAGCTGCTTACAAAAAAGAAAATGTAACCCTTTTTTTTTAACCCTGCCCCTTAAAAGAATTGGAATCGAGAATCATTAGGAAGCGGAATCGAAAGAAGGGAATCAAATCGGAACTGGAATCGTTAAAACTCAAACGATGCCAAACCCCAGTCCAAGTCCATTCCTCGAGAGACACTGTCCGGCAATTTGGCTCGCTACCAGACCTCTACAGGCCTGAGTGACAAGTGCATGAGGTAATTCAGGTGATGTTGGGGAAGGAATGCGTCTGACCTCTAGAGGACTGGACTTGTCCACAGAGCAGTTGTCCATCATCCAGAAGGTCGGAGATCGATTCCAGGATTCCCCAGGCAACATGCCAAAACCATTGTTATTGTCCATATTTTGGTGCATGCACAAACGACCTACAGTATATGGGTGCAATTCTTTGGAGGACTTGATAACTTTACACTGCACAATTTTACGTGTCAGGAGCACATGAATCAGAGCACTTATGTGTTGGGGACTCTTAACTGAGTGGTGGGGCTTCATGGTTGTATTTTTGTGAGATCAAGTTGGGAATCCTCAATCCTGGTCCTTAAAGGCTGATGTCCTGCAGGATTCAGAAGTTTCCCTGCTGCAACACATCTGATTCAGACTCAGACCCGTTCATCTGAGTAGATGTGATGGAACAGGGAAACTTCTAGAACCTGCAGGACACTGGCCCCGTTAAATCTATTCCCAATCACAACCATGTGTTGACAGTTCCAACCTCTTCTGGTCTCACCTGAGCTTCCTCCCGCAGGTCCGTGGCCTCCTTGACGGGGCCACTCGCTTGTTTGAAGGTCTCGTCCACCACCTTGATGCCCGTGTGCCTCAGGGTCACGTACTCCCGCCCTCGTCGCCCCACCCGCCGCACGGATAGCCCGCGCCGATAGGCCTTCCCACCTCCTCTCCGGTTGGTGATCGCCACGTGGACAAACAGGCTGGTGTGGGGTAAGGGGTCACCCGCCAGGCCCAACAGGGGCACGTTGCGGTAGCCGGGCTGAAGGCACTCGAAGGCTACGCTGTACTGGCCGATGAAATCATCTCCGATGTAGTCGTCATCCAGCACCACAAAGCGCAGCAAGGCCAGCTCCGGCATGTTCACCTGCACACAGGAAACACGACATAGACGTCAAATCCAGTCTGCCGGGCACGAAAGAAAAGATAAAACCACCAAAAGAAACACAATGTTCTGTCCAAAGCTAACAACTATCATCAAAAATCTGTTTAATAAGTTTCTAAATCCAGTTCATGCTGCTCATTTATTTAAAATGAAGTATAAGAGGAAGTCTAAATGTCTTTTGCTATCACGAAGCAATTATGTCTTCATTTCACTGTTAAATTAAAATGAAAACCCACACAGCGATTGTTTTGTAGATTTTTATCACTCAACACAGATGTTCAAATTACCCCTGTTCAAGATGAGACCTGAACGTTAATGAACAGGAGTGAGTTATATGACGGTTTAATCAGTGCTGGTGAAATATGGATATGAATCTGTACCATAATCCAAATTAAAATGCATTTCCAGTAATGCTTTTTCATTTGTAGAACATAACTGCATTTTTTGACTGATAAATAAAATAAGTAATCAACGATTCAAATTGCATTTTCACTTTCCTCTTCAAGACTGATCGTTTTGTAGCTTGATTAAATGATACAGAAAGGAGATTCAGAGTTTAATTTCCAAATGATGCTCCAGCAAATAGGTATCAAAATTCAATTTGAAATATCAAACTTGAAAATGCAGTTTGAATGATTGATTAGTAATTTTATTTATAAGTCAAAAAATAAAGTTATGTCCTAAAAATGAAAAAGCATTCCTGGAAATGCATTTTAATTTGGATTATGGTACAGACTTCGCTTCCATAATGAAAGACCTGAACAGCTTTGAAGGGGACCTGGAAGCAAGATTGTCTTTCCAAATACTGTTCCCAGCCCTCAAGGCCCACTGTCCTGCAGGTTTTAAATGTTTACGTACTGCATTACACCTGGCTAAAATTAGATGGATATCTACAACAGCCTCTCAGTGTCTGTACGCGCTTATCATTTAAAGGGGTAGTGCACCCTAAAATGTGTTGTTTTCTGTAAACATAGTATTATTTCTACTGTAATGAAAACCACATAAACTAAAATATTTAAAAATATAAATTAATTCTTTAAAAAAAAAAAAAAAAAAAAACAGGATTTTGTGGGTTAAATATTACTCAACCCCCCCCCCCAATATCAAAGCAGCGCAAGGCTTAAGACTGGTAAAGATATTAACTTCATAAATAAGATGGAGAAAGTGTTTTTAATGGATTTGGTTCAACACTGAATCAAACTGGTCACAATCCCAAATTCAGCTTAATTTAATGAGAAGACGCCAAATATGGATTTAAACATGACATGAGTTTTAACTTATCTGTTTAGAAAAGAAAGGGGAAAACTTCCCAGATTAATCTGTCTGTATAAGTACAATAATACTGACATCCCTAAAATCATTTATTTTAGTTGTTTGATAATGATCTGACACCCACCCGAAATTATCTTGGAAGCCCAGTTCAGTTCAGCCCAGTTCACGGTCCGTCTACTAAAGTGTTTTTTCATTAATCAGTAATCACTCCCATCGACAAACTGAAGTGCTCCTCTAAGTTCTAAATTTGCCGTTTGTATCATTCATTTACACATCGAGCGGGGCGGCTCGGTGGAGGCTGCCATGTCGTATCGCCATGTTTTTGCGTTCGGTAGAAGCGTGACAGTAGGAAAACACAGAAACTCACCGGACACACCAGAGTTTTCAGCTCAGTTCGAGGTAATGCCTTTGAAAAGTCACCGCGCCGCAGTGGGGAGAAACCAGCGTCTCACTGATGCTGCGTTCACGTGCAGTCGGGCAGACGGCCGTTGGTAACAAACCAGATGTCATTTTAATCAATGAAGCCGAGCGAAAGACAGTAAAACATGGGTCAGGGAAAACAATACGACATCGCCATGACAACAAATCAGATGTGGACTGATGCCACTGTAACTGACGGACCACGTCTTCACATAGAGGCTGGTGATAACTTTACATGCATCGGCTGTCGTCGGTCTGCCAGGTTTCACGCGAATGCAGCATGAAAAGTACGAGGGAGCTGCTCCCGATTACACAGTGTCCCTTTAAAGGCCCGTTATTCGCATATTTCTTCATACGGTTAAAGGGGGGACTTGTTATTCCCAAGCCGATGGCTCAGCACCCTGGTAACTTCGCCGTTTAGTGAAAGAAAGTGAGGACAACAAAACCCACCACAGACTGCTGATAACTGCTGGGATAGGTCACTGGAGCCTATCTCAGCAATTATCAGGCGAGAGGCAGGGTACAGAGACAGACAACCATTCGTGCTCACATTCACTCCTAGGGACAATTTAGAGTGACCAATTAACCAAACATGCATGTCTATACATATACATATACAATATATATATATATAAATATATATAAACATGGACTTTAAAAAATTACAAGTATAGTACAGAAAAAGCAGCATAAAAACTGTGAACATGCAGGCTACTGCTGACATTCATGAAAAGGAGAGCAGAGCTTTTCCATTAACCTCACCACAGACCACAATAACACCTGCAACCATGGTAACCATACACAAAGATGGGGAGAGCTGCAGCTGAGAATGGTTGGAAACCATATAATTTTAAAAAGCAGCATGTCGTCCATTATTATTATTTTTCTGTGACACTACTAACAAAAAAGGTTTTACTGCAATTTAATTGAAATGTGTTTTTTTAATCCCATTTATAAAATAACAGTATTGTTGTATTTCACCTCATCTCTCTGCACAAACAGACTAAAGTTGCTGCCATGCAAAGAATGAAGCAAAGAGAAATCTGCTTTCCTCTACAAAGAAAATCAAACCAGTTTACATCTCAGAGGTGATCATCTGAACAGCAAAGCTGATTAAACTTTAATGGTTTGTCACCTGAGGAGACGCACACTGCTGCTCAGACAGCATTTAGATGCGTCTGTACATTATTCATCAGCTCCTGATTTGGAATCATTAAGTCAAAGGTTATTAGTGGGAAAACTTGCTCCTCATTAATTGTTTACAAAAGCAACGGATGATCAGGTGGTCACAAAATTCCCCAGAAGGCTGCGAAGCCTCCAAGATGCAGCAATAATGTTAATTACATGGGAGGATGAGCAGAGCATCGTGAGGTTTGAAATATTCAGATCACACCTTGAAAGGATTTTTCCCTCCCCTTAGCTAATAAGGCTACTCGCACCCACACAAGTAAACACAGACACAAAGAGCAAGTAGACACAGAGGGAGTGTGTCTGCATATTCAGTCTGTGTGGAAGTTTAACAATAATGTGTCTGGATTACAGCTCAGCATGGACATCTGCATTTTATTTTTCACTACATACATACACATGTGTGTAATCCTTGCATACAGTACACGTGTATGTTTGACAGCTTCCATACGTCACTCGTGCCATATATGTTCCGGTGAAGCAGAAATCATGATTAAATAATCAGATCTCTTTGTTTGTGTGGCTCAAACTTCAACCAAACAGTTTTCTGACAATGTCTTAAAACTCAAACATAAAGTAAAAATAAAATGTTTTCGGATCTTTGCTTTTGATCGTTGGTTGTTATATAGTTATGGTTCACTTAAAGACATGGATGGATGGTTGGTTGGTTGGTTGCTTGGTTGGTTGGTTGGTTGGTTGGTTGGTTGGTTGGTTGGTTGGTTGGTTGGTTGGTTGGTTGGTTGGTTGGTTGGTTGGTTGGTTGGTTGGATAGACGGACGGACGGACGGACGGACGGACGGACGGACGGATTGATAAGAGACCTTAAGACCTACCTTTTTAATTAAGCATTTAATTAATTTCTCATTTATGTTTTTGACTGTTTTATTCATTTATTTATTCATTTATTTTAAACTGTGTTATTATGGATTTGATTTTACCAAGGCACTTCGTATTAGTTGTTTTTATTACTCTTTTGTCTCCATTTTAATACTTATAGTTCTTATTTGTTCTTATCAACGTTCATTTGATTTACTCTTAACATCAACCCCAGTGTTTTCCTCATGAGGGTCCTCCATGGTGGGAGCTTTGCTTTGTGGTCTGTGGGGTTATTGCCATTGGGGAGTCCTCTTGTCGGGGTGGCTGAGAGGTCCTGCTCTGCAACCCATTGGTTGTGGTGTGGGCCCCTGGCATCCGGGGGCCGGGGGCCCCTCTGTTGGCGGCTTCTGAGACCATGATGGCTCCCTGGACGGATCCCAAGATATTGCTTCCTCACAGCAGCGCCAAGCAGGTTATATTCATACAGTTATAACAAATAGTGAGGGTATGTGTGTGTGTGGGGGGGGGGAGATAAAGAATGTGTAATTATTTGTCTAATTGTCATTTTATTAAAATTTTGCCGATTTTAATATGTAAAGCACTTTGTGCAATTTTGTATGAAAAGTGCTTTATAAATAAATTTCATTCATTCATTTCATGGATGGATGGATGGATGGATGGATGGATGGATGGACGGACAGATGGTTTTTGGTTTCAGCTGCTGCACTCCTTTCAAGCTTCGAGAATCAAAATGAATGCCCTTACAATCCACAAACACCCTCACTAGGATGGCTCGAAACCAAAATGTTTTCATAAAAAAGTGTTTTCATATCAGCGCTGGGAAGCAGCAGCAGCCAGTCATTTTCTGCAGAAAGCCTGCCCGAGCTCAAATGTGTGTGTCAATAGCAACAATAACAACAACAACACCATATCAAATCTTACGGTTTGGAGGTAAACAGCCGCACAGTTGAGGCTGCGATAAGGAAAATGACACTTTTTATGTGCTTGAAATTGTTTAATTAAAAGGTTGATATGAAGACTGGAGGCAACGAGAGGAGCGCAGTGGTAGAAACCCTCCTGGCAAACAACAGTTATTCATCCAGCTCAGGATTTATATGCATCACTCACACATCTTCAGAGAGCTGACAGCTAACGCAACATACGATAATATCCCAACAAATCTCTGAATGATCGTTGATAGTCAGCAGCTCATTGAGACAGGCTGATGAATAACCGCCAGTCGTATTCATGAGGGTGCGATGGCTGATAAGTCGCTCACTGCTCACAAACAGGAAACTTCAACTCTTCCTGATCCTTGAAGGTGTTTCTGACACATCCTGGTCAGGCGGTTTTTAGGATGACAGAGGTGCTGAAATGGAAAAACCATGTCAGGAAAGCTCCTGGCCTTAAGCTTACACCAACACCGATGATGCAGCTTCGACTCTCATCTGTTGATGGTTTCTTAACCAATCATGTCTTGTGATCAAAACCGTCTCACGTGTGAGGCAGGTAGGTGAATAATAGGACGCCAGAACAGACACATCACTTCACTGCAGTGAGTTAGAGCTGAAAATGTTTAGGATGAAAGACAACCCTGTGAGCCAAAGATGTCTATTATACGTCTCATCTAAGTTTAGACCAAAATTAATCTGACTGTAATTGGTCCATAGCCCGAATCTGGACATTATAATTTAATGCATTATTATTAAATATTATATTAAAAAACAACTGTAGGCTGTATAAATGATGGTCAAATGTTGGATCAAAACATTTGGCCAGTCATTGATCAATGTACAGTGCAGTTTAGATTTAGTCTAAGCTCGTCTAAGCTTAAACCATAGACTGTATATAATTACTGGACGTAGCTTCCGGTCTCTTCTGAATAGAGAAATGTGAAGCCAGTTGGGCGTGTCTTACCGTCGCCATCTTGCCGTGTCACGTACGTCGTCACTCCAGGAAAATCCTAAAATGGGCACAGCGCGGCCGCGGGGCAAATGATTGACAGCTGACGTACTGTGGGCTAAACGCTAACTGAGCTAACACGAAACTAAGAGGAGCTAACAAAGATAAGGCTCCTAAGCGGCATGGTTAAGGTAAGACATGCTTAGACTTGCAATTCGCTGACTAAACACCGCCGTTGTGCGACTCTGTAACAAACTGAGACCTTATTAAGAGCAAAGAAGGAGCTAACTAGGAGCCTCCGGTCGGCAGGCGGAGCTTCCGGTCTGTCATAAGGACACGCCCTTAATTATGTGTAATTTGAAGAATAAATAACATCTAAACGAATGAGTTATAAAAAAATTCACCCCCCTCACAGTTGACATGAAGGTAAACTTGACCTAATAAACCTAAAATGATTTTTTGAACCAGGCTGTAAACCTGTTTATTTCTGCTGTGAAGTTGGCGTTTTTAACATGGGAGTCTATGGGGATTTGCTCGCTCTTGGAGCCAGCCCCTAGCGGATGAAGGGAGGATTACACTATTTCCAACAAGCTAGCGAGCTTCACTGTTCTGAGGCGGAGTTTGCCCCTTGGCTTAAACGGCTAAAAAACTTTCACTTTTAGATCAGTGGTTGACCGATTTCAGCCTAGACGTCTAAGGACCATTAGACATCTATTAGACGTCTTTTAGACCAAAAAATGCTTAGTGGGAAATGAGATGTTTGAAGCTGAGAAAATCAGTTCTAGGATGTCCATGAACATCCAACTTCAGTGTTCATTGTTTTTGCTTAGTTAATTATCCTGTCTCCTCCTAATAATTTTAAAATAACATTTACACTCACTTTATGAGCCCCACCTGTTCGACTGCTTTGTGACAGTGTGGGGTCCTGTCACTATGCCTCTGACTGATCACACACCCTGGCTACTTGGCCACAGGGATGTCCCTTTTGCTGACCGTATGAACTTTGCCGAAACATATTGCCCACAATTCCTTGCTGCATGTGATTTTTGGAAGCATAAAGGCAGAAAATAGGCGCTTCGGACTGTAGGAATTTTTTGGAGTTCCTATAACCTTTTCGGAAACCAGGTTTTTTTGCGCATTCGGACATTTAGGAACTAGGGACCTCGGCCCACAGTTCCTATAACCTTTTTAGCTCCTACTCTGAGGCAGGGTTTTTTCGGGGTTCCATTTGCGCCCCTTGCGTGAGCTCCGCTTCTTCCAGCCCCGCCATATTTAAAAAGTCTCACAGCTGTTTACCTGTTTACCGAGATCGTAATAACAACAAGAAATATTACAATAGGAGTGTACCAATTCATTATTAGAGGAATAGTACACCCACAGAATGATTTAACTTTATTTTCCACTTACCCTCATGGTGAGCAAGACTCTGGAGCACTTTTTTAATATCTCAAATGCAGCCGGCGATCAAGAAGGCTTCTCTTTTTCTCCCCAACTTTCATATAATGGAGTTCGCCGGGGTCCGAGCCAAAAAGGCCCATAAAAGTCCCCCAAAACTTGTCAATATTCCTCCAGTCCATACTACTCCTCCAATGTAATCCAAGTTACCTGAGTGGGTAGCATCCAGAATTTACTCGAAAAGACGTCATAAATTTGTCACTGTCGCAATGATTACGTCACACATGGTCCCTAACAACGTCCTCCCTCATGTGCGAATGCACGCTGAAGGCAAAAGGTAGTTCTGATAACTAAACTAGGGAGGTGTGGTTATAGGAACTGCGCCTAATGGTGTTGTTTGGTGACTGCGCTCCTGCCTGGGGTGAAAAAATCTATTTTCAAATACAAATATTGGAATATTTAATCTTTTACTACATATGAAATATTAATCAAGGCTTGCCCTGTCACTTGGAAATATACTTTGAATCTTTACAGATAAAAGTATCTATATTTTTTTATCTAACCTCTATATCAGGTAAGTCCCATCTCTTTTGTCTTTATGGACATGTGGACATTTATGGACATTTTGTGCAGACAATTGCAGTCACAAAAAAGCCAACTGAAATAATACATATGAATTTAATTCAGAATGTAAAAAACAGTTATTATCCCTCTACATTTAAAATTATGCTACAACCTTATATAAATAAGTTCAGTAATAAATTTATTTATCCATTAAAAACAAGTGAATTTTATAACATCTTTTACAAGAACAGATGAAATGATGTTTAAGTTTATTCAGTTTAGGTCTGAAAATGACGTCTCCTCACCAGGAACAGAAATAAGGCTGAGTTTACAGCTGGAGACTACATGAAATGATAATGAGGTGCAAGTTGATCACTGTCCCATTTCTGCTGTTTTCCCACACGTGTAGTGTGTGTCTACATGACACACTACACGTCATGTAGACATGCTGAATTTCAAACTGAGCTCAGAATGAGGTAGAGAGGAGATTTAAGTGACTTTGAACGTGGCATGGTTGTTGGTCTGAGTGTTTACTGGGATTTTCACACACAAACATCTCTAGGGTTTCTAGAGAGTAGTCTGAAGAAGAGAAAATATCCATTGAGCAGCAGTTGTCTGGACCAGAATGTCTGGTTGAATCTATGAAATACATTAAGGCAGTTCTGGAGGGAAAAGGTCCAGCCTGGTACTACAAAGTTTATCTGATGAGTGTATTTTTGTTTCTACTTAAAGAGACTAGAGGCAGGAATTGTGAAAGAATAAACGAGCATGTCCAGTTTTTTAATACTAATGGGTGATGAAGCGTTAAAACCCCCCCCCCCCCCCAAAAAAAAAAAACGAGCACACCCACGTCTCTCTCCGTTGCCTTGAACAGGCTGTGTGCTTAATACACTGCGATCCGGTGGCGCATTTCCCACGCTGTGTGGATGTGACGTCAATTGACACTGCGTCTGCATCCCCGACAGTTTTGATCAAGGAAGGAGACGGTCGTGGTGAATTCAAACACTGTAAGGGATAGTTGTGGATTCTTTAGCATCCGTTTGTGCACACTTCCGTGTCACCTTGGCTCGTGGCTGCAGTTACCCATAGCGCCAGTTGCGACAGTCACAAATCTCATTTCTTAATCTTGCCTCTAGTCCTTTTAAGCATTCTCATTTTCAGAAATGGGGTTCCACAGGGATTTATTCTGGGCCCACTTTTTATGCTGTAAACTGCCACGATCATTTCTGGTTACGTGTCCTTCTTTTCCTTCTCTGATCATTTATATTCTGTAGTATCGGTAAAGAGCTTTAGGTTCAACAATAATTTTACCATCTGATTAGTAAAGTTCAGTTGTTATGGCTTCTAAGGCATTTCATGGACTGAACTGCAAATCATCTTTTATTTGGAACTTTAAACACTTAAATACAACGTTTTCTGACTAAACGAAATAAAGAAGGAATAAATAAATTCATAAATAAATCACAATGAAAACAGACAGTTGAAAGTCACAGCAATTTTTAATAGTCATTTGGAATGAGAAATACTATAAGTTGGGTCTAATTTTCACTGTAAACTGGGATTCACAGGCTATAATTCACAGGCTATTCACACATAAATACTGATACTGTCTTGATTTATAGCTAAATAAAGTTTCTGCTGACACAAATCTGTTTCTAGTCAGAGAGGCAAATTTATGAATTTCACATGGGCTTCGTGTTTACATGGTTTCAGCTGTGGAGATTTAACAAATTAATGGAAAACTTTAAATATATGATGAAACCACAGGTTTGGCCCCTGCTCTGTATTTATTCATCCCCAGTGTATGTTTACTTCTGAAGTGTATAAACCAAAATCACTCTTAACAGGTCCAAAACTTGGGTCCAGTTTCAAAACAGAAAAAAAAGTCCTTGCTGCAAATTTGAATTATTTGTGTCTTTGCATGTTGACTCTGATGGGAACGGACTGGTTTAAAGCAGAGCAGCTGTGTGAATGTTAAAAAAAGAAAAAAACTGTTTCTGATGAACCTGCACAAGTGCTGCCTACTTTACGTTGTTCATGTCTGTTGTGATGAGTTCTGACATTAAATAGAAAAAAAAAGTCTGTTTAGTTCTGACACCTTAAGAAATTTGTAATAATTCAGCTGCTTTGTTAAATCAAGTCAAACATGTGAATTCTGTTTCCACTGCCGCGCCTGAACGTGTCATAAAACAAGCGAGCAGTCAAAGCAAAGCGCTGAAA
Source organism: Atherinomorus stipes (assembly GCA_023101725.1). Classification (NCBI taxonomy): domain Eukaryota; kingdom Metazoa; phylum Chordata; class Actinopteri; order Atheriniformes; family Atherinidae; genus Atherinomorus; species Atherinomorus stipes. The sequence goes on from JALJCO010011840.1 coordinate 92,641, forward strand.
GACGTCTGTGGCCCAACTTCTCGACCTGTAATAACATATCAGGTCTTAGATAGCAAACATGAAAGAGAACAGCACGAAGCCGGGAGAGTGGAGAGAGCCGGGCGTCCCGCGTCGAAATGTCATGTTTTATAAGTAGGAAATAAAAGCATCGAGTTCAACCATGTCCATGTGCACAAACACACACACGGGTTCGTGTGAATGTTTTTATAAATGTGTGAGTCTGTTCTGGTTTGAGGTGGAGAGGCTGCTGATGGATGAAGGAGCAGAGAACATAAACCAAACACCGAGCCACCCCCTTAGGCCCAGACTGCATGTGTGTATGTGTGTGTGTTTATACTTCTTTGTGAGGACTGAAATGGTTTTTATTTTTCTGAAAGAGGCATATTTGGAAAGTGAGGACATTCAGGTTTGGCTCTGAGCTTCCACAGGCTGTTTCAGGTGTACAAATGCAGTGAATTATCTCTTAAAAGACATCCAAAGTAAACTGTGAAGGCTTGTGCTGCACTGCAAGAAATTTTCTGGCAAAAAGTCTTCAGTTTCCATGGAGATTTTTTCCTCGCACTCACGCTTAACATATCTGTAACTGTTTGAAGTGCTATCTCATAAAACTAGCGCACAGATAACAAAACTGTCCTTAAGAATTTAAATTGGTCTGAGGAAGAAAAGATAACACTTGTTCGAGGATACAATAAAATAATGCAAACGTGGTTGTCTTATTTCATTTTCCAGACTGCCAACTAACAGGATGCTGAGCTAATGGTAACGCTGAGTCACTTCTACATTGTTCAGGGATTTGAGTTCAGTCATGTTGCATAAATTTCTTTTTGGAAGCCGGCAACTGTCTCCCCTTTTTCATGTTTCGATGAGATCTTCTGCCGATGTTCAGTGGGCATTCACTGAACCCTTCATTTATGGACACAGACTCTGCATCTGTTGGGGCAAAGATCCAGATGGTGTTACCTTACTGTTTCCTTTCTAAACTAAAGAGGTTTAAGATTTTACCTCTTGGAGCATTGTGTCTATTCTGTAGGCCTCTGCATATAAATTAAATGCCCATAATGAAGTGATTCTCTACAACAAGGTTTATGTGAATATTTTTAAAGTCGTAGTAAAGGGAGGGCTTAAAGTTAAAGTGATGTTTTTATTAGCATTATTTTTATGTGTTACTGGATGAGGAGGCACACAACACAAAAGTAAAAAGTTTCAAGTTTGCTTTTAAAAACCCTTTTCAGGAATATAAATTGGATTGATGCGGCTGCAGCTCTAAACCTCCATCAGATCCCAGAATATGTGAAAATTATCTCTGAAAAGGTCAACCCTGATAAAGTAAGGCAAAACAAAATTAGAGAGGTCTAAGTACAGACTGGATCCTGACCAATTTATTGGCTGGCCAATTGAGTTGGCCGATTGTAGCCTTTTCAAAATAATCATAATTGATTGGAGTTTTGCCAATCAAACATCAACATATTCTTAATTTCTCATAAACAATAAATGCCGTTCAGTGTCTGAGCTGCTCAGAATGTCATTTCACTGTTTGTCCACTAGAGGGAGTTCTGACTCTATTCAATCCTCAGTCCACTTTGCTGTCTTCTCACTACCTACAGCAGTAAGCTTCAGCCATTCAACACAACAGGGGGGGGGGGGCAGTTAGTTTATAACAACATTGTGAAATTAACAATAACTCTGCATGTCTTCAGTTTCAGGTTAACTCTCTGCAGGAAGGGGGGGGGGGGGGGGGTGTTAAAATGATTAACATTACTGTCCATCTTCAGCAGCTGTCATGATGTGATGTCACTCTTAATTTTACTTTGTTGGAAAATACTACAACGTGACACATGCTGGAACAGCAACTCACAGACTATTTGTGACCATTTTATATTCAAAATGCAACACTCGCTGTGCCTCCATTGCACTTTTTACTAAAAATAAAAGCGATATTTCTTAAAATTAGAAAAGGTACAATTGCAATATGCAAGTGTTTCCACTGAATGGTGTTTACAGCATAAATGGTAATTCTCATAAAATCTTGTCCTGTCAGACCCCCCCCCCCCCCCCCCCCCCCATTACACCCAATGGCGTGTAAATGAGACAAAAGCGTTTGTGGAGTGTCTCCAGTGCATCTTTTATTCGAAATTTAGGTGTTTCCAATACCAGTTCTTAACTGTGATGTTAACATTTTGCGAAATTCTAGGTGTAATGGAAACGTAGCTTCTGTCAAAAGGCACATTCGGACAGAGAGGTTCTAAGAACGCCGTTCCTATAACTACACGTCCCAAGTTTAGTTATAAGAACTACCCTTCGACTTCAGTTTTCCTTCACACATGAGGGAGGACGTTATTAGGGACCATGTGTGACGCAATTGTAGCGACAGTGACAAATTTATGCCCCCACAGATCTAATACAACACAGGTTTCTCATCTCTTTTATTCAAAGCTATTATAAAAGCTGCTTACCAGCGTTCCATCATCACGGTCATATGTATCATTAACAGAACAGCCCCCCGTTGTAAAGCTGCCCTACTAACGTCTTGTTTACCTTTCGTTGAAGTCCGCCCGGACACTTCAGTGGACGGACTGTGTTTCGTTCACTAAAGTGGTGCAGATTGTACTGACACGATTTGCAACTGTATTTGGGTTTTCCATCTCTTTTATTCAAAGCTATTATAAAAGCTAACTTACCAGCTTTCCCTCCCTTTCGCTTGTTTACCTTTTGCTGAAGTACGCCCGGAACTTTGGTGGACGGTCCATCTACGAAAGTGTCCGGGTGGCAGCTACAGATTCTTCTGCTATACTTTGCAGCTGTGTTTGGGTCATTAAATTAACATGAAAATATTTGCTTTTGGACATTTCAAAATAGTTATCAATTCGGGACACGTACCATTGTGATCGATTTAATAATGAATTGGTAAACTCCCATTGTAATAGTTCTTGCGGTTATTATGATCTCGGTAAACAGTTAAACAGGTAAACAGCTGTGAGACTTTTTAAATAGGCGGGGCAGGAAGAAGCGGAGATCACGCAAGGGTTGCCAGTTCTACCAATCACCAAACATCTACGTATTTCAGTTCCTATGGAACCCCGAAAAAACCCTGCCTCGGAGTAGGAGCTAAAAAGGTTATAGGAACTGAGGTCTGAGGTCCCTAGTTCCTTTATGTCCGAATGCGCAAAAAAACGGCCTGGTTCCCAAAAAGGTTCTAGGAACCCCAAAGTCCAAAGCGCCTAAAGATGGCTGGACATCTGAGAAAGGTGTCTCCGGTTTTTATTTGGCTTCATATGAGTCCTGACTTCAAGGCAAAGAAAATAATGGAGTAAAGAAAATGGGATTTAATGTTAAAGGGCATCTGAGGGCTGCAGAACTAATGTCTTACCAGCAACTTCACTCATTATGTTGTTCATATACATCGTAGACTTGTGGAGTAAATCTAAAGATGAATTCATCAGTACAACTGGTAGCTGTATTAATGCTCCACAGAGAGAAGCAGTGCAAATTTTATGGAAAATGTTGAAATACCAGTTGCTTGATTCAATAAATATATAGATATAGTATATTGATAGATGTTTCAAGCAAAAATACCACCCTTTATCGCAGCTTTAACACAGAAATATGTGTTTTTAGAGCAGTTTCCATTTGGTTTTGGTTAAACTAAATAGAGGTTTAAATTTGAAGAAAAAAAAAAATCCTGAAACTCATATGACACAAATTCAGAGCAATTTAAAGTTATTCAAAAGTACTGGTTCTGATCATTTTGGGTCTTTATGAAGGTGCGAACAGGCTGTTTATACCTGCTGCTCTCTAATATGCTGCAAACACAGTCAAATCATTCAAAGAGAAAAATCCCATCTATGAGTGTAATTACGAAAGCCGATTACAACGAAGCCTTTTAATTCGTCTCCTGGTTCTGCCTGAAAGAAGCCGAAGAATGATTTGTGGTCAGCTCCAAGGTCGCAGTCGGGTTTGGTTCAGGAGGAATTCATTATGTCTGTGTGGAAATCCTGCACAGGTCAGGTGTGAGTGAAGCCCGGTGGGGAAAGGAGCTGACGCTTCATGCATGGACAAGCCCGACAGACAGCTGTGTGTGGTGTTACTGTGTATGTGACCACCTGAATGCACGTGTGAGGGCATCAGATCACGACTCCAGTCCCACTCGCTCTGCTTTTAGCTATTTTTGTCTATTTTCTGTGGCAGACTCGTGGCTGCGCCGAGCAGCTCTGTGGCCAATAATTCAATCAATTTTAAAGCAAACGCTGCAAAGAAACATTATCTCTAACTGAAGCTCTGTCCTCACATCATGCTCACCACTGCAGCCCACTCTGACATTATTCTCTCTTCATGGCTTCCAAAAGATCATCTTGCCTGTTTTTTGAAGTTCTTTTTCAGCATTAAATCTTGATTTTTACCCTTTTTATAAAAGCTTAATTTGAATACCAGAATCTCTTACTGCTGCTGCAAGTGGATTTACATAATACAGTCCTGATTGGGGGAAAAATTAAAAGACCATCCACATTAAGATAAAGAACAAACGCTTGAAACTCAGCAGCCCATTAAAATCTGATTTCATATTCATCTCATAGAGAAACTAGAGAGAGAAGCACGTGACCTCAGAGAAAATTCAGTGTGTTCATCTAATGTAAGAGCTTATAGCTGCTCGTCTGCGGAAAGCTGGAGGTGCCAAAAAAAGGAGAAAAATTTAGAAAATAGACCAGAAAATGTGGGCATACCCTTTGGGGTCACTTCTCCAGGGAAGGGGTTAGTCCCCCAGATGACCACGACTACTACTGTTGCCTTCACCTTTAAGCCTTTCTCCAGCTCTTCCTTCAGTTCTTAGTATTCCTCCAGCTTCTCATGTTCCTTATTCCTGATGTTGGGTTGTATCTTATGGAGTATTTAACAGTTTTGCATTTGGTTGCTTGTCCGCACGCCAAATTGCAATGAAACCACAAAAGTTTTTTTAGAAATCTACCCTTTCATCCCCACGAGACATCATGTCTGAAACCAGGTACCAAGATGGAGAGGGTTTAAAACCTCAACCGTCTGCGCTCCGTCAGGACTGTCTCTGCACGATCTGTTCTGGAAGCACGTTCATTGCCGTCAGCTTATTTGCACATGTGCTGAAAGAAATACTTCCAGATCACCGTTGAATATGCCAGATTTAAGAAAATTCTAGAAATGAATACTTCCATCCTTAACTTTAAAGGTGTACTGTATCCCATAAGCTGATTTAATGGACTGTAACATTTGTTAATTTTGATACTGATACTGAACAGGCTCACAGCACTGAAACAGCTCTTCTAAAAATTTTCAACGACATTTATTTGACCCTCGACGTAGGAAGATAGCGGCTCTGATTTTATTAGATCTTACAGCCGCTTTTGATACTGTTGACCATCATATTCTGATCTCTCGCCTTGAACACCAGGTGGGTCTCAAGGGTACTGTGCTAAACTGGTTCCGATCATACTTAACACACAGATCATTCATAGTTCAGTTAGGACAATTCACCTCCACCCAGTCTGCTCTTGACTGCGGGGTTCCTCAAGGTTCGATCCTTGGTCCTCTTCTGTTTTCCCTCTATCTACTTCCCATAAGTCAGATATTCCAGAAATATAACATATCGTATCATTGCTATGCCGATGATATTCAGGTTTACCTCCCCATACATACTGGCGATGGCTCTCTCACCCGACTGCTAAACTGCCTCAAGGAGTTGCGTGCATGGTTGGCCATTAACTTTTTACATCTTAATCAGGATAAAACTGAGATTATCTTTTTTGGCCCCCCTCTGTTCTTGTCTCCACCACAGCTGACCTTGGTCCCCTGGCTTCTTCTAAACGTTCTTGTGTGAAGAGCCTTGGAATCACTGTGGATGACTCGTTAAAGTTCGACAAACACATAAACATAGTTGTTAGAAACTCATTTTTTCACCTGAGGATGCTCGCAAAGATAAAATCATACGTTCCCAGTTACGACCTTAAGAAACTTGTTCAGCTCCTGATTTTTTCACGTCTCGATTATTGCAACTCGCTCTTTGCCAGCCTCAGTAAATCCTCCCTACAGCGTCTTCAGGCTGTTCAGAATGCTGCAGCCCGTCTTCTCTCCGGCTCTCGATGCTATGAGCACATCTCCCCCGTCCGAGCTGGTCTTCACTGGCTCCCTGTTTGCTACAGGGTTCAGTTCAAAATTTTGTTGTTGACCTTTAAAGCGTTGCACGGTTCTGCTCCCAGTTACCTCTCTGAGTTATTGTCCCGCCACGTCCCTACCAGATCTCTTAGGTCTTCCTCTTTATCCCTTCTGGAGGTACCAAGGCACAGGTGCAATTCCAGGGGTGCTAGGGCGTTCTCTGTAGCTGCCCCGCGCCTCTGGAACGCACTCCCCCTCGAACTCAGGTCAACGCAGTCCATTACGTCTTTTAAAACCATGCTCAGATCCCATCTTTTGGCGTAGGCTTTTCCTTCTTAATCTTTTTTCTCTCTTATTATTGTCTTATCAATTCTTCTCTTTTTAAGTTATATGTTTATGTTTTTAGCCATGTTTAGCCATGTTTTTTGATGTCCTGCTCTGTAAAGCACTTTGGGCATCCAGCTGGATGTAGATATATGTGCTATATAAATGAAATAAATGAAATGAATGAAATGATAAAATATATCTATGGAACATACAGTATATTCATTTATGTTAATTAAAATCTCTTTCTATCCACTTTATTCCTATGCCTCCTTGAGCCCTTGTGTAAAATATGCGACTAACTTCCGGTTCGACCAGAACCGGAATTTATTTACATGCTAGATGTTTGCGCTCTTCCACGTTTTACGAGCTTTTTCGGTAAACTATGTGGGAACACCAGCTGTCACAGCTCAGACAGGACAACGTTACAATCCCTCCGCCTCCTGCAACAGAGGGATGGGAGGATGAGATGAAAGTCTGGCCAAAAATAACATACACTCTCAAAAGTAGAGGGACGAGACAGGAACATTTCTGTATCTGTAGGTACATTTTTTTACAAATGTTCTCTCAAAAGAACAATATTGGTCTTTATGAGGCCAGAAGTTTACCTATATACTATGAAAAAGGGTCCAAAGTCAAACAAAGTACAAATTTGAACCATTTCACGCCAAAGGGTACCTGCAGCATTGAAAATGTCTGTAGCTTCATAATAATCATAATAATCATAGTTATGATTATATGTATAATTATATTATGTCTTTTGCCTGATATTTATATAATAATTATTCATTTATTATTAGCATCTTTGATTGGTGTCATAATATCTATTATATTGACCTTTAGGGTGCATTCAGAAAGCATATGCTGCGTTCCATTTTATCGGAACTGGGAAGTGGGAACTGGGGGGTGACGTCACACCGACCAACTTGCGTTCAGCTCACTAGTCGGAAAACCAGTTAGAACCTAGAAAACACGGTTTGCTAAGGCTTTGTTATTAGCCGTTGTTGGCACAGCTGGTGTTGTGGTTCACATATACGACACAAAAAATGTGAATTACACTACAGCAGCTTCCCCGTACATCTGTATAAACCAATACTACGTGTACGATTGATTTATGCAACAAAATATAAATAAGATTTGTAAATAAATGTAACATTACAGAAGCTTCTAAAACTGCTAACACAGGGCGCGGCCATCTTTAAATCTGAACTCGGAGCTGCGAGAGTTGTCCGACTTTCCGAGTGGGAAATCCGACTTCAGGGGGGCGTTCCAGTTGAAATTTCCTACTCGGAACTGGGAATTTCCGACTTCCGAGTTCAAATGGAACGCAGCAATAGTCCACGAGTCTCGGTCCGTTTGGGGACTTGGTTCGGGTGGCGGCGGGGGTGGTCCTCCGGACAGAGATTGCGTTCACGTTACACTATTGCCAAACGGGCCAAGAATGAGAATCTCAGGTGGTGCTGCTTTCGGATTCACCGTAGGCGAGGACAAGACGCACGAACAAGACGGTTCTCACAACTTCTGTTTCCTCCACAAAGCGACATTATTTTTGTACGAGGAGCTGGATATGCTTTCATCAGATCAAATATCGATTAAAGCTTTTACTTCCTCGTAACTCCACATCTGACCACGAGCCATCTTTATAAGAACTACAGTCTCACACGTGCGTTTGTTGCCGTAGCGTTTACCCACGCTGTCCAGCGTTTGACCCACAATGCCAATGCAATTTGTAGTCCACTTCCTGTCTTTGGTTCACTTGAATCGGACCGAGACCTGCGTTTGCAGGTGGACCGAGTCCGGTTGTTTGTTCCCGTTTGACACCAGGCACTTTGGTCAAAAGTAATGAAATAAAGATAAAACTGATTTTTCATGTCTCAGGTGATGGAAAAGGTTTTATTGATGTCACAAAACTATTTTCAGTGCCCTGACTATAACACCACATTTTATAACTATTTTCAACTATTATACTTCAAAGGATCAATTAGATATACATAAATATGTAATGTATAAAATTATATATATAGTAAACTGTTGCAAACAGATATAAAAGAGCTTAAAAATATTCTCTTAGAACATGAAATAAACAGTATTGCTGCTTTCATTAGCTGATTTAGGTAAGCTACATATTATTTACTGTTGTCATGGAGACAGCTGTCATCACAGTCACCTGCTGGAACTCATAAGTTCAGTTACCATAAAATACAGGTGTGTGTATTTTGGTCTGTGTATGAATAAAGGGCAGAAACTGAATTTTTTTTCCCCCCGCATAATATTCTAAAAGCGACCACAGATAAGAACTAGATTGGTTTTTCCTAAACAAAATCCACACATGTACTGAAAGCCTTCGAAATACAGCTGTTTACAAGAAACCGGATGTTTTAGTATTGTAAAAAATACAAAAAAAAAAAAGAGGAAAAAAAAAAAAAAACCACAGGAAAAAAAAAAAAAAAAAAGAAAGAGGGAAAAAAATAAAAGAAAAAAAAAAAAGAAAGAATAATTTATTAAGTAAAAAAAAAAAAAAAAAGAAAAAAAAAAAAAAAGAAAAAAAAGTAAATAATATTTTTATTATTTAATTTAATAATTAGAGGAAAAGGAGATAATCTAATATATAAAAAAAACCAAAAAAAAAAAAAAATAAAAAAAACATGGACGGGCCACACATCAAAAACAAAATAAAAATAAAATAAACCAATTCAAATAAAGGGGAGGGAAAAAAAAGAAAAAAAAGAAAGGAAAAAAATAGAGGAGAAGAAGAATACAATATGATGAAAAAGAAAAAGTTAAATTAAAATAAAAAAAATTTTAAAAGGAGAATTGTGGGAAAAGAGGAGGATAAACTCAGGAGAGAGGAAAAGTAGATAAAGGGCTCTAAAAAAAAAATAAAAAAAAAATTTCATTATTTTTTATAGAAAAAAAAAGAAGAAAAAATAATTATAAAAAAAAAAAAAAAAAAAAAAAAAAAAAAAAAAAAAAAGCCTTTGTGGACGAGTGTCGCTAATTTGCTACAAACCGAAATGTTCAAATTGCTTAATGTTACACGAAGCTTACATCAACATATTAGCTGTATGAGAACACAATAAGCTTATAAATCTTTTTATTTTAGCAAAACCCACGTGAATGTTGCTCCAACTTTCCAAGCTTATGTCGCGCATTTTAAAGGTGCCATGACATCAAATTTCACTTTTTTGGGGTTTTGGGTGTATAATATATTTTTTTGTGCACAAAGGAGAATGGGTAAGAATGAGAAGAGAAAATAAAATTTTTTTTTTATTTTGTTTGTCTTTTTTTTCTCAAACAGAGAAAAAATAGAAAGAGAGAACAGTCATTAATCAATCCTATTACTATATTTAATTTAACTTAAAATACCACAATAACAAGTAAACAGCACCCCCCCCCCCCCCCCCCCCCCCCCCCCCCCCCTCTATAGTGTTTTAACCATCCTCTCCTCCTCCCCTCCTCCTCTTTTCGGTTTTGGGAGTGGATTAGGTGGATAGTTTTAGCAGTTAAGTCTGGGTTTTTAAATAAAATGAATTAAAAAAAAAATTTAACAAAAAAAATAGGGGAGGGGCCAAAGAGGGGTAATTACATTTAATTTTATTTATTTTTTAAATTATTTATTTTTGATAAATGTTGTTAAAATTATCTGAGGTTACAAGGTGGGAAGAAGTAACCTTTTAGCAAACTTTCGCCTAGACTTTTCCTAGAATTCTTAAAAAGTTAAAACAAAAAAAAAAATAAAAAAAAAAAAGGAATCAAAAAAGATTCAGGGAAAACCCCAGTAAAACGCTTTACCAAAACAGGATTCCCAAGTAAAAGAGAGGGGCGTGTTAAAAAGATTTTCAACTATAAAAAATTGTTTATATTTCTTTTGTTGTTTTTATAATTGTAGTATTACCAAAAAAAGAAATCCTATAACTCTTTTTTCTCTTTAAAACAGGAAGTAACCACTACGTTTAACCGGATAGTGTGCCCACTCTAATGTGTCCGACTGGAAAAAGGTGCTTGCAAAAGGTTCCTAGGAACGTAATGAATATGCCCCAACCGTTAAATGTGGAATACATAAGCTATCTGACTTGTTACTGCAATAAAAACGGTTTGATGCAAAAATGCGACACTCTGCGTTAAGGGGTTAAAAGTAGATGATATTTTAGGCCTAAAATGCGACCACTATGTCACAGTCTGGAGCCCTGCAGCCACACTCTCACTAAGACCGAGGTGCATGTTCTACAAATTGCTGTTGTAGCCACAAATTTAACTTTCTCTGCTTGTTAGTACAACCATGAACGGCGCAACGTGTTCCTGAACTGTGCGCGTACATTTTCCCAAGGGAAAATTGTTTAGAAATGTCATGAATAAACTTGTTGAAATGTTCAACTAAACTGGCAGCCGAAACTACATCTTACACTGTGAGTCAGTGGTGAAGCACTATTTCCGGTATCTCACAGGAAGTTGATCGCATATTCATTTCTACATTCGCTAGCTCGGAAAAAAGGTGGATAAATTCATAAATTTTTCTAGACAATGTATTCCATGTATTAATAAGAACTGTCTTAATTTAATTTGAATATTATTAGGTTTTTACCAATATCCATTGTCTGATATTGTCCAATGCTTAATTTCAAATATCCAATATCAGCCAATACCGATCGACAACTGTGAGGTTGTATCTCTCATATTCTGAGAGATGCAACTATATTCTTCTCCGAGAGCAAAAATCCCAAAATAGACTTAACTCAGCCAAGGAGTTCATTTTGGACATCTGGCTGCCAGATATCAGATACTAACAGGTATTAGCCAACATGTGGCTAATTATAATGTTTCTAACAACTTGGTAACTTAACCAACAACTTAAAACCAGACATATTATAAGCAGCTTCAAATCAAGTCAGTCTGTAGCAGCAGCAGCTGCACCGTAGTCACATGACTCTGAAAGGAATGCTGGGATATGAAGTTCTTCCACAATGATAGGGACTTTTACACATGCTGGACCAATGCTAATGGAACAAGAAGATCTCGCAACATTTCTCTAAAAAAAGATATCAGTCCAAAAAAACTATCTATATTTTCCAATATCACATTTTAATGCGGATATCGGCCGATAATATCAGACATCCCTAAAAATGACAATTCAGCAGAAAGACATGTAAACATGAAAATCGGGGGCGGGGAGCACAACGTATTCCCCGTGGGACATGAAGGACAATGAAGGGCCATGAAGGAACAAATCCTTCCCAGAATTCCAGGATCCCAGACAGTAATCCCGATCAAAACCAAAATTTAATTAGGTCTTCCTCGTGCCATTATTAAAGGGGAATTTCACTTTTTTTGAACCTGGGGTCTGTTTTCATATGTCCTTTCATATATGTAAGTGATGAAGAAAGAAATTTTCAAGATAGCTCCAATATTTAGCCGGGCAGGCAGCCTGCAGCCCAGCTAACGACAAGTATGGGGCAACTGGCCCCACGTTTAAGTTCACCCTAAATACGCGCTTTTTTCCACACTGAGGGGCTCGGATAGTCTCAACGAGTGTCCGACAACATACTAGACAGGAGAAATGAACAAAAGTATCTACATTACCTGGCGATTGATATTTGTTTTGGTGTTTGTGTCGGATGTTTTGACGTGAGTTATCGCGCAATTTCGGAAGGAGATTTGATTTCCAGCGTCCCAAGATTTCGACACAGACACCAAAACAAACAGCGATTGCCAGGTAATGTAGATACTTTCATTCATTTCTCCTCTCTAGTATGTTTTGGGACACTGGTTGAGACTACCTGACCCCTTCTGTGTGGAAAAAAAGCACGTATTTAGGGCGAACTTAAACGCGGGGGCCAGTTGCCCCATACTTATCGTTAGCTGGGCTGCTAGGCTGCCTGCCCAGCTAAATACTGGAGCCATCTTGAAAATTCCTCTCTCCATCACTCTCATGAAAGGACATATTGTATGAAAACAGACCCCAGGTAAAAAAAAAAAAAAAAAAAAAAGCAAAATTTCCCTTTAACATTCTCCAAAAATTTAATCCAAATATGTTCATAACTTTTTTACTTATTTTGCTAACAGACAGATTCATGCAAGTGGTTACATTACCTCATTGGCAGAAGTAAGAATGTGGTTGTTTTATGAATAATTCAGGCATCAGAGGGTTCAGACATATTAAGGACCAGGTAATTATGTTCTGATTTATGAAAACTGAGAAATTCTTTTTTTTAAAAAAAAAGGTTATTTTTTTCCTTTTTTTAATATGACTTCATTGAGAATAAAAATTGTTCAACTGGTGTTACAACAAAACACTTTATGTCTCTGAGTAAATTTAATGTGAAGCTGAAAAATGTGTGTTGAGTTGGAAGGAAGAGCTGTCAGGAGATTTGTTATAACATCACATGGTATCGTTTTCCATGTAGTTGATATCTGGAGTCTTGACTCTGCTGTGACCTTCCGCGGTGAGGCGAGCAACGGGGATACTGCTGAGGACTTTATTGGATGCGTCATGACTCAGAGCAGACCAGAAGTCTCACACTTTCCTGTCGGACATCAGTAGGAAGGCGGAGCGGCTGAGCAAGACTCTGGCTCTGCTCGTCTCATTAGCGATAGAGTTGTAACCCGAGGCCAAGCGGGAGGCTGGAGGGCACGGTGCCACGCAACACACACACCGGAAACCCCACACCCAGAAACACGAACACAGCGGCGTGCAGTCAGAAGCACAGCCAAGCCGGCGTTGTGGTGTTGGGTTTAAGTGTGCGTGTCAGACCTCTAAAGCTGCTTCTCATATGTCTTAATCATTTGTCCTCCAGGCTCTGACACAGTGGCCGAACTCAGACACTGCCGCGCACAGAAGCACGACGAGCTGGATGTCGTTATCCTCCCGAGGCTGCAAGGAAAGTGCTGCGTCAGCGTTTCAGGCTGTGACAGCAGCTACATCATGATGCAACATTCTTTGATACAGAAGTGTGATGTTCAGAGCTGATAATCAGGTCATCAAGGATGAGCTGCTCAGAAAGTACTCAGGTCTTATTTTCTGAGGGCAAAAATGTGTTAAAGATTCAGTTTTACATGATTGAAACCATTATGACAAACAGAAAAAATGGTTTTGAAAAACACTAAGAAAAAAAAATGCTGAAAGCTTATCGATGAAAGCCTTTAGTTATGCCTCTAGTTTGGAGTCAGATTCTACATATTAGCTTTGATTTAGACTCCACTCTGATATCTGGGGTCAGTCCCAGCTTGTGGTCCACAAGAAGAGACTTAAAACCAGGGTGGACAGGGCCTACTCTGTTGTCAGCCCCAGACTCTGGAATGCTCTGCCTCCGCTGTGGAGAGTAAGGGTAGGCCGATACATGGACTGGCCAATAAGGCAATATTTTTGTAGCTGGTATTGGCATTGGCCAATACTCCCCCCTCGCCACGCATTAATTGACACGCAGCTACACGGGCAGCAATTTTTGTTTTTATGTATGTATATATACACTGCCCGGCCAAAGAAAAAGTCGCCAACAAAAAAAAAGGTCAAACATTTAACATTTCGTTGGACCGCCTTTAGCTTTGATTGCGGCAGCATTCGCTGTGTTTCCAGAAGCTTCTGCAATGTCACCAGATTTATTTGCATCCTGTTGCATCAATTTTTCACCAAGATCTTGATGATGATTGTAGAGTCTGACCACAGCACATCCCAAAGATTCTCAATGGGGTTCAGGTCTGGACTCTGTGGGGGCCAATCCATGTGTGAAAATGATGTCTGATGATCCCTGAACCATCTTTCACAATCTGAGCCCGATAAATTCTGGCACGGTCATCTTGGAATATGGCCGTGCCATCAGGAAAGAAACATCCATTGATGGAATAACCTGCTCATTCAGTATATTCAGGTATCAGCTGACCTCATTATCTGAGCTCATACTGTTGCTGAACCTGGACCTGAGCAACTGCTCAGGTAGTGTTAAATGTTTGACCTTTTTTTTGTTGGCGACTTTTTTTTTGGCCGGGCAGTGTATATACGCACACTGTATTTTCTAGACTATACGTCACACTTTTTGTCATAGTTTGGTGGCTTGTGCGGCTTATAGTCCAATGCAGCTTACACAGGTACTATCCAAAAAGTTAGAATATCCTGAAAAAGTCATCACAAACTGGGAAACTTAACACTGACCATCTTCTCCAGGCTGCTGTCAGCCCTCCGGCTTGTACACCGTTTTCTTCCACACTTCTTCCTTCCACTTAACTGTCCATTAATGTGCTTTGATACAGCACTCAGAGAACATCCAGCTTCATTTGCTATCACTTTTTGTGTCTTTCCCACCTTGTGCAGGGAGTCGATGATGGTTTTCCGCACAACTGTCAGATCAGCAGTCTTCCCCATGATTGTGAATTCTTCTAAACCAAGACAGGGACTTTTTTAAAAGGCTCAGGGCACTTTTGCTGATTTTTTGGATTACTTACTTGACAAGAATGTGACAGTCTGAGCCTACAATACTGGAGCTTTTCACAGTATTCTAATTTTTTGAGTTTTAGAATTTGGGGTTTTCTTAAGCTGCAAGTCCTAATCAGCAACATCCACACAAATAAAAGCTTGAAAAAAACTGATTTGCATATCATTTATCTATACAATATGTAAATTGACACTTTTAAGTTGAATTACAGAAATTCAAGAACTTTTTCCAGATATTCTAATACCTGTATATGAAAATATATACAATTTTTAAAAAATTTATTCTGCTCCAAGGGCAAAAATTCCAAAATAGCGTTATCTCAGTGAGAGGCGTCAATTTTGGACATCTGGCTGTTATGCCTATGCAGTGCAACAAATCCTCAAAAAACATGTTTATCCTCCTTAGTTATGATGTTTATGATCATTTACAGGCGTTAACTTTTGAATTGGACAGACTGAGTAATTTTTAGCCGTAACAAGTAGGATGTGAAAAATCTGAAAATCACCCTATTTTAAATAGATACGACTTATAGTCCAGTCCAATTTATATATGTTTTTTTCCTGTTCGTGCTGCATTTTTTGACTGATGCGATTTATACTCAGGAGCGACTTATAGTCCGGAAAATACGGTATATACACAGTGGGTACGGAGATTATTCAGATCCCTTTGAACTTTTCACTCTTTGTTTCATTGCAGCCATTTGCTAAAATCAAAAAAGTTAATTTCATTTCTCATTAATGTCACTCAGCACCCCATCTTTACAGAAAAAAACAGAAATGTTGAAATTTTTTGCAAATTTATTAAAAATAAAAAAAACTGAAATATCACATGGTCAAAAGTATTCAGACCCTTTGCAGTGACACTCATATTTAACTCACAGGCTGTCCATTTCTTCTGATCCTCCTTGAGATGGTTCTACTCCTTTATTGGAGTCCAGCTGTGTTTAATTAAACTGATTGGACTTGATTAGGAAAGACACACACCTGTCTATATAAGACCTTACAGCTCACAGTGCATGTCAGAGCAAATGAGGATCATGAGGTGGAAGGAACTGTCCAAGGAGCTCAGAGACAGAATTGTGGCGAGACACAGATCTGGACAAGGTTACAAAAGAGTTTCTGCAGCACTAAAGGTTCCTAAGAGCACGGTGGCCTCCATAGTCCTTAAATGGAAGAAGTTTGGGACGACCAGAACTCTTCCTAGACCCGGCCGTCCAGCCAAACTGAGCAATCATGGGAGAAGAGCCTTGGTGAGAGAGTAAAGAAGAACCCAAAGATCACTGTGGCTGAGCTCCAGAGATGCAGTAGGGAGATGGAGAAAGTTCCACAAAGTCAACTATCACTGCAGCCTCCACCAGCCAGGGTTTTATGGCAGAGTGGCCATAAAACCTCTCCTCAGAGCAGACATATGAAAGCCCACATAGAGTTTGCCAAAAACACATGAAGGACTCCCAGACTGTGAGAAATAAGATTCTCTGGTCTGATGGGACCAAGACTGAACTTTTTGGAGTTAATTTTAAGCGGTACGTGTGGAGAAAACCAGGCACTGCTCATCACCTGCCCAATACCATCCCAGCAGTGAAACATGGTGGTGGCAGCATCATGCTATGGGGTGTTTTTCAGCTGCAGGGACAGGACGACTGGTTGCAGTTGAAGGAAAGATGAATGCGGCCAAGTACTGTACAGAGATCCTGGAAGAAAAGCTCTTCCAGAGTTCAGGAGCTCAGACTGGGCCGAAGGTTCACCTTCCAACAAGACAATGACCCTCAGCACACAGCTGAAATAACAAAGGAGTGGATCAGAACAACTCTGGACCATTCTGGACTGGCCCAGCCAGAGTCCTGACTTAAACCCAATTGAGCATCTCTGGAGAGACCTGAAAATGGCTGAACACCACCGTTCACCATCCAACCTGACAGAACTGGAGACGATCTGCAAGGAAGAATGCAGAAGATCCCAAATCCAGGTGTGAAACACTTGTTGCATCATTCCCAAGAAGACTCATGAATGTACGAGCTCAAAGGGTGCTTCTACTCAGTACTGAGCAAAGGGTCTGATTACTTATGATCATGTGATATTTCAGATTTTCTTTTATAATAAATTTGCCAAAACTTCTTCATTTCTGGGGTATTTTTCTGTCAAGATGGGGTGCTGAGTGACATTATGAGAAATAAAATAAACTTTTTTGATTTTCGCAAATGGCTGCAATGAAACAAAGAGTGAAAAGTTTAAAAAGGGGTCTGAATACTTTATGTACCAACTATATATATATATATATATATATATATATATATATGGAGAGTTTTAAGTCTCGTCTAAAGGCCCACTTCTATTCTCCTGCTCTGAAGTGACTTCAAACGTGGGATGATTGTTGGTCTGAGTATTTACTGGGATTTTCACCCACAATCATCTCTAGGGTTTCCAGAAAATGTTCTGAAGAAGAGAAAATCTCCAGTGAGCAGCAGTTGTCTGGACCAGAATGCAGCAAAAGACCACACCAGGTGCCACTCATGTCAGCTAAGAACAGGAAACTGAGGCTACAATTCACACTCACCAACACTGGACAACGGAAGATGGAGAAACGTTGCTGGTCTGATGAGTCTCCATCTCAGCTCATCCACTGATGTGAAATATTTCCCGCCACCTGTAGTGTTTTGCATTACTGGGTTGTTTTTAGCAACATGAACAAACTACATATAAGCTGTTCTGGACTGGAGGAGCTGTGGGTGAAACTGGAACACGGGAAAACCTGGCAACTAAAACAAAAGTGAGCAACACTCAGACTGATGACGAACTGAACAGCAGCTTAAAAATGTTTCTCATTCTATTAAAAGAGAAAAATAAAAACGGCTTCTTTTCTCTCAAACTGGTCAGAACTTGAACCAGCAGGGCTGCATTTTCCTGTGGAGATCATTCTCAGTCCAGCTCTCAGGAGTTCTCTCAGGGACGACTGGTAACCACGGCAACGCACGAGCATGTGACTGCCGGTACTTTCCCTGATACCTGAGAGCATATTCCGTGCCAGCGTCAGACTTATTGTATTTTTCTTGCTTCTTTTATGAAAAGTGAGATAAAAACAGTGAAAGCCTCCATTTTCCCCATCAGTGTTTGTTTATATTTATGACTGATGAGGTCCAGCTGCAGACATGATGGATGTTTCCTTTCTCTGCGGGCACCGTGGGTGAAAAATAAGGCCACTGACTGACAGGCTGGTGATGAAAAGGCAGGACTCGGGTCTAATCTGGGCCAGGAGCGTTGAAATAAAGGCGTGGACACAATAAAAAGTTGTTTAAATTAAAAGCTCTGATGAAGCTGTGATTCTGTATCTCTCTCTCTCACACACACACACACACGTCAGACGCACAAATCATCCATTCAAATCTCAGTTAATGTCTGTCTCCTGCCAAACAGCCGCTGCAATTACCGTCTCCTGATTACAGGTATTACGCCACTCTTATTTTAGTCTCTTTGAAGGTACATTATGTCTGCAGGGAGCTGCACACACACACTGCAAACACACACACACACTGCAAACACACACACACACTGCAAACATATCAGTTGCGACAGCTTGTCATTACAGCTCAGCAACACTCAGGCAGGACTCACCAGTAAAGAAGCCCAATCAGCAAGTCATCAAACTCCGTCTCGCATAATAAATTCACTGCATACATCAGTTTATTCATAGAAAACCTCATTTGAATCTTGATGGACTCGACCCCCCTCAGCGGAGCTGTCTGGGATCTTGGGGGGGCAGGCACAAACCACTCTCATGTTGTTGACTTTTTCCTCACCTCACTTTCCTTTAAATGTTTAATTTGCTTTAAATTACCATTAAACATTTACGCTATAAAACTCACACTCTTCACTAACTCAGTTCCTAACAACGTCTGCGTCCACAACGTGTCTTTGTCTCCGCGCTGGGAGCTCTGCGAGGCCACCGCGCTTCCATTTCCCCGCCAAACAAACAAGCCTCTGTAAAAATTGAAATAATATTTAGCAGTCTGTAAACAGGATTATGATAAGAAGCTGTCATGCAGTTATGTAACAGGCTCTAACAAGTAATTGCTTTCCTCAGCACTGGCACATGTCAACAAACCCAAATAAAACTACTCAAAATAAACACCGTTTCTGACACTTTTACCTATTTTATGCAGCTAATTGAAGAAAAAGACATGAATAAGTGGAACATTAGCCGTGTTAATACCAAGGGGCAAACTCAACTGGAAAAGAGTGAAGCTCGGAAGTTAAAGCCAGAGTTGGTGATCCTGCTCAGAAACACTTTTTGTTCTACTGGGTGAAATGGTGCTTCCATCCTGACAGTATCAATACATCATGTATTCATGAAAAGGAAGGAAAAAGTCAGACGTCTGTGAGAGCTTCAGGTCTGTAAAAACTCTGACCAACTCCTGCCATTCGCACTGAAAGGCAGGAATTGGTAATTCACAGCGTATAGAAAGAACGAATTGATTCCTTTATGTCTTGTCTCTGTCCCTCCCCTCTCACTGTCCCCCACCCAGTCCCCACATGACCCCTCTGTGCGCCGCTCACTGTTAACAAATATCGCTAACAGACTGCTAACTGCTGCTGTGCCAAAAAAACAAAACAAAACAAAACAACAGATAAGGATTCAGTCTCGGAGGCGTTGACGTTTGCAGTGTGGACTTTTTACACCACAGAAGGAGTTGGAGGTGAGTGGATTAAAGCTTTTAAAAGCGTGGTTTGTCAGCTGTTTATTATCCAGCTAACAAGCTAGCCACTCGGCTGTTACAGTTAGCCTGCTCGTAAAACATTGGCGCACACGTCCCTGCGCTTTGAAGCCGTGGTTTCGAGTGGTGTGTTTTTTAAACTGTCGCTTGCTCAAACTGTTTTTCCAACATTGCCAACACTAGCTTTAAGTTAAATAATTGTAGTTCTTTCTTGATCCGCTAGGGGCTGGTTAAAGAACAGGGCAAATCCTCATAGACTCCCATGTTAAAAAAGGCCACTTCACAGCAGAAATAAACATGTTTACAGCCTGGTTCAAAAATCATTTTAGGTTAAATAGGTCAAGTTTTTTCTTCATGTCAACTGTGATTTGGGTGAATTTTTTATAACTCATCCGTTTGGATGTTATTTAATCTTGAAATTAAGCACAGTTAGGGGCGTGTCCTTTTGATTGACAGACGGCAGACCAGGTGCTGATTTTAGCCATGGAGGCTAATAGTTAGCTTCCTGCTTGCTCCCAGGAAGGCCTCAGCCTGTAGCAGAGCTGCACAATGGCAATTTTTAGCTGGTTAACAGCAAGTCTGAGCGTGTTTTACCTTTAAGCCGCCTATTTTCGTTCGTTCCTGTTCACTTAGCTCGGTTAGCATTAGCTTAGCTGTCATTCATTTTCACCACGACTCGGCCCTGTCTTTGCCCATTGTTGTAGTATTTTCCAGGAGTGATGGCACACGCGATGGTTGGAAACGAACAACTAGCCTCACTTTCCCCTCTTCAGACGTGACCGGATACTACGTCCATTTTTTTTTTCACAGTCGTTGGGGGACAGAACTGTTTTGTGGAGGGAGGTATTGGGTTTATGGTGATAACGGTTTGTTTGGATACAGTTGGGGAAAAAAAACAACAAAAAAAAAAAACCCCCGGGTTTGCATTTCGATTTCAATGATTTTTTATATCTGTTTTCATGCCTAAATCTTTGCAAATATTTACTTATATTTGCATTCGAAGTTATCAAAATGGTTCGTGAAACAGGTTTGTGCTTTTCAGAATGAAAAATCTAACTTTTTTCTACTCAGATTTTATGTTTTTCATGTGGTTTTAGGCCCACTGTGTTAATACAGTGTGTCAAAATGAAAAAAAAAAACTGTAGAATCACACTGGTGAGGCTGTGCTGTAAAGAATGATATCAAACAAGGCAGGTAGACTACTTTAAAAGTGAAATATTAAGGTGAAATGACCATTTATACCCAAGTTCCCAGAAGGTTAATAAGGATACCATCTTGTGGCTACGCTTTAGTGACATGTGGTCACCAGTTACTTTTATCTTGCGAAAAAACAATAACAGTTTTTGTTATTTTGCGAAAAAACTGTGATGGAAATGCAGTTTGTGTCCCGTTTTTCCTGTTACGAGTTATAGAGCAATCTAATCCCAGCATGAAGCTCTGCTGCTTGTGGTTACGTGTTTGTGGTTATGGTTATTATGTCCCTTATTAAAGGAGCCGTATCATGAAAAATGGGCTTTTAAGAGCTTTTAAGCATGTCACTGTGTTATTTACTCATTAAAAAAAAACTTAATTTAAGTCATTTTTTTCTTCATTTGTGCATATTTGAGTAATATATATAATATTCAGGCCAAGCTCTAGCTTCCTTAACATAACTGACTGACCACCAGTGTACGTAACGAGGTGGCACCAATCATGAAGCGACAAATACACATGCACAGCTTTGTACTGTAGCAAGACCCCCACTTTGTTCAACAGAAACTTGAAGAGAATCCTAACCTATACACACTCCCTGAGGAAGAAACAAACAGCCTGCGGCAAGATTTCCTCAGAGACAAGCAGCCATCAGTCAAAAGACGTTTGCTCCAGAGTTCAGAAGAAAAGCTTTTTTTTGTTTGTTTGGTTGGGGTTTTTTTTTTTTTAGCTCTACAGGACGGCAAGTTGGGAAAAATGTGGTTGTGTTCGGCGTGGGAGTTTATTTGTTGTAATGGACGAATCGACGAGCAAGAAGTGATTAGATTTTATCTTCAGGAGCCAAAAAAAAAAAAAAAAAAAGAAAAACTCAACTTTGTGTGTGAACTTCACTCCTGACAACTTCATGAATCTCGGGCAGTAAAGTATTTTCTCGGGGATTACTTCTGAAACCTGACGCAGTTTCCCCAGTGAAAACATCTCCTGGCTCAATGCTAACTGTTAGCCTATTGTTAGCTAGTTTACGTACTTGTCAGGGTCTCTGTGGTACTTCTGTGGTACTGCGTGTACTTCAAACTCCATATCAGACTCTGGGTCGAGCGCATACAGCTCCATAACAGGCTGCTCCATTTTATTCCGTCGATCCGGAGTCCGATTATCCATCAATGTTTACAAATAACATCCATGTGAGTGACAAAGCAGGTGCTAAAGACAATTCTGTGACCCTTCAGAATCAGTGTCTCTTCCGGGGCGACGTCATGAAATGGGCTTAAAACATGTTGCAATTGGTCGAGAGCTTCGTGGTTCAGGACAGTCAGCCATCTTACTTCCGTGTTGGAAATTAGACGCATGAAAAAAACTAATATTCAACACCAAATTAGTTTCTATAGTGGTGATGGGAACATATTTAGCTGATAAATGCCTGTATTTGACTTTTGGAAAGCATGATACAGCTCCTTTAAATCCTTAACATGAATTAAACCTGCTCTGTCCAAACGATACGGTTTAACCAGCTGTGTGTCATCAAAGCAAAAATGTCCTTCAGCTCCCAAATTTCACTAGTGGCAACTCCTACCCACTAGGACACCTCTGGAAGTCTCTTAAATATCTGGAGGAGGAGGAGTGATTTTTAGATTTGAGAAAGTTGATAAACAGCTTTTAGTCTTGAGAGTAGGAGTAAATTCCATAAATATTCAGGACTTGGGGCTAAAATGGCTTCAAAACGCTTGATAATATACAGCCACTGATGTCGAAGTTTTAGTAAAAGTAGTTTTTGAGCTGAGAGACAAAGTGGAAATATATCTGAGGATTTAACGTCTACATCACACGAGCTTCCTGCATCAGTACATGATCATAAATCAGTAAAATATAGTTTTCTAGACTTATACCTGAAAGAGGTGGTTCAACCTGGACTTAACCACGTTAAGACGTGTATAAAACTATCCAAGTTATCTTCTTTGGCACCTAATTTTTGCACAGTTACCCGTCAGACATGACTTTACTAATTCCCAGATGAATTGTGTTATTATTTTTCCTGTGGAGTTTATGTAGGTGGAGATAAAAATGTAATTTTCTACTGTGTTCCAGGTGAATTTGCTCTGACACAGTCACACATATCTTGATTCTGACACTTCTGTAATAATCTCACACGTCTCAGCTTTCTGCAGAGTCCAGCATTACACATACAGCCCTGCTACGTGTGAAGATAAGCTTCATTTACTTTGGGTTTGTCATTTCAGACAGGAGGCAGAAAGAACAGACCTCATGATGAAGAGGCAGTCATTGCAAAAGGTTCAGAGGTAAGCATGAGTGCAAAAGCAAACATAAAATGTGGTGAGATTAAATATGATAAATAAACATGTATATGATTTGGCAACTGGAATTATAGAAGCCCGCTGGCTACTCCAGTCTAGTATAATGGGTTGAAATACTGTATATGAAACAGATAACTTGAGAAGTGCTGAACTTTGACTGTGCTCCACCCAAACAATCATGTCTGCCAAGCCTGTGCTCAGAATGAGCTGTTTGTCTTTGGTCTGTCTTTTTATATGTTTAGGTGAAGAAAGCCGTGAATCATGCACACGCCCTCATTCATGGTGCAACGTGGGCCGTTTTGCTGCTCCAACCAATCATTTTCAGTCTAATTAACATTTTTACTACAGTAAATGCTCCATAATTTTTTAATTATAACAGGAAAGATAACAGAAATGCAACAAGTTAAATCTAAAAAATCATCTTCTTTGGTTTCTAAAGTGCTTTTCATACATTTCAATTGCAAAATATTAGGGCCCCATTAAAGATCCGCAACGTAACTTTTCCACAATAATCTGTTTTTCTGACTCATTTCACAACACACCAACATTCATTGTGCACATTACTCTTGGCATCACCACCCAGAGGCATCCAAAGGTTCAGAAACTGCACTATGTGACTTTTCCACCCGGGACACGGCCGTGACGTTGCAGATGACTATTGGTTTTGCACCACGTCACTTGCTAGCAAATGGAAATGAACCAGGTATGAACACGGATGATTTTAACACACATTGTGGCGGATTTGGCAAAGAAACACATGGAAACATTACCAGAGGAAGAGAGGAAAAGAAAGAGGAAGGGACATAACGAGAGTGAAGATGAGACTGTCTTTTACTGGCTGGAGTGAATCACAGTTCAGGTACAATGAAGATGGATGAAGTTTAGCCGTCGATAGGGGGCACGTCACTGAGAAAACTGCTAAAAGTTACATTGTGGGTCTTAAAATTTGTTTTTTTTACAGATTTCGAGAATAAGTTGTAATATTATGAGAAAAATTATGTTATTTTTACAAGAATAAATTTGGAAATTAAGAGAATTAAGTCTTGATAAGTTAAACTTAGAAGAAATAGGTTGATTAAAAAAGCGAGGGGCGTGGAGCATTTGAAGATGTACTTCAGCATAGGCTGTACAAACCAAACCAGTATCAGGACTTCAAGAATCTTCGGACCAATGCCAATTCCTATTTTCATCCCTACACCTTGCATGTCCCTATTGGGGATTGAAATATTCCCTTCCATAATGGGAATACCCTTCAAAATCCTCATGCGTCACCAACAGTCGTCTGTGGCGCAGTAAGCAAGTTTGCAATGCCGTCTGCAGCAGCAATAATCTCCCTTTCCTGGGCAATTGGATTGTTTTTTTTGGCTTTGAGCTGAAAAACGTAAAAATGAACGGAAACGACGACGCCTTCAACTCAAGCTTAACATTAACGTTACGTTACAGACACGAGCAGATGTAAGTAACGTTATGAAACTAGCGATTTTTTTCACATTTGTAATAAAACTGTCTGTAATACAAAAAAGCTATCTTAAAAAAGGGATTTTTTTAGGGAGTTTTTTAGTGTGCCCCTGGAAAATCTCCGTTTCGAGGGCCAGACTTCCCCCTCCCCCCTTCCCCTCGGTCTGAACCAGGATCAGGACACCACTACCCCTTCACACGAATGCGCAAAACGAAGGGTTAGGGCCCAGACCTAGGGCTAAGGGGGAACTGGAATTCAACCTTTAAGAAAATTAATCTTTTCCACAGAAGGAACTACATGGACTTGGAAGAAATGGTTTTTTTTAATCTTGAAAATATCAAGACTTTATTCTTGTAAATTTAAAACTTTATTCTTGTAAATTTACAACTTCATTCTAATAAAAAAACATTTTTCACGTAATATTACGGCTTTATTCTTGAAGTCTGTAAAATAACGTTTTTTCTTAATGTGGTCCCAATACGACTTCGTACAATTCAGCTGCTCTGCTATGTGAGAAGCTCCATGAAGAATATCAAATGAAATAAGATAAAATGAAGAAAATATGCAAATATGAAGCTGAGGGACGTCTGGACGCCTCCCTGGTGAGGTGTTTCAGGCACGTCCCACCGGGACGAGGCCCCGGGGCAGACCCAGGACAGCTGGAGGGACTACGTCTCCGGACTGGCCTGGGAGCGCCTCGGGATCCCCCCGGATGAGCTGGCGGCTGTGGTCGGGGTGAGGGAAGTCTGGGCTTCCCTGCTTAGGCAGCTGCCCCCGCGACCTGATCCTAGATAAGCGGCAGAAGACGGTACAGTACGGAAACTGAGGGAAAATATTCTTTGTTTTTATTTCCTCAAGTAATTCCAGGTTGTTGTTTTCTTAAAAGATGATTAAATTGGGGAAATACACTATGATTTTTATAGACTACAAAAATGTTTATTTTTGTTTATTGGTCATCATGCTGGTTTTTTACTGGTCCTTTCCACTACAGGCTGAATTGTGCTGAAATAAACTCAGTCTGACGTCCCTGGCTGAAAATATGTTAGAGAAATGTTTCCAGTTTTAAAGATTCCCGGATGAAAAAGTACCGTGTACGCCCCGAGGCATTCACCAAACCAGCAACCAGCGTTGCTCCCGAACTGGACTACGTTGCTCAGACAGTACCTGAAAGGCGAAGGTCTCGTCAAACAGCGGGTCGTCCTGGTTCTGAGCAGCGGTGCGCGTCCTCTGCTCGGCGCAGTCAGCCGGAACGCCGTGCAGCTCCAGAACCACATACGGGTCGATGACCTCCCCCTTGGCTCCTGAGCCCTGAGGCTTGGGCAGGTTGTGGGCACTGATCACCTGAACAGCCGGACACAGAGAGTTGCTCACAGTAAGTCTGCTAAACAAACAACAGTCAGGTTTTACTTGCTGTGATCGTTCCTTCTGTTCATTATACAGGCTGAGTCCCTCATTTATCTTCATTAGTTTACACTCTGATATTGTTCTTGTAGTCAGGCTACAGTTATTTGGTTTGTTGTCGTTGTGCTATATCGTTAGCAGGTATCTTTTTGGGGAATTTGTGATTCAGATTTGAATGTGAAACCCTGAAAGTAGAGACGCACAATATTATCGGCCCAATAATGGTGTTGGACGGATATCGACCTATATAATTAACCAACAGCACGTGTTATAGGTGCTGTTTGGTGAAGAACCCGCAGAACGCTGAGATTGAAAAACATAAGGCCACACCCACCGCTCAGTATTTTTCTAATTTTGGACAAAGAATGAATATTACAACAATTTAAAATTCCTATATCACGCATCCCTACCTGAGAACTCGACTCAACCTGTTGTAAGAAAACACAAACAGACAAACAACTTAGACACAAATATCTTCTAGACCAGTGGTTTTCAAACTTTTTGAGCCACGCCCCCAAAATAACATAATTTGATGTCCGTGTCCCTCTGACAACTGAGTGGTTAATTGTGTGATATTTCTGATGGGTCATCCTTTGTTAGGGCTGAACGATTTGGGGAAAAAAAATCTAATTGCAATTCTTTCCACAATATTGAATTGGGATTTAAAATGTGCTTTTTTTTTTTTTTTGCATGTTTTTTCCAAACATTATTTCAAAAAAAAAAAGGAGGAAAAAAAATAAGAAAAAAAAAAAAAAAAAAAAAAAAAAAAATCCCAAAAAGAAAAAAAAAAAAAAAAAATTATTTTTTTTTTTAAATTATATTTTTTTTATATAGAATTAATAAATAAAAACACACATAATATTATTTTTTTATTTTTTTCACAAAAAAAATTTTGTCTTCCCTTCCTTGTTTGGGGCCCAAAAAAAAAAAAAAAAAAATAAAAAAAAAACCCCCCAAAAAAAATGTAGGCTTTATTTTTTTTCTTCACAATGATCTGGCAACCCCCTGAAATTATCATGCAACCCACATGGGGGTCCCGACCATCAGTTTGAAACCACTGTTCTAGACGGCAACAGAAATGTTTCCAGGGAGACTCAACCTGGCTAGGACAAGCTTGTGGTTGCTGTGGCAACTCATTAAGTCACATCTGAGAACAGTCCCAGAGCTTAAAGGGAAATTTACGTTTTGTTTTTGTTGCTGGTCGTGAGATTCTAATGATTTTCTAGACATCAGCCGTTCATTGAGCATCATTTCTGTATTTGATTGGCTTTTTGTACGTCGCCTCATCACCTTCCTTTGTTTGTGTTTTTTCCAATCACAGTGCCTTGAGCTTTCAGGGCTACTGCTCATCTGTAAATTGATTTTTGCAAAGTAAATGCGAGAAAGGTTGTGATTGCAGACAGCACACCTGTTACTTACATGTTTATTGAGCCTTAAAGCACATTTGAACCAAGTCAGAGCAACTGAAGCTGAAGTTCAAAAGAATTATTTAACATTATTCCATCCATTGTTTACATTGGCTCTTACCATTTCCTGCCTCCTCTGACAGAGATATGTGACATCCGTCTCCCCTAAGAGTTGTAAAAGTCAATGTTTTCATTATTGTATTATTATTACTGTATTTTTTATTATTGTATCATTGTACTTCTTAATTTGTATCAAACCTGTGCAGCACTTTGGGCAGTGTTGACTGTATTTTAAACGTACTAAATAGACCTGACCTTACCTTGAAATGGGGCATGACTGTTCAGACTGAGGTCGCTTTGAAATAGATTGGATATTTAATCTGAATTTGTGCCACACGCAAAAGCAGCCTGGGTTGGATTAAGAAATAAATAAATAAGATTTCTGCCATTCAGACTGCAATAAAAGATCAGATTTGAGTCGCATATGGGTAAAAAATTTGGATGTGAGTCACTTTTAGCTGCTGCAACAGAGCCAAAGAACATCATGAAATAAAACTGAATGCAATTTAAAGTCATTATTAATCGTAGTCAGTTAAATTTAGTCCTGATTTGTTTTATTATAGTTCCTCTGAACATTATTTAGTAATCAAACAGATACATGTCTTAGGGATACATGTTTTTGTTTAACCAGGTGGTGACAGCCAAAGGCAAGTTTAAGGCTTTTAAAAAGAGGTTATCAATCCAATGACTTGATGCCACCATGGATACTTTCAGCTCTCAGATGAGGTCTCCGTTATATCCACAGAATTTCACCAAAGAGGCCCACAAAAGTTTCTAATGGAAACCAAAATACTAACTTTGCTTGATGGTGTTTAACCTCCTAAGACCCAAGCCTTAGTTTGGCTAGTACTGTATCTTGATTTCTGCTATTTCGGGGTTAGGAGGAACCAATACATATCATTTTAAAACATGTATTTATACTGTATGTATATCGTTTTCTTAATAATAATTAATATATAAATACTCTTCTAAATTTTAAAAATTATTTTCTGACATCATCAGATGGCAGTGCAAGTGTCCATGTTTGTGTACAACAGGTTCCAACTACACAGAATTTTGGAGACTGCAAAGAATGGTGCAGTCAACCAAAAGTTTGAACTCCGCATATGTGGACACCAGGGCGTAGGAGGCTACTGAAACTCCTGTTCAGCTTAAATTTTAGAATAATGAGAACATCTATCTTTGTTAAATTTGTGCGACTGTAATTCCTCATAAAGCTTTCCCAAAAAATTGTTAAAGTCCAAAACAGACAGAGCAACTTTCTCCCTAAAAAGGGCCGATAACAGCAAGTACAACCTGTTTAAATTCACAAAGCAATTATCTGACTCAAGACAAATGTTGAAAGGTGAATTTTGAGGATGTAGGAACGGGATCTGGACCTTAACACGCAGAGTTTGAGGCGGGACTCCAGGCACGCAGCCGTGAGTGTGGGCACTGAAATACGACACCTCATCCCTCATTACAGCAGGGCGGAGGACGTAACCGCACCCTCCGTTCTGTGAGAAGCGGCCTCGGTGAAGGTCCAGCATAGCCCCGGGCGTCTGCTGGTTCAAGGCCACAAGTTGGACCCCTCCTTTCCAGTACCCTTGTGGATTGGGGTTGCTGGAGTCCAGACGCACCGAACTGGGTCGTACCCTGGTTAGGGTGCGCTTTGTGAACATTACAAGGTCCTCCGGGCTCTCGCTGGTCAGCCGCCCGGCCTCTCCTTCACCCAGGGAGCACATTGTCCAGTAAGGCAAGTCGGGAGGCATTGGCGAGCTGGGGGAGGACGGGCTGCTGGGGGGTGACTGCTGCTGAGCCTTCTTGTAACTGGCTCTCTGGGCGTAGAAGCTGCGGCTGCCGGTCCGAGCGATGGCTACCAAGTCTGACAGCTCTTTGTGGAGACGGAGCTTCCTAGGCTGAGATGGAGGAGGCACCACCAAGACAACACCCAGCTCCTCCTCACCAGGGATGGTCATTCTCCTTCCTGCCAAAGGCCCCCCTCCTCCTATCTCCTCATCCTCCTCTGACACCTCCCCATCAGAGCCCTCCTGCTCCACGGGGAGCTTTTTCCCCACGATAAGGATGCGTCCCTTCAGCTGCTCGGGAGAGGGTAAGGTGGTGGCCCGCCCGCCCAGGCTGACCGGTAGCGCCTCTGGAGTGTAAAGACGGGATCCAAACACCTTCTTTAGGTGGTGCGCCATGGTGCGCTGCTGAGCCGGAGAGCAGCGCTGACACAAGTACAACAAGAGAGGGTACTGAGAGGTCAGGAAGGCATACTTATTGACCACCTCCAGTGCAGAACGGATAGTGACAGGTGCATGGTGGTGATGGTGATGGTGATGATGATGATGGTGCCGGGAGATATCTGGTCCATAGTCAACGCCAAGCAGAGGCTCCCCCTCCGGACCATCGGTGACTCCAAGCTCCAAGCATCGGCATCCGGACTGCAGAGCCTTGATCAGCCCTCCCAGGTCAGCCCTTCCATGAACCTGGTCATCCAGCAGGTAGGAGCGGTACGAGGTGCTGAGGAAGAAAAGGGAAGAGAAACAATTTAATTGGCAGCAGTTCAAGCTTCGGACTACTTTAGCAGCATTTTCCCTCTTCAGACTGGGGGCTATCCCTCTACAGTAGGGTTCCCTAATTCAGTCCTATGAGGGCTTCATTACTGCAGGTATCAATGTGTCCCACTCAAACACACCTGACTCAAATCAATGAGTCATTGTCCTGAACATCATTGGCTGTTGGATCCATTTAATTTGAGTCAGGTGCATTTGAGCAGGCACACATTGAAGACCTGCAGGATTGTGGCCCCCGTCGGACCATATTGGGAAACCCTGCTTTACAGGCCTCCAGAAGCTAGCCAATCAGAGGAAAGTGGCTTTTCAGAATGTGATTAATACTTTATTGGCCTCAGGATTCAAAGTGGCTTCTTTTAACCATAGTTAAGAAAAATTAACCAGCCTCCTCACCTCCATGCCAACCTCGGGCTATGGGAATCATGTCTCAGATTTCAGTCCAAAAGCAGACTCAAGAATTCAGTTTCTGTCTTGTTTGGTCTAACAGCAGGTTCTGATACAGTAAACTATGGCACAGATGTATTCCTCCTCAAAAAATAATTTGATTCCACCAAGGGGGTACCCCAAGGCTTTATACTGGTCCCCCTTCTGTTTGTAATGTGTGATACTTCGTTAGATCCAGTAATCCATTCACACCTTCATCTCGATATTGCAGCAACATTTCTTTGTATTTTACTGCATCAATGTGCTGTTCAACCATCTTATCTTCTGGTTGCCCACGGTTGCCACATGGTGTAAGTAACATTGCCTGTTGACTGACCTTTGGGTCTGTAGCAGCTATTTGAACCCAGTCATATAGATGTGGCGGGACATTGGAGGGCCTGGTTGGGGTTCACTCTTAACACTCCCAGGTGAGAGTCATGCACCCTAACCATTCAGCCAAAGGGATATCCCCTTGGCCAAGTAGCCAAGGCATGTGATAAATTGCATGGTGACAGGACGGTCAACTATCACATTTCTCCCCCTCTTTCCACAAGCATGTCCTTGTGCTCCTCGTGAAAGTCATGTGTGCTAACCATTCAGCCAAAGGGAAATCCCATTTGGCCAAGTAGCCAGGGCACATGATCAATCGGAAGCATAAGCCCCATTTCCACCCGCGGGTCTGGGTCCGGTTGGGTCAGGCTGGGCCGGGTCAGGTCAGGTGGGTTGTGGTATGAATATGTTGATTTCATGGTGCTTCCTCACAGCAACCTGTACCCTTACACTGGAGGCAGAATATTAACCGGATAGCGCTGCTATGTGCTCATGTGACATCATTGCAGTGCAACACCTTTAACCAAAGCACCGCACCACACGTGACAGAAACAAAGGGGTCATCCCTGCTTTGTTTTTATGCTGGGTCATGCGGGAAGCGCATTTTTTCAACCAACTGACGGATTGCAGTGTGTTAAGCTCCACTTCCGAATCGGTTAGATCAGTACCCCTATGGAGGGGTACCAAAAGAGTAGGACACGTCGGGTTGGATATAAGGGAACCCATCCTAGTTTTTATCTGTGGAGGCGCAAAAAAACGTGGCCTGACCTGGCCCGACCTAACCCAGACCCACTGGTGGAAACGGGGCTATAGTGACAGGACTGTCAACTGTCACACAGACATACTCCCTCTGGGCCACTATGTTCCTCTCAGGAACCTCATCTGGTTCTGCCGTCCCTTCATAAAAGGCTCTCAGTCCAGAGGAGTGAGAGCATCCCTCTCCCTTCACATCTTAAATCACACTTACAGTATATAGCATTTCTTCACATGTTGTAGACTTCTGCTTTGATAGATTTGGTGATTGATGCTTTAACAACTAGAAATAAATCTTAATTCTGCTCAAATCTAAAGATGTTTTCTACCCCAAAATAGAAATAACATTGTTTGCACAGTATGTTTCAGAGGGGCATCACCAATTTAAAAAAAAAGACACCAATGACTGAACATATTGTGTAATGTAATACTAGCACAAAATGTCCAACTTAATGTGAATATTTTTCCCAAATACTGGCTTTAGTGGTGTCTTTCACACAGCAGTGAGTAAACAGAACCATCTGGCGGATGAGTTAAAGGAGGCACAGAGTGAATTCATTCAGGGCCATGTGTGGATATCTGACAGTGCAACAAAGTGGCTAAAAACTGTGCTTATATGGAAGAGCTTTGTTTAGAAAAAGTCATTCCCCCCTGTGCTGAATTCACACATGAATCAACTGAAAGCCCCAGATGAGACATGCCAGTTTTACCTCTGCCCTGTGGTGCAGATGCCTGTATGGGTCTGAGCAGAACTGAAACCACAAAGACCTGAAATGTACACGCAAATGTAATCTGATCTGTGGGTATCAGGTCATCCGTGCACACAGATACACTCTGTTAGCGCTGCAAGCTTTTTGAAAGTGGAGATAATCACATTTGAGGTCAGTGTAAATGTATGTGAACTTTTGATATTCACTGCTTGTCGTTTGCATGCAGCTGTATATCCAAAATTAAACAGAATTGTTGTCCACTCACTGTATCATGTATACTTATTTCTAACATGTAGATGACAAACATTTAAGTCTATTTAAATGTCTTTAGATAGGTTTTTATTGGGGATATTGAACAGCATGTTCAATCCTGTGTAAAACTATAAGTAAAATTGTTTTTCTTTAGCTTTTGCGCTGAAAGGGGACAAAATTCACTCAAATGAACCGGACGTGAGTCATCTGCTGCATGTTCTGCAGCAAACATCCACAGAGCTGCATGTGGGAAACCATACTTTCAACATTTATTGAGAGAATCTAATGAAAAGCTGTATAAACTCTGAATGATAGGGATACTAAGTGCATCCATTTTTACATGTGCAAAACAAAGTTTGCCATTTGAAAATCATTGTTGTTTGGATGCACTCAGATCATTTTAAAACCCAAGTTTTAAGGCGGTGTTTGTTTTCCAAACACCTACACATTCTTCTACACATTCACAAGCACTTTTATCTGAACCTAAGCTTGAATCTTTCAGTCATGTCTATTTTACAGGGTGAGAAACTTGATTTACAAATATAAACTGCAATCATTGGCAAATATTCATTTACAACTCTGACATCGGACACACAGCTTGGTTGCATTTCCGGCAGTGAGTCAGATTTGTTTCCAGTGAGGGTTGGACTCTGCCAAGGCTGCCCTCTGTCACTGATTCTGTTCATAACCTTTACGGGCAGGATTTTTAAGTGCAGCCGAGGTGTTGAGGGGATCCGGTTTGGTGGCCTCAGGATGGGGTCTCTGCTTTTTTGCAGATGATGTGGTTCTGTTGGCGTCATCCAACCGTGATCTCCAACTCTTGCCGGAGCGATTTGCAGCCGAGTGTGAAGCGACTGGGATGAGAATCAGCACCTCCAAATCCGAGACCATGGTCCTCACCCGGAAAAGGGTGGAGTGTGTCTCCGGGTTAAAGTATCTTCTGGTCTTGGTCACAAGTGAAGGAAGGATGGAGCGAGAGATGGACAGATCGGATTGGTCGGTCTGCATCGGTCTGCCGTGGTGAAGAGGGAGCCGAGCCAGAAGGGGAAGCTCTCGATTTACTGGTCGATCTACATTCCTACCCTCACCTATGGTCACCAGGTATGGGTAGAGAATGAAAGAACGAGATCGCGGGTACAAGTGGCCGAAATGAGTTTCCTCCACAGGGTGGCCAGGCTCTCCCCTAGAGATAGGGTGAGGAGCTCAGTCATCAGGGAGGGAGTCAAAGTAGAGCCGCTGCTCCTCCACATATAGAGGAGCCAGATGAGGAGACACCT
Source organism: Atherinomorus stipes (assembly GCA_023101725.1). Classification (NCBI taxonomy): domain Eukaryota; kingdom Metazoa; phylum Chordata; class Actinopteri; order Atheriniformes; family Atherinidae; genus Atherinomorus; species Atherinomorus stipes. Next base: position 126,345 of record JALJCO010011840.1, read on the forward strand.
CCCTTGTAAGGTGTTCCAGCCACGTCCCACCGGGATGAGACCCCGGGGAAGACCCAGGACACGCTGGAGGGACAATATCTCTCGGCTGGCCTGGGAACACCTCGAGATCCCTCGAGAAGAGCTCGTGGATGTGGCCGTGGAGAGGGAAGCCTGGGCCTCCTTGCTTAGGCAGCTGCCCCCACGGTCCGACCCCAGACAAGTGGCAAGAAAATGGATGAACAGCTGCAAAATCTTTATGGCTTAATATAGAGTCATAAACATGTTAGCATATACATCTATGGTTAATAACTGACTGTCAGAAGAACAAAGGCATTAGATTTGGTTTCTGCTGCCAGCATTTAAATGATGTCTCTGTTATAATGTGGACAGAGATACTCGTTGTGAATTGTTTCCTTTGGATGTGATTTTGGCAGGAAACATGGAGGGAAACCTCAGTTTTCCAAGATACTCTTGTCATCGTCATTTATAATTCTGGAGCTATTTTTCTTTCTTGTTCTAAATACTAGCCTCCTTTACAGTCTCCATGTTTATTTGTTCACCCTGCAAATCCAGAAGTTCTGCCTGAGTCCGCTGGTCTGCTCCTCAAAGAACCTTCTGGTACCATCAGAAAGTATGTCAATTATTTCACGAGTCTAAAATCCTTAAGATGCAAATTCAAAACCTGCCCAACATACCTGATGTAGTAGTGGGACAGAGGCAAGTTCATGTCCTGGCAGACCCCCAGATGCTCCGGGTCCAGCAGCTGACACTCGGGGGACTGCAGGTAGCGAGCAAACCCGTCCAGACCCAACAACCCTCTCTCCCTGCCCTGGGTCGACGGCTCGTATCGCCTCAGGAGCTCCCAGCAGCCCTCTGTCGTAGCCAGAGACAGACCCTGCTCCGTTTCCAAGAAGAGGCGGAGGTCCTGAGGATCCAGACACTCGCGGTCCTGGGACAGCTGCACCAGCAGGAAGTAGACGTCGGGTCGGGTGCAGAGCTCGCAGAAAGCCTCCTGGAACTCCTCACGCGTCACGTGAGAGGTCAGCTTCTCCTTGCTGCGCTGGATCTCCTTGAAACGTAGACGTACCTGAGGAAAGAGGCGAAGCAGTTAGCAGAGCTAAAGGGAGCAGATTAGCTTCACACTTGTAGGTCATCAGGCAAATTTTTCCCCCAGTTTTGGTGTCCATTCTGATCATGTTTCCCTAAATGACATGATTGATTTGCTTGTCAGAAAAGTGTTTCTTGAAATCCGGACTTTAAAGGTGATAGCTACAAATTTTTCATCAAAATAATAATTTCTAAAAAGTAAAAAAAAAATTAAACCAGAACAGAACGTCAGTGGGGTGCAGAATAAAAGTATAAATTTCACTCAATTTTTTTTATAGCATATAAATAATTGTTTCATCAATTTTGATTTTGATTTTGCGACAGACTGGCGACCTGTCCAGGGTGTACCCCGCCTCTCGCCTGTTAATAGCTGGGATAGGCTCCAGCAACCCCCGCGACCCTGAACTGGATAAGCGGTACAGAAAATGACTGACTGACTGACTGACAATTTTGACGGGTCTAAATAGTAAAATTTACATCTGATTACCATGCCAGTGTTGGGTGTCTTTGCTGTTAGCATTAGCTCCAGAGTTGCTAGCTTGATTGCAACATGTAGAAATAGCATCTTCCCTGTCTTACATTTCTCAAATTCAAGCAGAGAAAAAACAAAGCGGGATGAGGGTGAAGGTAGCAAAGGGTTTAAAAGCCCCACAGAGGTTCCTGCTTTCTGCTGGACAAGGAAGTTAAACATTTGCCAATGGTAATTAACGGCTAGCCGGGTCTGTTACGTTGCTAATGCTAATAGAGTAAATGAGTGTTGTGTGCCACCTACTGGCAAGGAGGAATTATCGTGCGTTCCAGTTGTCTAGGGAACTCGTTTTTCCGAGGTAATTTTCAGAGAAAGTGACGTGATGAACTCGTTTTTCCGAGATAAAAAATCGTAATTTGCAGAGGACCCCGAAATTGTAGATTTAAAGATGGCGTACCAGTACCATTGTTGTGTTTATTAAACTTCTAGATAAGAGATTTTCTGATCATAATTTCCACGTGTAAACAGCACCGAATTGTTGTTATTGAATTTTACTGTCTCATGGCGGTCTTTTTTTCTTTAAAACGCAGCGTGATTATGTGTTGTTTATTAAACAAATACACTGAAATTAGCTGTTGTTATCGTGGTAACATTGTTATAACGTCTGTGTTATTTTTCTAGCTAGAAATGTGTTATTTTCTAGCTGCTCTAGCTCACAAATAGGCTATTTTGGAGATTTCTATTTTTTTTCCTCGAGTTGGTGCAACTGGAACACAAAATACCTGGTAATGACGTCACCAACCTGCGTCTGCTCGGAATCCCGAGACATCTGGAATGCACCATTAAACTTGAAGCCACCCAGTTTCATTTTAGTTAAAGGTCAACAGGGCACCAGACAAATTTATTTGTCTTTCACGTCATTACAAGACAAACCCTGGAAGCGGTTATAATCACACAGGACTGAAGCTCTTCTCCTGAAGAGGAAACGCACCCACAGAGAGAGTTTTCTCATGTTCCGTTGTTTCCATTTTATCATTAGTGAAATCTAATATCCACTTTTATCATGAATAATTCAGCATTGAGATTAATTTAAAGTTCCGTCAAAGAGAATATTAAAAAAGTAACAGAATAATTACTTTTCCAAGTACTTAGTTATTTTATAAAGCTGTAACTCTGTTTTTGGTGAAGTAAATAGTAACTATAATTAATTACTGTACTTTTGAACCTAAAGGGGTCCCTTTATGAAATAAAAAATATATAAAAGTTTACACATTTTAATCAACTTTAGTCTTAAAAGTATGAAGCTTTTTTTTTATATATATATATTATTTACTTACCAGGCCAATTTCTTTATAATAAATCTTACCAAGAAAAATACAAAAATATAACTTTTAATATATTTTCCAATTTCAGAGTTAAAGAACTTTATTCTGCTTCAAATTTGAAATGAACCATGAAGATTTGAATTATTTTTAGAATATTTGTTATGTTTTTGCCTATTTTTTAACAATGGCAACCACAATTAAAATGAGAAAATCACATATAACAAGATATTTTCAAATGTCAATTGTATAGTAAAATGTTTGGAGTAAAGTTATTAGAGCCTTGTATACATCAATAAATTACAACAATTACTTTTGTAAAAGTAGTAAAAGTTTTATATAAAAATTTGGGACTCACATTAATCCTTGCAGAAAAAAACTGCTTTAAGAAGCAAATACATTAATGTTTATTTTCCACTTTCAAAGCTTAATAAAAAAAAAAAAAAAATATTAATAAAAATAATATATTTATATAGCACTTTTAAAATGGTCTTAAAGCAGCTGTACTGTACAGGTCAAAAAAAAAAAAAAAAAAAGATGAAGCGCAATAAAACCTTAAATTTTTTTTATCAGCTTTTGTCCAAATCAGAACTATTATATTAATGTAGCCGGTTTAATAACTAACATTGGGCTACTTCTTCCAGGGAGGATATCAAACTGAGTCAGTTGCAGTCAGGATTCCTTCCTCCTCTGTCGTTAGCTTCCCCTTCCTCTCACTCAGGAGGTCAGGATTACTGCACAAATGAGGTAAATACACTTCATCTTCTGCTCTCTGCCTGAACATGCAGGAATCTTCCTTTAGCGGTATCATCTTAGCACAACTATGTAGCTGCCAGTAATCGTCTCACCTGCCTGAGCCTGGGCAGTTTTTATATAACCTGTATGCATCAGGAAGCCCAGAGCGTGTCTCCCAAATCCAAACTAACAAAAGCAGCACAGCTACAAATCTGTAGTGATGACAGATTAAATGTCCCACTGAGCCACAAATCCCATCTGAAAACAAACGGCTGGTGCTGCGTCGGAGCTCGAGTGTCACCTGCAGTTTAGGGTTTGTTTTGGTAACCAGAGGTTTAACTAACCTCCGAGTCTGGGCTCTAAATTCCAGCTCTGTGTTATCAGTCTTATAGGATTGCTCCGTTTGTAGATGTTACAGGACTCAGTATTGGCGGGTTTTCTTTAGAAACAGATTCTTGCTGTGGCTGCAAACAGCTTAATGAGGGGAGTGAGGATAAAAGCCGCTCGGTGAGTTGCTAAAAAATAAAAGCACCTGTGGAGTTGAACGAAGTGCAGATTTAGATGTAATGGCTGATAAAACTGCAGCTTCCCACCTTCGCCTCTTTGATGCCCGGACACAGCTTACAGATGGTAGAGACGGCCACGTCCTCCGAGACGATGCCGTAGCCGTCTTCGTCCACCTGTGCGAACTCCGTCGCCAGCCACTCGCTCCTCATCTTGCTTCCCAAGCTGCCTTCTACAGCCACGCCCCCTCCATCGCCCGGTCCTCCCGCTACTCCTCCAGCGCCGCCCCCAGCCCCTCCGATGATGGAGGGATGGGCCAGCAGGTAGCGCAGACCCGTCACCCAGATGTTAGCCACGTCCGCAGACAAGGCCACCAAGTCTAGAGACTGCAGGGAGCAACCGGTGATCAGGTTAGAGGATGGATGGGGGCATTTTTCCTGCACATGAAGCAGATCTTTTACCTGATACTCATCGCCGTGTAAGATGGAGAAGGCGGCTTCCTCCGCCAGGTGTTCAGACAGAGGACCATTATGGAGGAAAGTCTCCGTGCTCTTCCCGGTACGGACCTCTCGGATGCTGGAGACGTCCAGCCGAGCCCGGTCCGCGTCCTTCTTGGACGGCTCCCAGCGTAAGCAGCTCAGATCTGGGTCCAAGGTGAAGAAACGGCAGTAGACCCTGGAGTTGGGCCGGATCTTTTTCAGTTCACACCCGCCTTGCATAAATGCCAAGCAGTCTGCTGCGCTGCTCACCTGGAAAGAAGCAAAAATGTCGTCTTCAGAGGTGCAACAAACGCTTATGATTCTGGTTGTTCTCTCATAATGCACGTGTATCAGCATCTGTGTGGATCAACTAACTCTGCAGGGAGAAGAGGACATTCTGTAAACATAACTGGAGAAGAAAAGGCCAGAAAGCAGAATTACCTTCTTCTCAGAGGGCATGCTGCTGAAGGACACCGTCTTCTTCCTGCCACCGCCCGCCTTCTGCACTGAGGGATCCTGAGAAGAAACAAAAACAGGCGGCCTGAAGGTCAAAATGTGAAGTTTTCTTACATTAAAAGCAAAAAAGGCAAACACTTTAAACACATCCAGCACCTCCAGTCTCAGTAGGTGGGTCAGTCTGTGCAAACTTATGCTTGCAAAAGTCTTTAATTGTAGTCCACAAGAAAAGACCAAAAACACCACAACATTCATCTGCTTGTTTTTTATACCCACTTATTCCCTTTTCTTAACGAAACAACAGTCTCCGTGCACCTACTACACATTATCTAATGCTTATGATCTTCCTCAAAGGAAAGAGTTTCAGAAACAGGACTCATCTCTGTCCTATTTGAAGTTTTAGTAATTATCTTTAAATCAAAACAAGGTGCGAAAATATGTTAATTTTGGGTTCAAGTTCACTGACAAAATTTAGATCAGTATGTGAGTAAGTGAGAGGAAACTCTGGATTTTAATAAGTTATGAAATAGATAATTATCAGCAACACTGCCCTTTTATGATTAAAAAAAATCTGTGATTTTTCTGGGATAGATCAGATTTATCATGCAGATAAATGGACCCGCCTCTGCTCCCGATCTGGTCTTGAACCCCGCTGCCATGTCTGACTCCAACCTCCGTTTAGACCCCGACAGGTTGACTGGCGTGTTGGAGGGGAAACATCGTGAAGTTAACACTCATTAGTGCTGCAGCGCAGCATTTCTACCGCAGGCCTCGTTAATAAGTCTTCCCTGATTTGCAATGAGCTGCGCCCGTTGTGGCGTGACAGCAGTAATTGCATGTGGTGCTCAGTGCAACGTTGGGCAGGTCTCCCTGAGTCGGGGCCTCTCCAGTCTTCCCTCCGTCACAGTGTTTGACGTTTACGTGCGTAAAGAATCTGATACGGCCTCAATGACGGCAGATAATCACTAATGTTGAAGTGGAACTTGTCACGTAGCCCTGGGGTACCTGAAGACACTCCAAAGGGAGCGAGGAATAACTTTTCTGTCTTTCTGACGTCACTTCAGCTCGTATGATGAGTTGAGTCAGTTCAGGAGGTCAGGATTACTGCACAAATGAGGTAAATACACGTATGTACATTTAAATAACTCCTGGATCTGGAAACATTATTCTGCTGATTTTCCACTTCCTGATAACTGGGATTAGGTTTGTGATTTTATAGAGCCACTGTGGCCTGGAAGCAGAAATGTGGGAATGAAGTGTGTGAAATAAATAAAATATGTAAAAACAATAAAAAGCAAAATAGAAATAAAATTAGCTTAAGTAGTTAATATATATATAGAAATATATAAAATAGAAATGTGTATAAATAAATATAAAACATTTTATATGCATTTTACGTATGTTTAATAATATTTTGTTTTACATATTATATTTTTAGATATATTTATATATCTTATTTGTAAGAAAAAAAAAACAATTACGATATTATATAATATATACAGTATAATGAAAATAAAATATATGGAGAAAAATAAAATATGTAATTAAATTAAATAAAATTATGTAAATGTGTAAATGAAGCAAAATTGTGTTGAAACTATTTTTCTGAAGAAATTTGAGGATGTTCATGCTTTAATATATATATATACATATATATATTTATGTATGGGATGATTGACAGATTGGCAGGCTGATGGCTGATAGAAAGCCGATGTGAAATCCTGTCCCTCACAGCTGATCTATTGTCCACAGGATATGAATAAACATCTACTGTGTCCTGCTTCAATCTGACAACTTTACCTCCTACACAACAACAACCCACACAAAAACGTTAATTAAATTATAAACAACGTCAAACATCCCATTCCCCTGCATGACGATCTATACTTGAAGCTTAAGAGTGCACATGGCTGGGTCATAGTTCAGCAATTTTTAGTCTGTGTGTTTTACTACTTAAACACCACCTGTCATATTTATGTACCTTTCATGGTATTTTTTAATCAAACAAAGCCGGTTCTAAAGGTTTAAAACTGGGATTCTTACATCAAACACAGTAGTTTATCTAATCATAGTAAAAATGGTGGCACAGATATGGCAGTCGTCATGTGAAGCCTTGGCAAGCATAAATATCTCATTCTCAGACAATGGCAGCGTTTACACGGACAAATAATTCATCCATCTGATTGAAATCTTTCCGATCAGGGATTCCAACTCACGGGTTTACGACGGGAAGAGTGATCCGATCAGTTGAACAAACTTGATGAATGAAGAACGTTTTTGAAGAAGAAGTTGTTTTTGTTTTTTTAAGACCTTAGAAATAGGTTAAATATTGTGCTGATATCGTCTGATACTGATAGAGGGGTGATTTTATCGTGCATCCCCACTTGGAACCGATCCCGCGGAGCTGCTGTAACCACGACTTCACCCGCTGCTGGTATCTGAGCTTATCATTTGTGTGTGAAGTTGCCAGCCTGCCGGTGATGGCGTACCGTAGCTCAGACTCAGCGGCAGCTCTGGAACAAACTAAGTCACATCTGTGTGATTGTATTAGTTTTGTCTTGCAGATGGAGAACATCTGTATTCATGGAAAACTTATTTTTTTGGGACATTGTTGCGCTTTAAATCCTCCAGGCTTCCCCTGATGACCAGCCACTAAGAAAAAAACAGAAGTTAGCCTTGGATTAATTTCCCGACTCTTCCCAGGCAGACTCTAATCTCCCGCTGATAATCTGGCTCCTGGTTCTAATCTGAAGGATTGGAAGAAGTGATATTGTTGCATGTATGAATGAACTTTTTCCGGTTCTATAACATTAAATGGTTACTTTCCCAGCCTGTTTCCACGTTTCATTCTCACACCTGAACCTTTCCTGGTGGAAAACCTCCCGCTGCTTTGACTGGAAGGTGGTGCAGATTTCCTGCACTGGTCAGAAAAAACACACCGGAGGCCGGTAGAGGACTCGCGGATAAGGAGCAAACCCAGAAGTGATTACCTGGGAGAAAAGAAGCCGGAGAGGCAGAAAAAGGGAAAGAGTTGACAATCGGTGCCTCTTTGTTCTCACAACACAAACACCGATCGATTTCCAATTCCAGTATTCCTCCGGCTCCGAGGGCACGGAGGAGGTGCGGTCAGAGTTCGCTTGTTTGTCTTGATTCACATAACTGTCCCACTAAATGCCTGTTATATTAAGTTGGTCAGCGAGGAGGCAGAACAGATGAGCTTAGAGAAAGCAGGTCAGCGGGTATTTAGGTGGTCAGATCAGCCGTGGATGCCGACCGCCTCTGTCCCCGGGATGCTCCTGGCTGCTTGGACATGTGGGAATATTGACATTACGGCTGTAGTGACTAATCCTTTTTGAGAATATTACAAATCTCTGGTTTCTTCTGTCATCTCAGCATCACACTGCAGGATGCAGGACAACATCCAGGAAGCTATAGCGACGCTCTCGTAAAGCCTTTAATGCAGAGTTCTGTTTGGCCCAATAAAGGGGCATCAATCGGTTTTAATCCACAGCCTGCGTTAAGCTCTCTGGTTTGTTTTATTTCTCTCTCTCTTAAATTCACATGTCTCCTCATCTCTGAGTGGCCGCCAGAGGAAAAAAAAAAAATCTCAGCACAGATGGAGAGATGGTGAAGAGAAATGGGACCAAAAGCTGGAGGGAAGAGGAGATGCGAGATAAGTCAGGCAAGAGAAATGAAGAGAATGGGTTTGAAATGAAAGGTTGTTCGTAAGAGAAACAAACAAAGCAGAGCAAATGAAAACTGTTCTCCTCAAAGGGCAGATGAGGGATTAAGGTTCGGGACACGGGAAGCACGAAGGAGAACAAATGGGAATGGAACAATAGGTCATTGTGTTGGAAAGTGTGTGCAGCAGCTGGCTCTTCACTCGGGGAAACTATTCTGAATGTTTCTGTCGCAGAATCACGCAGGCCTCGATACGGCGAGGACAACACGCCCGGATAAACCCGCTCAGGTGCACGATATTAGCTCAGAGCTGGTCTGAAACAGCCCGAAACAACAGCAGCAAGAAGAGACCGAGCCCACGATGTGTCACACACAAATGCTTCATTTCATCCTGCCAGCTGTCCAAAAAAACAACAATTCCTCACACTCATGCAACGATAATAAAAATCCATCACATTTACCTGCAACAAAAATAACTGCAAATGCATCTCTCACAACTTTTCTTTCATCTATTTATTTATTGCAAATGTGTGTACACGGTAACATCATCAGTGTTGGTGAAACACTTACTGGAAAGAGTCGATTTAAACACTAAGCTTTTAACACTTTCCAGCATATTGCTGCCTTGTTCCAACGGTGAACCAGATCCACCAAAACCCACTTTTTCCTCCTTATTTACAGTTTCTGATCATTTTCAAGCCTTAGATTTAAGTTTTTATCATCCAGCATCCAAAAACAAAGTTTTTACTGCTGCTATTTAAAAATCCAAATTCAGCTTTATCTGGATGAGAGAAGCTTATTTGAGCATGCGGGTGTTGTGTCTAAGCGGTGAACCAGATCCATCACAACCCCATTTATCCTCCTCATTTACAGAGATTCTGACAGTTTTCCAAACTTACATTTAGAATATTTATCATAAAAACAAAGTTTATGAAATCAAATCAAACTTTATTTATAAAGCGCTTTTCCTGCCAAAGGCAACCCAAAGTGCTTTTCAAGACAATAAAAACAAATGCATATTAAAGGTATAGTCAGGAGTTCCCCCCGTAAAAAATAAACGTTAGACTTCAGCAAGTGAAATCCGTCTCAAACTGCACCTTTGGGTCTCTACTCCCGTGCCGTGGTGCGCTTGAATGCAACTCTCTCTCCCCCTGCCTGTAATTCGCTCTTTTGTATTGTTTTGGTGTGTTAGGGACGTTTCTGGGTGGAGATTTCTGTTCATATCAGCAGCCAATGACAGAGCTAAGAGCATGACGCTGTGTGGATGTAAGCTCATGATTGGAGCAGACGCCAGTCACTCGAAGGAAGAAGGAAAAAAAAAGAAAGGAAACACCGTGGATGCATCGAAGAAAAGGTAAGAGCTTCAGATAATGCAGTTTGGAAAGCCAGGGTTAATAATAGTTTGGCTTGTACCCACTTCTGAGCTCTGAAGGAGAAGCTTGAAGTTGAATAGGCTAGCTAGAACGAGGCGGCCATTAGCCTGAGAGGGAGGAGCGCTAAGTTTGAGTACTGTTGTTTGCAAACAGAAATGCTGGAGGGACTTCAGACTCTACCTTTAAAATAAAAACAAGCCTTCACTCACCCAATCACATAACACAGCAACACAACACCCCACCCCCACCCACTCAACTGTTTCCATTATCGATTATTGCTGCTTTCTGGAATATGCCAGATGGGTGGGGTCAAACCATTTTTGAGGGGTGGGGGTTGCTGTGTTTCTGTGGTGACAATAGTACATTTCAACAAGGTACAGTATGGTTTTTTTATATACTTTTTTAAATTTGTTAAAAAAAAAAGAAGTAAAAAAGTTATTATATCATATATCATAAAGTTATAAATATACTGTATATATAACCTCTCAAATTTTAGGGGTGCTGGGATTCAATTTAGGGGGGCTTCAACCCCCAAAAAGGGCTAAAATCACCAATGAGGATCTATACTGAACTCCCATTCCAGGGCGGTACCCGACTGTAAAGAAAATGGACGTAGTAGGGCTGGGCGATATGAACTAGAAATGAAATCTGATTTTTTTCTGATTTTTTTCACACACACACACACACACACTTATTGAGGAAAGCAATAAGCACAAATGGCAGACAACCTAAAACAAATTTTGCTTTTAAATAATCAAGAACAAGACAAATGTAACCCCCATTTCTGGGATGAATAGTAAATAAATGAACACTTTCTTGAAATCAAAGTCCCAGCTGTGATTTATTTCTCTCACCATTAGCCATGTTGTCGCTCGCTGTTGCTGTTTCATGTGTGCTGTGATGTTGTTGTTGCTTGTCATACTGCAATGTGAAACTAAAGATACTGAAGCTCCGGGGAGCCAAAAATGCGCCCTTACACGAAACGTATTTTTTAAATCCCCCGCAACAAAAAATGTGAATTAATTCATTTAATCAATTTTTTGCTCAGGCCTGGGACATAGTATCCACTCATGTCTGAAGAGGGCAACGTGAAGCCAGTCGAGTATTTCCCACCGTCGCCATCTTGCTGTGTCACATGTTTCGTCACTCCCAGGAAAATATTAAAATGGGCAAAGCACTCTAAGCCGCAGGACAAATGATTGACAGCTAAGTTAATGCTAACCAAGCTAATCCAAAGTGAACAGGAACGGACGAAGATGGTTTAAAGGTAAGACATGCTCAGACTTACTGTTAACTCACTAGCTGCCATTCACGTGTTTCCACATTAATTCAAATCCGAACTTTAACTGCCATTCACGTGTTTCCACATTAATTCAAATCCAAACTTTAACTGCCATTCACGTGTTTCCACGTTAATTAAGGGTTTTAATCGTCGGAGCTATTTTAATCTATGGCGGAGCTTGTCAGAGAGTACCAAGAGCTCATGTTAATTTTTTCGATAGTTTTCATCTAATGCAGCAGATGGCGGTGTCAGACAAGCTTAAAAAAAACCTACCAGGAAGTGATGCAATTCTATGATGCTTCCTGTGTTGTTAGCGGTTGTTAGAGCTAACCGGCTGTTAGCCCAAGAAGTATGCTGATCCTGTTGCAAGGGGTAGAGAACATGGCGACCGGTCGTAATCGAAGCAGTTTAGGAGGTGGATGAAGGAGGAAAGTTTGTGGAAAAAGTGATCGGTGACAGACAGACATGATCAATCGAAGACACAATGGAAATACAGCAGCGAAGTGCGGCAGCTGAAAGTGAAAGTAAGTCAACAGCACGCGGTTGTTTCCCGCGGGGGAGGGGGGGGGGGGTGTGCACCTAATCTGCGGTAGCAGGAGGAGGGAGAGAGGGAGGGAGGAGTAGAGAGACGTTTCTGCTCTATGTTTCTGCCAAATATTATGCTGTGAAACAAACTTGTTGTTGCTTATTCAGCTAGTAAATAATTATTTTGCCTCCAAAACTCTTCTCAGTGTTGTATTTGTTGTTTCATAGAAGTAAAAAGCTGTTCAAATGATGATGAAGGTGTTACTAAAGTAAAAAAATATTGGCATCAAAGACACTTTTCCACTTGACGCGGACCGCAGCATTCAAAGCTCGTTTTCTCAGCGTTTGGTCAGAAACAGGCATTTTTGCTGCAACAAAGCCATGTTCTACTGCAGATTACTAAAGAATGGAAAAACCATAAACAAATGTTTTTTTTCTGATAAAAGAAGAGAGTCTATGCTTTCCTTTGGTACATTCAGTGTTTGTATTGGCAAAGTACACAATATTCTGTGGATCTCCCAAAATCAGTGAAAATGCTTAAAAATCCTGGCAATATGGAGCGCTCTGCTCGGAAAAGGTCTGGCAGTCAATGAGTTAACGAGCGAAAAACCACCGTTGTGCAACTCTGCTACAGGCTGAGGCCTTACTAGTAACAAGAGGGGTGCTAACTATTAGCCTCCACGGCTAAAATCAACAGTGTGTCTGCCACCTGTCAGTCAAAAGGACACGCCCCCCAATTATGTGTAATTTCAAGATTAAATAACATCTTAACGGATGAGTTATTAAAAAAAATTCCCCCTCCTCACAGTTGACATGAAGGTAAACTTGACCTATTAAACCTAAAATGATTTTTGAACCAGGCTGTGAACATGTTTATTTCTGCTGTAAACATGTTTATTTCTGTTGTAAACATGTTTATTTCTGCTGTAAACATGTTTATTTCTGCTGTAAACATGTTTATTCCTGCTGTAAACATGTTTATTTCTGCTGTAAACATGTTTATTTCTGTTGTAAACATGTTTATTTCTGCTGTAAACATGTTTATTCCTGCTGTAAACATGTTTATTTCTGCTGTAAACATGTTTATTTCTGTTGTAAACATGTTTATTTCTGCTGTAAATATGTTTATTTCTGCTGTAAACACGTTTATTTCTGCTGTGTAGTTGGTCTTTCTAACATGGGAGTCTGTGGGGATTTCCTCTGTTTTGGAGCCCCCAGCTGATGAGGAGAGAACTACAAATATTTAACTTAACTTCCGGGCTTCACTGTTTTCCAGCAGAGTTTGCCTCTTGGACGGTACAGGGGAGTCACAAAGCATGATAGGAAATATTCAAGCAGAAGAGGACGGAGCCTTCCTGAGTACACTTAGTTACACTAACTAGAGCAATTTTTCTTTGACACTAAACATGTTTAAACTTTGAGAACTTTTTTTTCTTTTTTTCTTTCCATATTGAGGGAAAAAAAATCACCAGCACTGCGGTCTTTAGGGGGCATTTTATTCTCAGTGTTGTTGGAATTACTCTTTAAGTTTATATAATTTAACAGCTTACATTGAGGATTTCAATGCATAGAGTTAAAATAATTTGCTAAGTTTTCATAAATGTGGTATTAATCAGATAAATAACATCTCTGTCTAGCTTTTACAACGAGGACTAAGTAGAAACTTGTTCTGGAGGAATCTTCAGTGTTCTTCGTGCAGCAGGAAAGTGAAGCCGTTCATATCTCAGCTTTACGTCCTAGTTAGAATATAGAGCAGCATGTTTACATGTCATGTTAATCCTCCATCATACCCTGTGTTCACACCGAACACGAATAAAATTATTCGCATGAATGAGTTACATGTGAAGTCAATGGACAGACGTGATGCTTGCTTGGGGCGGCGCGTTTGACGCAAATGAGTCAATATGAATTTGATCAGGCACGCTCCCACTAGATCTCTGAGGTCCTCTTCTCAGTAGCTTTTGGAGGTTCCTCGAACCAGATGTGTCTCTCGAGGCGATAGAGCCTTCTCGGTGATGGCCCCGAAATTGTGGTATGGGCTGCCGCCAAGCGGCAACCTCCGGTGGCCAGCAGTGATGCAACCCGGAAATGGACATTTTCTGTAATATTCCCTTCATCCGCTAGGGGCTGGCTCCAAGAGCGAGCAAATCCCCATAGACTCCCATGTTAAACTTCACAGCAGAAATAAACAGGTTTACAGCCTGGTTCAAAAAATCATTTTAGGTTTATTAGGTCAAGTTTACCTTCATGTCAACTGTGAGGGGGGTGAATTTTTTTATAACTCATTCGTTTAGATGTTATTTATTCTTCAAATTACACATAATTAAGGGCGTGTCCTTATGATCGACATGCGGCAGACCGGAAGCTCCACCTGCCGACCGGAGGCTCCTAGTTAGCTCCTTCTTTGCTCTTAATAAGGTCTCAGTTTGTTACAGAGTCGCACAACGGCGGTTTTTAGTCAGCGAATTGCAAGTCTAAGCATGTCTTACCTTAACCATGCCGCTTAGGGGGCTTATCTTTGTTAGCTCCTCTTAGTTTCGTGTTAGCTCAGTTAGCGTTTAGCCCACAGTACGTCAGCTGTCACTCATTTGCCCCGCGGCCGCGCTGTGCCCATTTTAGTATTTTCCTGGAGTGACGACGTACGTGACACGGCAAGATGGCGACGGTAAGACACGCCCAACTGGCTTCACATTTCTCTATTCAGAAGAGACCGGAAGCTACGTCCAGTAATTATATACAGTCTATGGCTGCCGCTACATATTAGAAGTGCCCAGTCTGTCCAAGCTTTTAAACTTTACTGAAAACATATTTCTTTGCTCTAGCTTTTAATTTCTAGTTGAGGTGCTCATTCATACTTTGTACTTTTATTCTTTCAAGTATTTATTTGGTCTCGTGTTTTTATCTTCTAATTTGGCCTTATTTTTATTCATTGTGATCATTCTATGTGTTCTAAGTACACCAGTGTTTGTGCATCATGTGTGTATTTTTTACACATAGGTGTGAATGTGTTAGTATGCTTCGTGTTAATATGCTTTCATCAGTGTTTGTGTGTTTCATTTATCTATTTGGGTATTTTTTATATCTCTGTGAAGCACTTTGTGCGACCATGGTCGTTGTAAGCGTGCTATACAAATAAACTGAACTTGAACTTGGACATGAATTCAATAAGAGTCTGTGCTCAGACTAGTGTAGTATTCAGTTTGGTCACTAGATGACACTCCAGTACCAGGAGTTCAGCCTCAGCTCATGTGAACAAACACTCGCTTTGTGTTGTGATCCAAAGGATGAAAACAGCACGAAAGCGGTCAGTTACCAGCTGCGTTTAATCAGCTGCTTAAATTTTGAGAGGTGGAGGCGAGGACACGGCAGAGACTCTTAAACTTAGCTACAATAGCTAGCAACAGCAGCCAAGTTCTTTTGCTGGACGTTGGAAGTTGTTGGAAGTTTTGTTGAAAGCGCTAACTAGTTGCGGCTAGCTTACTCACTGAAGGCAGGTGAACAGATGCTCAGCAGCCGGAATACAGCGCCTGTAGTTTGTATCCTTAAGGAATATGCGGCACTGATCCTCCCCGACAGGAGCCCATCAAACTGGGCTCAGGAAATCCTCCTGGAAGTGAATGACATCCAGACGTAGCTCCTGGATCAGGTGATGAAATTCGCTGAGTACCTCTGGAGAATGTGCTGGACCCAAAAACGGCAGCGTCTTCGGTTCTCCGACTTCCAAAGCAGGTACAACGCCACAGCTCTCTGAAAGTACTCACAATAACCGGGTTCTGCCATGTTTACCTGACTGAGGTAAATGACATGTGACACTCCAGAAAGTTCAACCTGACACGCGAATGAAGAGTCTTATTCACGCGTATTATTCGCTTCATTCACGCGAAAACGAATCGAGCGAGTAAACATTCAGCATTCGCGCGTTGAAATCTAGGCGCGTATGCGAATGGAGGTGTCCGGTGTGAACGCAGGGTTAACACTGACCGGAAGCTGGGATTTTAAAGATTAAATCTCAAATTACAATCAGATCTTTCTGAATGTGTTTGAAACAAAACAAGTGTGACTGGTTTTAATAAAAAGGCTAAACATTGAAGACAGTTTAACAGGAAGTTGAGATAGCTCCATCACCCCCTGGTGGTTGGCTGGAGTTAGTTTTAAGTTTTAAGCCCCGCCCCCTTCATGTTGACAGACGCACTAAAAGCCAAACTAAAAACTCAGTTTCTTTTCTTCCATCACCTGGTTTCTGTCCTGAAGTTGCTCTTGTCCATATTTATTTAGGATCAGTTTGTTATTGATCTGTTATAAGTTAGATGCAGCTAAGGCTGACAGCTGCTCTGAAATCCTGAACATGAACGTAAAGTTGGTTTTTATTCTTTTACTTAATGTTATCCATTTCAAACTACTTAGTTCAAGCAAGAACTCTAAACCGCATTTGAGTCTACAAGTTATCTTATTGCCAATTTTAAAGTAAGATTGAGACAAAAATGTGTCATTTAGCACGATTCCTTCATTACAAACATTTTATTCTAAGTTTGAGTCACAGAAATGAGGCATTATTTTGCATCGTCATCAGGCAAAAACAATTCATTATTTTGTCTCAACTTCAGATAACACAGTTTATTTTCAAAAACACGGACAGGGATCTCATCCCTCTGCTGCGGTGCATTGCCGCATTACTACAGTAGCCCAGATGGAACAAAAAAAGCAATGCTTTTTACATAGATCTTGCAGTAGGAGTAGAGGTGGGTATTTAGTTTCTTGCAGTTGGCAGATTGAGCAAGCGCGTACATCCTACACACTGGACCTTTAACAGGTTGTTTTTGGTCTCTGCAAGGAGAAATAAAGTTTAAATGACCACATTTATCTGGCTGCAGTGATAGAAATTAACTGGAGATAGACAGGTTGAGGAAGCACAATGTGAAATTTGCAGAAAGTGTTTTGTGCAACTTTTATTCCACATTTTTAGTTGACACAGCTGCACATTAAAGGTCTTCCGTTCTAGTTCTGCTCCCAGGTCTGGACCTGCATTCGCTCCAAGGCAACATGGCCTTGCTCAGGTTCTGAACAGACCCGTTTGGTTTCTGCAGAGTAAACTTGGAAAACAACCTTTTATGGGGCTGGTTTGGTACTGGAGGGGAGGAAAGAGGCTTCACACAGCAGAAAGTAAAAAACCCTATTAATGTTTTAGTTTAAAGTCGTTTTATTTTGGAAATAACTGTTGAACTGGGATAAAAGGTTCATTAGTTCCCCAGAGACTCAGAAATCAGGCAGCTGTCTCAGAGCTTTGGGAGTAAAATAGTTTATTGGTTAATCAATGAGCTGCTTGACAAGAAAATCAATAACTGATTAGCCAACTTGTTACAGCAGAGCAAAGTTTTTCCTTTTGAGTAAAAAATAAATAAAATCCAGATGTTTAGAGCCTGACTGCCGGGGTTCAGGCAACAGTTACAACACTCCAGTCACATCAACTTCGTCTTTGACGCAAAACATTTAAACAAATTTAATAAAACCCATCAGTTCAGATTGTACAGCTGCTCTATGACCCAGAACAGCTGATACTTCATCTTAACGGAGAAAATTTACAACTAACTTGTGATTAAAGTCGGATAATAAATCACTTGAAATAAATCTGGACCCCTGGGAGTCCAAACACTTTATGGTAATATTATTCATGTCTCCATTGTTCTCCTTTTTTCCTCCCATGAAGACAGAGACGGAGCTCTTTTTAAAGTTAAGCCACACCAGTTGGAAGCATTAAATCCTGCATATCTCAAACCAGTAGAAACCGGAGGCTTAATTCTGTCCCAGTGACCTTCACCAGCTGCAACATGTTGATGATGAACTGGGACATTCATGTGAAAATCCATTAACAACACTGGAACCCTGCACACGCACAGCCATCCGTCACCGCCTGCACGTCGGCTGCTGTTTCAATCCACCCAGTAACATGTTAACCTTGTGCAGTCAGACACACACAAACACACACCAGACCAACACCTGGTGGTTGCATAAATCCAGCCCCAATCTGATCCCATGATCTGGCTAATGATCCCTCAGCACATTGGCAGTAGATTACCACAATAGATTATTGCACTGCAGTCCACGTCCACAGAGTCACAGCCACTAATCCACTGTGTCGTACAAAGGCCCACGATTGTTAAGATCAGTGCCAACACACTTAAGCAGGGCTCAAGAGACCAACTACCAAAGAAAGGAAGATTTATTGGACTCAATTCTCTCTTTTTTTTAGCAGTTTCATGGATCCACAGAGAAAGAATTGGATCGTAAATGTCACCATTTGATAATTAACAAAATGTTTAATCAGAAAACATGAACCAGACTTTACTATTACTCCAACAACTTCCCAATTAGCTTCTAAAAGGCTGATGAGATCATTTAGATCTTTAAATAACATTAGAAAGGAGTGGAAAATACATGATTTTTACCATCTGTGAGGAAAGCTTTACCTGAATGGATGTGTTGATACCAAGTCACTGGCAAAATGTGAAAAATGTGGTTACTTAAATCTACAGTTTCCACTTGATGGGTTCTGACTGGGGACACACTGATCAGGTAAATATTTTGATCAAAAAATCTATCTTTAGCTTTGAAGATGAGACCAATATCCCAAAGGAAAAGAAATTAGATCGTATTGCATTGTATTGTAATGAATCGTATCATATCATGTTGTATCAAAACGTATCTTATAGAATGGAACTGTATCATATTGTCATATTGTATCATATTGAATTGTATCATTTTTCATGGTATTGTATCATATCGTATAATTTTGTATCGCTTTGCATAGTGATGTATTATACTGTATTGTATTGAATCATATCCAATCATAATTAATTGTACTGCATCACATCGAAAAGTATAATTTTGTATAGTTTTGTATTGTATTGAACTGTATTGTATCGTAAAGTACCGTATTGTTTTGTATCATATTGTAATCAATCATACTAAACCATATCGAATCATATTGTTTTGTATCATATCGTATTGAACTGTACTGAATCATATTGAATCGTAATGTATCATATCGTAATGTGTCATATTATACTGTAGTGTATTGTGTTGTATCATATCGTAATGCAATGTATTGTATCGTATTGAATTGCATTGAATCATAATGAATTGCATCATAATGCATCACATTGTAATGCATCATATTTCATTGTACTTGACCGCACTGAATTGTATTGAATTGTATCAAACCGCATTGAAACATATTTTATCGATATCATAATGTATCGTATTAAATTGTATTGAACCATATTTAACTGTATTGTATATTATTGTATCGGATTGGATTGGATTGTATAATATTGTACTAAATCGTATTGTATTGTAATGTACAGCCTTGTACTGTCTCATATCATATTGAGTTGAATTGTATCGAATCATATTGAATCGTATTGTATCATATCGTAAGGTATCGTATTGGATTGTATCGTATTTTGTTGTATCATATCTTATTGTATTTTACTGTATTGTATCATATTGAATTGTACAGAATCATATCAGATTGCATTGTATTGTATCGTAATGCAACGTATCACATTGAATCACATCATCTTGGATTGTATTGAATTGTCGTATTGTATCATATCGTATTGTATCGCATTTAATCACATTTTATCAATATCGAAATGCATTGTATGTATTGAATTGTATTCAATCATATTGAACTGTGTCATATTTTATCGGATCATACTGGATTGAATTATACTGTATATTTTACTAAATCGTATTGTATTGTATCATATAGTATCATATTGCATTGTATCGTACTGTATTGTATGGCAGCACTGATATTGCAGGTTTTGGGGAATTATGAAAAAAACAGGTTTGGCTGCATCCACAGACCCTGTGCAGCTGGTGCAACAAGTTTAATTCAAAGGGACATTTAACGTTAGAGTCGAAGACGACCAAAAACCAGGACATTAACATGAAAGAAACAGCCGACTCAACTGAAACAGCTTATCATGTTAAAGCTTGATGTTTGACCCGACCTTACTTATTTTGTTGTTCTGTTTTGTTTTTCCTGCCCTACTTTCCACTCAAACATAAGCTGCACTGATTTATTGAAAAAGAGACAGAATGCTGAGTGAAAAATGTAATCAGTTAAAAAAAGAAGAAACTGGTAAAAAAAAAAAAAACAGTTTAATACTTTAAAGAAGTTGTGTGAAAACTGAATGATTAATCAATATCTGTGGGCAGAAATGTGTGCAGGTGGGAATATTTGCAGGTTTTATAGCACATGTTAAAGCTGTTAAACTTTTCTTCCTTCCCACAATTTAGCTGGTTAGTTCTGTATCTCTTATAAAATCACATAAATCTTATTTCCTGATGTTTAGATTATAATATCCCAATCCAACAAATGACAAAAAACAAGTCCTCACAACAGAAAATATCCTTTGGTATCAGCATAAAAGATTTGGCAAGTTTTTAATGGTTGCACACAAACTCAACTCACACATTTTCCTTCTAAAAGAGGAATAAAAAGGCTTTCCTGGAACATGAGATTCATTACCAAGAAGCAAGTTACAAAGAAATAATCACCAAAAACCCATTTAAATGTTTCTTTATGTAATCTGATCTCATGAGGACTTTAACTGACAATGAAAAGACAATTCATCTACTCCACTTCTCATTCATAGACAATCTATTAAGCTTTTTTTTCCTTTTCTCTTTTATATTTAATGTTGCTGCCAGATTTAAAAAAAAACTCTTCCCCACAGCTGAGGAAGCTTGGTTCAGCCCTGGCCTTCGCCTCTTTCCGTCTGCATGAACCAACGAGCATGTGAATATCCGATTACACGAAGCTGCAGGTTTAAAGTGACCACAGTTACGTGTTTACCAACATGTTCTCTGATTTCCTGTGTTAACCTGGATTCTGGTGCGTGGAGGCGAAGCATCGGCTTCCTGCTGTGTGAGGGAGACAGTTGCACACAAACACACACTCAGGTTATTACCAGGATCAGGCTGCTCTCTGGCTCTCTGCCTTCATATAATGAAGAGAGTCTCTGATGGATTTCAACAAGACTCTCAGCTTCACCTTGGCTGGTTCCCTGCACACGTACAAACAGCCACTAACACACAACTGAAAGAGCCACCGGTGGGAATCATTCAGCAGATAAAAGGTGAGATGCTTAGAACGAGGGGGTCAGCATGAAAACAGCTGTTTTCAGAGAGAGGTCAGGTCGAGGCTTTAAATGAACTTTATGCTCATTTTGCAGGAAAATGAGGCATCAGGATCAATTTTAAATCAAATTTGCGATAACTTGTATTTAAATACAAGATTATACTAAAAAGTTAACCTGTTCAGTCATTAATCAGAATTATGGGTGAAACGATACAAAAAATTCAAGGTTTCCAAAGCAAAAAGTAATTTTATGCCTTTTTGACCCATCGTGTTTCTTTCCACAACGGCTTACCGTCAGGGTCATACTTAAAGGCAGAGTTGGTAATCCTGCTCAGAAACACTTTGTTATACTGGGTGAAATGGTCCTTCCATCCTGACAGTATCAACACATCATGTATTTGTAAAAAGAAAGGAAAAAAGTCAGACCTCTGTGAGAGCTGCAGGTCTGTAAAAACTCTGACCAACCCCTGCCATTCACACGGACAGGCAGGAACTGGTCATTCACGGCGTATAGAAAGAACGAATCGATGCCTTCATGTCTCGTCTCTGTCCCTCCCCTCTCACCGTCCCCCACCTGGTCCCCATGTAACCCACTGTGCACCTCTCACTGTTAACAAATATAGAACGGACTGCTAACTGCAGCTACGCCAAAAAACAAACCAGAACAGATAAGGATTAAGTCTCGGAGGCGTTGATGTTTGCAGTGTGGACTTTTTACACCGCAGAAGGAGTCGGAGGTGAGTGGATTTTAGAAACATGGTTTGTCAGCTATTTACTAGCAAGCTAACGAGCTAGCCACTCGGCTGTTATCGTTAACCTGCTCGTAAAACATCAGTGCATACATCCCTGCGCTCTGAAGGCGTGGTTTCAGGTGGTGTGTTTTTTAAAAATGTCGCTTGCTCGAACCGTTTTTCCAACATTGCCAACTCTAGCTTTAAAGTCCCACAACAAAACTTTTAGCAGTTTTCTCAGTGACACGCCCCCTATTGACAGCTGAACGACCATCCATCTTGCATCCTACCTGTACTGTGACTCAGTCCAGCCAGTAAAAGACAGTGTTATCTTGACTCTTGTTCTGTCTCTTCCTCTCCTTCTTTTCCTCTCTTCCTCCGGTTATGTTTCCTTGCGTTTCTTTGCCAAATCCTCCATGATGCGCGTTCAAAACACCTGCTGTGTTCATGTTTGGTTCATATCCGTTTGCTACGCAGTAAGTGATGCAGTGCGCAACCAATAGTCGGCTGCAGCGCCGTCCCAGGTGGAAAAGTTACATAGTGCTGTTTCGGGGGGGGGGGGGGGGGGGGAGCAGTGGAGTTTGATATATATCATTCAATCAATAAGAATGAGCCATTCAAGATGATTGAATGGGGTTTTTTCAGTCCTGTCCCGGTGACTAAGTTTTTTATTTTTGTATCAGAGCATTAAATTAATTGGCTGCAATCGTGAAGGAGATTTTAAGCAATATAGTAAAAACTGCTCCTGGAAAACATCATCCACCCTGCCTTTAATATGAAGGGCAAAGGTCAAGATCTAGATCAAAGGTCAGTCAATGGTGCACAAAGTGCTGCACAGGCTTGATACAAATGAAGTAGTTCCAAACCCAAATCTGAATGTAGTCGAATGCAGATCCACCAAGTTTTCAACACAGAGCTCATCATCAGAAGACAAGAAGACTCAGAAGACTGCATCACAGTTTGGTACACATCCGTTGCACCCCTAATCAGAATTATATAGTTCTGCTTTCTTTCAACATCTAGTAAATCTGTTGTGTCCAATAAAATTATATGTATAATTACGAGGGGTGGGACTTGATTAAGAATTAATCTAATTAATTAGAGTCCCTGCGACAGACTGGCGACTGATCCGGGGTGTACCTGCATCTCGCTGATAATTGCTGGGATAGACTCCAGTGACCCCCATGACCCTGAATTTGACAAGCAGCACAGAAAACAAATAATGAATGAATGAACCAACGAATAAATTAATAATTAAAGGCTTTGTAATTAATTAATCTCGATTAATCACATTTTAATTGCATGACAGAAGTTGCCCCAAAAGCAATTATATGCAATCATCATGCCTCAATTATAGTTCTCCCAACCAGTCAGCATGTGCTTGGTGGACTGATAGAAATGCTGCACATCTACAGTAAAAGCAAATGTTCAAACCTCACTGATATTATAACATGAATGTTGGACATTTAACCAGAATTATGATGTGGTAACTCCTCCATCTCAAACAATTTATAAAAAGAAACGCTAACAACAGTGGTGGGTAAACCACAACATAAAAATGTCAACGTCTCAATAACTTATGCGTTCGGTGTCGTCTTGGTCTGATGAAATCTTAATGTGAACTAGATGATGAAGAGGACTGATTAGAAACAAGGTGTCATTGAAGCAGAGCATTTAGAGGTCCAGTCACAGTTAAGATACTTCTTTCCTTTGCTGGTTAATCGTCTTCTTAGAGAACAGCATTATGTCCAATAAATATTTTAACATTGAGCAGTTGGAAAACATTTAGAGAAAGTCTAATTCAGTTCACCTGGAAAGGTAACTGTGCACTTTAGGTTTATTCTGACATACAAAAAGCCAAATATCCTGAAATTTTTGTGAGTAGTGTATAAAATAAACAATGGGTGTGGCCATTTTCTAGTTATCTAAATGGTACTCACTGTGCTCTCTATGTTACACCTACTCTGAAACTTTACAATTTATAGATTTCTAAAAGCTGCATCTAATGACCAAATGCAGACAAATTAAGTAGAGGTTTTAAGAGTTTAATTAGAGTCTATACTAATTAATAGACTGTTAATGTGGATGACTAAATCAATAAACAGAAAGACTGAGACAAAAAGAACCCAACTGACTTTATTTGTCTCATTTGTAAACTGCTCTATGCTGCAGGATGTGGTGACGTTCCCACTCTCACATTGGGTCTCTCTAGATATTCAAAGAAAACCACATTCTGATAACATGCCCAGCAAAAAAAAAAAAAAAGACAAAGACCAGACTTGAAAGGATGTCAGATATTATTGGCCGATCAGCATGAATATGTGATATTGGAAAATATCAGTATTGGGTCTTTTGGACCGATATTTTTTACTAACAAAATCTCATGATATTTCGTAACGGAACGAGATCTCACAAGATCTTGTTCCATTAGCAGCTGTTCAGCATGTAGAAAAGTCCCTGTTATCCTGGAAGAACTTCATATCCCAGCATTCCTTTCAGAGCCATGTGACTACAGTGCAGCTGCTGCTGCTACAGACTGACTTGCTTTGAAGCTGCTTATAATGAAAGACACTAAAAAGTGTAACTACGGAGAAAAATACTTTATCGGCGTAGTAAACAACGTTACAGCTTCAGTTTGTGCACACTCCCGTGACGGCTTGGCTCGTGGCTGAAGCTACCCACAGTGGCAGTCGCGAGTCTCAATTCTTAATCTTGCCTCAAGTCCCTTTAAGGATCATTTTTGGATCTTTACTTTCGGAGCAGAATAAAGTTGTATCTCTCAGAATATGAGAGATCAGCTGATATCTAATATCAGAAATTAAGAGTTGACAAAATCAGATATTGGATATTGGTAAAAAAAAAAAAAAAAAGCCAATAGTGAACATCTCTACTTAGGGATGCACAATAACTTTTTTTTAAAAACCGATGTGATAAACGATAAATTTCAGCTCCTAAAGGCCGATACCGATAACTCATAACCGATAACACACCTAATCATGACATGAAACTATTAACAAAACCAAAAAGACTTCAAGCCTAAAACTGAGATTTTCAACTTCTGCACGTCCGATCTTAAAAATTCCACCTATAGGGGGCAGCTAGTGTCTAAAATAAGAGGGGAAAGTGGTTTGGAAGCAGCTCGGGGTTTCCCCTATGAAGCAGCAGCTTTCTTTCCCAATCACAATATCTCTATAACAGTATGTTTTCAGGACAAGTTGTCATGATATCGGGCTTATCAGAATGACCTAATAATTTCCTGTCCTGTTATCGTCCCGACAATTATCAGACCGATAATTATCGTACACCCCTATCCCTACTTGCAAGCACAATAAAATAGCTTCTTCATTCCCATGTGCACGTCCGTGTAGCTGACAGTAATGCCTTCCACTTCCTGCAGCATACATCACATAAATTAAACTACTGTGGCATCAGAGGACAAATCAAACCCAGACGGACAGACAGACAGGAGGCCACCTCTCCTTCACGTCTAGACAACCTCCCAGTTTCACCTCTAAACCTGCCTCCTTCTCCCGTTGCCTTTTCCTTCCATCTGCCTGTCTGATTTGATTCATCTCCATCAGCTTCTCTTAACTCTCCCTGAATCCCACCAGTTGGGTTCTCCACACGGTTGATCACTTCTTCTCGTTTCACCCCCCATCCGCTCTCCATGCCCTTTTCAATCACTGCCATTTTCCTTCATTGTTTGCTCTTTCTTGCTGCCTTCCTCCTCCATCCCTCCTTCAAGGCATTAGCGGTACCAGGGGAAGCCTGGAAGGGTCTTTAGGCTGTGGTCACAAGGGGCCCTTATCCAAAGCAATGACACACTTCCAAGTCAAGAGGACATTGGTTATGTAACAGCTTAAAGCTTCCCGGCTTCTCTGGTGGGCCTGATATCTACAAACATGCCACACACACATGCACAGATAAATGCAAACACACACTCAGAGAGACGGAAGAGAAAGAGGGATTAAGCTGGAGCTGAGATCAAGAGGAGGGAGAAACGACAGCAGGAAAAGGAAAGGAGGAGGGAAAGAAGAGGGGCCGACAGGGAGGAAGGAATATGGAAGGAGAGGGGCGAAGAAGTAGCTGAGCCTCATCACAGAAAACAAATAAATGAATGGATGGAGACAAATGTGAGGAGAAAAAAAGAGAAAGAGGAGAGAGAAATATGGAAATAGGGATGGGAGAGCAGAGGAAGGGAAGGAAGACAGTTGGATGGCAGCTTAGTGAGGCTCTAAAAAGGAAAACATTCAGCAAATGGCTTGATGAATGTTTCAGAGAACAACTGGGCACCGGGAAGAGAAGAATGAAGAAGAAGAGGAGGAAGAAGAGAAGAAGGGAAAAGCTCATTTTGAATAATTGAGTATAAAAGCTATCAAATGCGGGCGACACATCTCTGGTGGTTTATCCCTGAGCGGTACAAGTGTGTGATGTACCACTAATGTTATGTGGACCATTTTCAGTCTGGGACCAGCGTTGTGAGGACGTCCCAGCATTACGGGGACACGCTGGGGCTGACTTTTAAATGACAATTTCAGGGTTTAAAATGCTTTTTGTAAGTATTTTGTTTGTCCCATTGTACAAGACAGGTCTCATGAATACTAAGTTCAACCCCAGACTGGAAATAAAAAAGATGACAGTTCCTCTGAATGAAGTTAAACCTCACCATCGCCCCCCAGTGGTTGGATAGAGAACACATAAACAGAAGAACACATAAGCAGTATGTTTGCAGAGCATATTTGCACTGCAAACATACTGCATCGTTCCAAGGTTACATAACCACTGTGTCTATGTTGGCAAGTTCTTATTTATTAATCAGCTCTTATATCCTCACAATTATGTAATGTACCATAGGCCATCCTCGCATACCAAAGAGGAAATCTTTTAAATGGCTCTGCTAGAAATGATTCCATAATAACTTCCAAAAATGTTTACAGCTAAGAAAACAATCATCAGTGAAACTTTAATGGATATTATCCTCACTTTGAATTAAAAAAAAAAAATCAAAATTACAATTATCAACATTTATTTTACTGCACCACCACTAACAGTAATGAAATTCCCCCCATATGGAAATATTTGCTCTGATCCCACTAATTTCAATAACTATATGCTAGAGTTTCCATCTAATAAAAACTGATTCATAACTTGGTTTTGAAGAAATGCATAACACAACAACAGATTTAAAGGCATAAGATGATTTTCTACATCTCTAGAAAACAAGCTCTACTGTGTAGCTTTTTATTGATTCGTCCAAAAGCTTTCAATACAGTGGTTCATAAATTTTTAAAGGATTATTCAGTGGCGGACACTCAGATTATACCATCTGCTGCTTTAAAAACTACTCATCAGGAAAACCACAGTGTGTTCAAGCAAAAGGTTTCACTTCTGCCTTACAGGGCTGGTGGACTGAGGAGCCGCCAGTGGGGTTCACCAAGGATCATTCCTGGGGCCACTTATTTGTTCTAACTGTAAAAAGTCTTGTATATCAAATATTTTTAAGTAATTACGCAAATTAAATTAAAATTAAGAAAACAAAGTGAAAGTAAATAATATTAAATGAAAGAAAACAAAAATTAAATGGAAGAATAAAATAAACTTACCCATCAGCCTCAAATGAAAGTTCTAAAAGGAGATTAGATTAAATGTACACTTTTATGCAAATTATTTTGTGATTTTCTACTCAGACTCTACTTTCTTGCATAAATAAAGTTCAAAACAATTTGTGTGACTCAAAACTTTTATGAATTCAAACAAAACAAAAATTGTATTCTAAAATACATAATCTTAATCAGCAGTTCTCAAACTGGGGGTTGGGACCCCCATGTGGGTCACAGGATAATTTCAGCAAGTCACCAGATCATTGTAAAACATAAAAATATATAAATATATAAATAAAGCCAACACTAAGTTATTACTAATACCATGTTAAAAATCTGAATTTGGCTTTATCTCTAAGATAATCGGATTTTGGGCATGTAGGTGTCTTGTCACAGCAGTGATCCGAATCCACTAAAGAACATTTATCCTCCTCATTTCTGAAGTTTCTGATAGTTTTCAAGCCTTACATTAGAAATCTTATCATTGAGCGTCCAGAAACAAAGTTATTACAGGTGTTATATTAAAAATCACAGTTTGGCCCCATCTCAGTGGGAAAGATGAATTTTGGCATTTGGGACCTTTTTCAGTTAACAAATCCACCAAAATCCACTTTACACTCCTTACTTATGAAGATTCGGACAGTTTCCAAGCCTCACATTAACAGGGTGGCCACAGGATGACCAGTCAAATATATCACAGTTGTCATATGGTGGGGTCGGGGGATGGGAGGGTCGTGAACACCAACATACACTGCGTAGCCCCCAAAAGAAAGTCACGACCGAAAAAAAAAAGGTCATGCACTAACATTTCTTTGGACCGCCTTTAGCTTTGATCACGGCAGCATCGGCTCTGGCATTGTTTCATTAAGCTTCTGCAATGTCACAAAATTTATTTCCATCCAGTGTTACATTAATTTTTCACCAAGATCTTTTTTTGATGATGGTAGAGTCTGACGCCGCTGCATCACTTCATCTGCCTCTCTTCTTACCCTGATGCGCCCATCACTCTGAAACAGGGTAAATCTGGACTCATCAGACCAGTTGACCTTCTTCCATTGCTCCAGAGTCCAATCTTTATGCTCCCTAGTAAATTGAAGCCTTTTTTCCGGTTAGCCTCACTGATTAGTGGTTTTCTTACGGCTACACAGCTGATCAGTCCCAATCCCTTGAGTTCCCTTCACATTGTGTGTGTGGAAATGCTCTTACTGCCTGAGTTCTACTGTTGCTTTTCTTGATTTGATCTCACCAAACGTATAAGTGATCGCCAATCACGATCATTCAGGATTTTTTTCCAGCCACATTTCTTCCTCGAAGATGATGGGTCCCCACTATCCTTCCAGTTTTTAATAATGCGTTGGACAGTTCTGAACCCAATTTTAGTAGTTTCTGCAATCTCCTTAGATGTTCTCTCTGCTTGATGCATGACAGTGATTTGACCCTTCTCAGACAGACTAAGGGCGCATTCACAAAGCTTTTTTTATTAGAATCAGAGTGTGTTTGCTCGAAAAGTCCACTTCGTTTGGGGGAGTTGTGAATACGCAAACGGACTCTGATCCGAACCAAACAAGCAAACTCAGTTCGCCTACAAACGCAGGTTTTGGTCCGTTTGGTACAGCACAAATTGCATTGGCATTGTAGGTAAAACGTTGGGCAACATGGGTAAACGCTACAACAACAAACACAAGTGTGGGTTTGCAGTACTTCTAAAGATGGCTCGTTGTCAGACGTGGAGTTACGAGAAAGTAAAAGCTTCAATCGATATTTGGTCTGATGAAAGCACATCCAGCTCTTCATAAATATGCACAAAAAAATAATGTTTTGAGGAGGAAACGGAAGTTGTGAGAACCTCTCTTGTTCATTTTACATCTTTTCCTCACCTATGGTGAATCTGAATGCAGCGTCACCTGAGATTGGAAACATGATTCAAAAGGTTTGGCCCGTTTGGCTATGATGCAACGTGAACATGATCTCGGCCCGAAAGACCACCCCCGCCCCCAGCCAAACCGAGTCCCCAAACGGACCGAGACTCGCGGACTATGCTTTCTGAATGCGCCCTAACATCTTTTCCACGTGGCTGCTTAGGAAATGAGGAGTTAAATAACTTGTTGCAAGCTGAAAGATAATCTCCCATGCAGTAAATATCCAATAGGAGGCTCGTACCTATTTGCTTAGTATAATCCAGGTGGTGACTTTTTTGGAGGCCAGGCAGTGTATGCTGGGGTTTGCGACTCAAAAACTTTGTCTCAGAAAGTTAAATGATTGATAGCTACACCCAGTCTCATCTTTCACTGACTAAAAAGAGACCTATGGCTGCCACTTTCATGTCTATGCAGGATTATGGTGACGTAGTTTACATGCATGCAGCCTTGCAGTGTTTGCATGCATTAGATACAGTTTATCTGCAGGTTAGAGATGATTTTATCACCACCACCACCACTGTTATCACATCGTTTCTCCCAGAACCATTACAGCTCGCATATTCTTTGAATGCAATTACAGTAGTCTGCATCTGCTTGCATGGGCATGCTTTCGGGAGGAGGACAGTCTCCTTTATCCACTCTTCCTTCATCTTTATTGCTGCAGGAAAGAAGGAGAAAAAAATTGTGTGACACTGTGTTGTTTTGTAATTGCATTAAAGCTGGAACAGGCAGGAATGAGTTCACCTCCATGTGAGCCATAGTCAAATTAATTTAAGGTCAAGACTCAAAGGGAGGTAGCATTAACCTTTTCTGAATTTCTCCATTACATATCAGTCCTATCTGCACGAACAGCCGGTGGAGAGCGCCCACATACCCACATTCATCACATATTCACCAACAGCCAGACACCATGTCACGGACATGAGGATGTGCAACCATATTTTCTGTTTTCCAAGTAAAAGCTATGATTAAAACTAACTGGAATACCCTGAAATTGTGTCCTTCCAAATCCAGCTACAGGGAGACATGCGTGTATAAATAAAGTGAGTGTGTGCTGGAGGAAACTCAGCAGAAATGTCTCCAGAAGGCTGAGCAGCAGACAATCAAACGCTGCTCTGATAGACAAGCTCAGCACTGGCCGAGACAGCAGTTACGCAACACCGTCCAAAACACGCTCAGAGAAACGCTATCAGAGCAACAACTGGGATGCACACACACACTGTTGCAGTTATTCCTCTATTTAAAATATGATGTCAGCTGCTGCCTAGCAACCCCAGGTGAAAGGCACCAGATGGGCTAATGAAATGAAATGGTCTCAATCTTTTTTTGGCCTAAAACAAACAAAGAGAAGAGAAGTCGTTTCTGTGTGTGAGGGGGGGTGTGAGTGTGTGTGTTTGTGTGTGAGCGCGACCACAAATGCTCGTCTCAGCTGCGCAGCGTCACACCCAGTTCCTGTGTGAGCGCCCGAGCCTGGGAGGATTTCCGCAAACAAACCTGCGTAATTGAGCTCCACTAATTCCTGTAAAAGAATTCAGATTTTCAGTGAAAGAGGAAAGAAACGTGACACGTGCAGCGAAGCCGGCACAGCTCTGTTATCTTTACGCCGGTTCCCAGAGTCGCAGACGTCACAAAGCTGACGGTGCGTCTCATTTAAAACAAGCACATCTGATAAATCATTCCCCAGAGCTTCGATGCTTAGCTGCTCTGCAGGGTGAAACTGCACCGTTCATCTCAGCATACTGTACATTTTTCTATATGAAATATGAGTGAAGCTCGCTGTATGTAATCACCATATAAGTTCAACTTTTATACTACGAGTGTGTGATTTAGAACACTTTAGTTCATTGGTCAGAAATTTCTTTTGAAAAAAACTGTCCACACCCTCAGAAGGGCCAGAAAAACTCAGTTTTTGAGACTTTTCTGTTTTCTTACAGACACCATGCTGAGATATGCCAAATTTCCAGATACGGCAGGAGCTCTTTAATCACCTGGTTGCTTCTAAATTCATTGTTTATTTTTTGTCTAATCTTGAAACTAAAAAAAACAACTGATGTGTCTTTTGAATGATTTCACTTAAAATTAGTTTGCTGCTAAGATGTCTGTTACATGTAGAAGCAGAACTGATTCATCCCTTGAGTTTCACTGCAAAAACTAATTTCTAGTCAAAATATCTCATCACACTCAAAATAAGACAAAATTACTTAGAGAAACATTCCGGTAAGATACAAGATTTTTTTGCTTCTTACAAGCAAAAAAACTTTTTTTTGCTTGAGAGTGGCCACGATTATTTTGCTTGTAATAAGCAAAATAATCTGCCAATGGGACAAGCAAAATTTTCTTGACAAGATTTCTTGAAATAAGATGCATTGCCTTATAACAAGATTTCTCACTGAAATGTTTGTCTTTAAGTAATTTTGTCTTGTTTTGAGTGTGATGAGATATTTTGATTAGAAATGAGAGAAATCTTCTTGCTAAGATTTGAGTTTTTACAGTGTAGGAGCATTTTATGCTTCAATAGTTTGTTTAAAAACTGAAAATTAGTGAAAAAAGGAAAAAAAGCTGTCAATGTCCAAAGAAAAACAGAACTATCTTCAGAAAGCTCAGTGTTTCCTGAAGTTTTACAGCTTTTGGGAGGGGTATAGTTAGTAATACTATCTGTTAGGGATGATCGATAAAGATTAGGGATGTCCCGATACCACGTTTTTGCCACCCAAGTACAAGTACGAGTACTGATATTTGAGTACTTGCCGATACGTAGTACCGATACGAGGGAAAAGTGAGAAGCTGTTTTTGTTGTTGTTGTTTTGTGTTTTTTTTAATAATAATGATAAAAACAAGCCTCCCTGGTGCTCAGGTGTGATGCAGACATTAGCGCTTGGGAATGTGACGTCACACCGCAGTGAACTGTGGTTTTTGCAGACACCCCCGTCTTTATAGCTAATAAGTCAACAGGTTTCTGATGATCTTCTTTTGGATATATTTTCAACTATGGTGTAAACTAGTGTTTAACTACTAACCTAGGTCAATTGTGAGGTTGCATCTCTCATATTATGAGAGAAACAACTATATTTTGCTCTGAGAGCAAAGTTCCCAAAATATCCTTAACTCAGAGGAGTTCATTTTGGACATCTGGCGCCCCCTACTGACAGCTAACTGCATCCACCGTGCTTCCTGTCTCTTCTCTGAGATCTGTTCTGCCGGAAAAAGTCAGACAGATGCTGACTCTTGTCTTAGCTCTTGCTCTGTCCATCTTTCTCTCTTCTTGCCACTTTCTCAGATGTCTCTTCACTTTCTCAGATAATGGCGTCTTGCATTTCTTTGGTAAACCGGCCATGGTGTGCGTTCAAAATGTGTTGCTTTTAAGTGACGAGGCTCTGTTAGAGCAAAACACAGCTGGAACGTGATGCTCTGGGCTGAAAACGAAGCTGTTACATGAAGGTGTTTCAGTCTGCAGGGAAATGTGGGCTCCAGGAAATTCATAATGAATGTTGATGTGTCACCAAAGCGAGTGAGAAAGTTTGGATTTCAAAAAGTTTTATACTTTGCTTGAAGGAAAAAATGTACATCTTTTTTAGTTGGAGCTTTAATAATCTCTGCGACAGGTGTGCAATGAGCATTTCACCAGAACAATGACACACAAACAGCTCAGGGATTTATGTTCCTGAAAGAAGAAGAAGAAAAAAGCAAGGTCAAACACGGAGCCAGCTGCCCCTCGGCCCAGCGCAGCTTCAGATTAGGCTTCGCTCCTGCATCCCACAGGAAAGGAATGCTGCTCTTTTCTAAAAGGAGACGTTGTTAACATTTTTTACTCTTTATTTTTTAGTTCAGACGAGGAGAAGTAATCAAAACAAGTCAATCAGGAGGAGAAAAGGCACGGCAACAGCACAAATGCGCAGCAACATGGAAAACAGAGGAGGATGTGTGAAATTGAGACTGACAAACCTCACCAGGCCCAGTTTCCAGCAATAACACTGCTCATTTCTCCTTCAGGCTTAAATGAAGATGAAGGTGAAGCTATCGTTACGAAAAGACATGAGTGAGGAGAGGGTGGAGGCTAAAACAAAAGGACGATTTCAGCGTTGCAACAAGTGAGGAAAAGACGGAAACGGCCTTGAGATAGTTGAGGAGAAACAGAGAGCAGCTGTTGCTGATAAACAAGAATAACATCAGTAAGACTGGGATGAAGGAAACAAGCAAAACAGGGCGATTGTTTCCTGTTACAACACGGATACGTGTGAAGGAAAACTTGGATTTGAAGCCTGAGAACTTCAAAATATGTCAAACATCCTGCAGAAGTATCATCCAGGAGAGAACGTGCAAGCCTTAAATCAATATATGGTGATCCAGATCAACGGCAGAGAGCATCTAACAACCATGCAGATGAAGCTGGAAGCACTCGGCTTGATGGAAGAAAAATTTACGGTATAATATTTAGTTTTATGAGTACATGAACTCAGATGTTGAAGCCTAATAGGCAGAATTTCTTCATATTTGGAGAGCCTGAAGGAACATAATGAGCCACAGGCAAATAAGAGCCTGGATCCGTTCTCACCAGCGTTGCTACAAGCAGGAGAAAAGCAGCTCACACAAACGCTGCAGACTAACCTTCATAATGATAAAAACATGAGCATAGGCATGGAGTTAATGAAGGAGCTGGGTGGGAGACAACACGGGAAGCTGAACAATGACGAGGCGCCTCTCACGGGAAGTTTATGGATCCAAACTCACTTCATCTATGATTAAATTTTCTTTGGTAAAAAATTATGACATGTCTACTGGGTTTGAACTAACAAAGAGATATAACCAAAGTCATACATTGCATCATATATTTGATGCTGATAAATACATTCCCAACTAAATCTGTCAAAGCTAGCAATGGGCGATAGCAAAAATTTTTCCTCTCGATACTATAGTAGTTTATGATCAATATCGTCACTTTTTGTCCCTTAAGAAAAAAAAAAAAAAATCACATGATAAGATTAAGATTACTTACATTTATTCAGTGGAAAATGTTCAGATCTAAAATGTAAAAGTCAGTCAGTCATTTTCTGTACCGCTTATCCAGTTCAGGGTCGCGGGTTTGCTAGTATGGTATGATAGGAGTGCCACGATAAAGAATAAATCTGGTAAAAAAAAAAAATTTAAAAAATGAATTAGGGAATATACAGACAAATACCTAAAACAAATAAAAAATATTTTTGTATTTTTTAGCTATTTATTTTCACTTAATAGTATTATTTAAATTTTTTAAATTTTCATTAAATTTTCCTTATTCATTTTTGTATATATATCCTTATTTATTTTCCAACATATTTTCTTATTCATTTACGCATATATTTCCCTATTTATGTCCCCATATATTTTCTTGATTATTAACTTTTTTTATTCTAAAAATCATGAATATATGAAAAATAAATACAGATATTTGAAGGGAAATAAATAAGGATGTGTATGATATATATATATATATATATATCTGATAGGCTACCACCGTCATGTGACATAGAAACTACACTGCCTGGCCAAAAAAAAAGTTGCCACCTGGATTTAACTAAGCAAATAGGTACGAGCCTCCTTTTGGATAATTACTGCATGGGCGATTATCTTTCAGCCGGCAACAAGTTATTTAACCCCAACTGTTGCAATGAGTTGCTTCTCATTTCCTAGACAACCATGTGGAAAGACACATCCGTGGTCTTGGAAAAGATGTTAGTCTGTCTGAGAAGGGTCAAATCATTGGCATCAAGAGGTGAAAACATCTAAGGAGATGCAGAAACTACTAAAACTGGGTTCAGAACAGTCCAACGCATTATGAAAAACTGGAAGGATAGTGGACCATCGTCTTCCAGGAAGAAATGTGGCCGGAAAGGCAGATGAAGTGATGCAGCATCATGCCTAGTGCTACTGTATGAGCCTGTGGGGGCAGTGTGATGATCTGGGGTTGCTGCAGTTGCTCAGGTCCAGGTTCAGCAACAGTATGAGCTCAGATAATGAGGTCAGCTGATACCTGAATATACTGAATGAGCAGGTTATTCCATCAATGGATGTTTCTTTCCTGATGGCACGGCCATATTCCAAGATGACCGTGCCAGAATTTATCGGGCTCAGATTGTGAAAGATGGTTCAGGGATCATCAGACATCATTTTCACACATGGATTGGCCCCCACAGAGTCCAGACCTGAACCCCATTGAGAATCTTTGGGATGTGCTGTGGTCAGACTCTACAATCATCATCAAGATCTTGGTGAAAAATTGATGCAACAGGATGCAAATAAATCTGGTGACATTGCAGAAGCTTCTGGAAACACAGCGAATGCTGCCGCAATCAAAGCTAAAGGCGGTCCAACGAAATGTTAAATGTTTGACCTTTTTTTTTTGTTGGCGACTTTTTTTTTTTGGCCAGGCAGTGTAGAACCTGATAGAGTACCACTGTCATGTGACACAGGAACTAGAATCTGGCTTCTTTCAATAATTTCATTGCCTAAAACTCTCAGAAGTGAAACAAATTGCATGTTTTGTATCTGTGTAGTGGTATCTGGATACTTAAAAAAGTATCAAATTTGATATTATGTCTGGCTGGTATCAAAGTATCGACTCCAGGGTACTGATATGCACATCCCTAGTCAAACTGATTTTTGCCTCTGGTGCAGTGTTTCCGGTTCTCAAGTAGCACAGTCCTGCAAGTTTTAGATGTTTTCTCCAACACGCCTGACTCAGATTAATGTCATCTCCTCATCAAGTCCTTTGCAATCCCGTTAATGAGCCTTCATCACATCTCAAACATGCAGGGCAGTACTTCTAACATCTCATCCTACCCATGTTCTAGGTCGTCCTATCAGCAAAGGACCCCAGGCCAGGATTCAAACCGATCAGGGTCATTAATTACCTGTAGCCTCCCCTGCATGGGCCGGCTGACCCGCCCACTGATTAATCCCTCTAAAAACACTGGAAATGTGGGAGACTGCAAGAGTTTAGGCAGAGAAGCAAATATTTTCCAAACAAAAACACCCTCCCAGAGAAAAGGCCGAACATCTCGTCTCGGGTTGAATTTATTAAATCAAGTCTCTGTTATCTGGTCTGCAGCTGAACTAACTGGTACCAGACAAAAACACAGCATCATTCTGGTTTTAGTTTAGTTTCAGATCAAAAATCCCAGTAAATACTCAGACCAACAACCATGTAAAAGTCACTTTAATCCCCGTTCTTCCTCATTCTGATGCTCAGTTTGAACTTCAGCAAGTCATCTTCACCATGGCTACATGACTAGATGTGTTGAGTTGCTGCCGTGTGATTGGCTGGTTAGATGTTTGTGTTGAACAGGTGGAGCTGATGAAGTGGACGGTCTATAACTGCCATTTTCTCAGTAGTAGCAGTGACCATAAACATCAACTACTCATGTCACATTTCAGTCCTGCAATGACCAATTTGTCCTGAATGAAGCGGAGGTCGTCCTAAATGTATTAAGAGCGCTAACGTAGCTTTAACTCCAATATGTCACTGAGCTCATTGGCAGAATTAAAAAATCCCCGGCAGTCCTAAAAGCATCTCCTATAATCCTCTATTACAAAAGAGCCGCTTATAAAACTGTTGACATGCAACTAAAACAAGCTCTGTTTCTACTTCGTCATGACTGTTTTATATTTTCATGACTTCATAGACGTGCAATTCTCAAGAGAATATTAAGGGGATTTTTGAAAACGTCTGAAAATAGAAAGTCTCCTCAGGCTTGTTTCCATCACCTGGTTTGGAGTGAACACAGTAGTGAGTTTGGTGAAGTTTGCAGGTGGTGGTCAAGGCTGACTGAGAAGAACACGTGGAGGAAGACACGAACTAAACCAGTCAAATGAGAATGTCATGCAAAAGACAGATTTTTATAAGTGCAAAACCTGGATATTCACATAAAAAACACTGATAAAAACACCATTTTTAAGTCTATAGGGTGGTTGCGCCATACGTCACGTTCAAAAGATGCTAGCGCGAAATGCAGACAGAGGGCCAGAAGGAAAGTCACCTGTAATATCTGTGTGGAAAATGCCTCTCTGTCTGCAGTTTATAGCTGCTCCAATCACGCTATCAGAGAAAAAGATATGTTTTCTTTTTTTTTTGGAGTACCTAAAACTGTCGTTCACAAAGTTGAAAAATGTTGAAAACTGACAGAGCAACACTGCAAAACACGGATTTTAAACCTCCGCCTTCGGTTGGGAGGAGCAGAGTCTAACAATGCCAAAGTTTGCAGCGACCACTTTCTAAAACAGGTAGGATAGTTTATTATAATTTTATTATTTATTGCTAAGGATATTTCCCCACTGTCTCTGGCAGCAAACCAGTTTTTAGGGGGGTTCTGTGGATCTCTGTGAATGGTAGACCTGGTTTGGAGAAATGCGGTTTGATTTATGCACAGATCCTACAATTCGATTAGGAATTTGGGAAAACAGAAGTAAAATCAATTAATTTACAAGATCAAAGCACATAAAAACATTCAGCGTTGGCAATATTATGAGCTAGGTTATTTATTTAAAATACCACAACTCACTATCACCCGCAGAAACAAGGCGACAGCCATTCAAAGCTTATCTGGATCCTGGTTGACCCGACATGAAACAGAATAATGTCGGCTTCAGGCTGCTGGAGGCTTCATTCATCGGACAGACAGAAGTAGTCATGAGCGTTGTTTTCTTTTTTTTTTTTTTTTTTTGTGGACCTCGGGTGGATCTCTGCCCCGCTTGCAGCCTCATTCTGGGCTTTGCAGCACATGTGTTTCCTGATGAAGCAAATTATGGTTTAAATAAAACAAAACAGCTGATCGTCCTCGTGTGCGATGGTGGCCAAGCCTCACACATCCTCCACTGCTCACAAACAGGCTAACACCGCAACAGTGTGGAAAATCCTCATAGGGAGAGAAAGCGATATTGGAAAGGAAGCTCAGCCTCATGGGGGAGACACCAGGCGGGTGTTGGAGCAGGGAGGCATAGAAAACCTGCAGGATTCTGGCCGTGAGAACCAGAGAACCTGATGTAAACAAAATAATGATGAAGCACAAAGATACTATCGTCACTACAGATTTGAACTGAAGACAAAGTCAAGGACATCTTACACTTTTAATTTCCATCATCTGCTGCAAACAAAAGTCAAAACTATTTTCATGTGAAAAATCTGAATTTGAGCATAACTCTGCAAGAAAACACTGATATGGAACAAAATCGGGCGGTGCAGCAACATGCAGGTTACCTGATTTAAAAAAATTACATGTAGCCTGTTATACTGTTGGCTAAGGGAGTGTATTGGCTAGAATATGGTGATACCGAAATATGGCGATATTTTCCAATAAAAATGTTTTCAAAACAATCCCCCCTCTGTTTTTTTCACAAATCGCACTGATTGTTCGTCCGGAAAGCTGAGTCATCTTTTCCTGCGTGCAAACAAATTCCATCCAAGTCAACAAGTGCCATCTTTGGCATCTGTTTTGAGACATTTAGTGGAAATCCCTTTTTCATCGCCTCCTACAAACATATTACTCAACATTCTTAGGCTACATTCTGCTCAGAATGTATCCAAACAGCCACACAAACATAAGATTTAGTCCTGTCCAGCAGGAAAGTCTACGCTGCACCCGTCATCCTGCAGGTTTTCAGTGGGAGGTGTGCTCTCCGTGCACACGGATGAGGAACACGCTGTAAATGTGACCAACTGCAGGCGGGAGTCAGAAAGTGTCTGCAAACGATGCGTCACCATCCCAAACCAGAGGAGCCGGCCGGAGAGTGCTGACTTCCACACACTGGGAAAGTGTGTGTGTGGGAATTAGGCCAACCAAACCATGTTCCCATGTTGCTCTGCAAAGCAACACAAACACACACGCACACATCCGGTGGGCTGCTGGGGTTGCACATGTGTTTTTCTGTGTGCCTGTTGCTTGCCGTGTAAATGACACAAGTGATTGATTGTGAGGTCCGTGTTTGGAGTTCTGCAGAACAGATGTTTATTTTTAATTTGCCTTAGTGTGCACTCGTGTTTACCTCGGCTCGACGTGACCTTGTAGCCTGCATTTGTCTTTACTGTGTGTGCATGCATGTCTACGTGTGGTGATCTCAGTCGTTACATAAGGAGATTACATTATGTAATGTTTGTTTTATTTTTGTTGTTGTTGTGTTTTTCTACTTTTGTTTTTCTCAAGGAGAGTGAACGAACTGTAGTGTTTCGTAGCGTTCGTTAGCTTAGCGTTGACTACAGCTGGCAGACCCACAGCTTCCACCGACAACCCCTGGGTGTTTTCTCAGAGGTTTCTGTATCAGGCACACACACACACATACACACAACATCCTGCTGTTAACACATGCTGGGAGCAGGGTGAGGCAGGCACAGCTGGGCACTTAGCTTGTCCTCTTATTTTCGCTCGTCTCTCTCTATTTTAATCACAAACACACAACCGTAATCTCTGTTCCAATCAACACACACTGAACCACACTTCCCCCTTTCACTCATTTGCATCTCCACTCAGAGCCCGATAACTACGCAACGCTGAGCGCTGAGTGGTGTGCAGCAACAGATGTCAAGTCAGATTCAAGCTCAAGATGTCAAGCTTTTTTCCCGTCTTTAGATTTAGTTTTACAGAGTTTAGATGAATTAAACTGGCATTAATTATTCACCATCTTCTTTACAAAACAGCCTCCTGGTAGCTGTAACAGCGTGGAGACTACAGAAATACAACCACAATTTAAAAAATATAAAGAAAAATGAAGTTTGAAATGTCAATTAAAAGATTAATTTTACAACCAGGGTAACTGGGAACAGGTCAGTGACATGACTGGGTATTAAAGGAGCATTTCAGAGTCTCTCTGATGGAAAGATGGACAGAGGTTCACCAATCTGAGACAAACTGGATCTAAAAGTTGTGGAACAAGTTCATGAAAATGTTCCTCAGACTTGAAGATTCACAATCTACAGTGCAGAGTACCAGAGGATGGAGAGAATTAGGGGGAATCTCTGTGTGCGTGGGACAAGGCTGGATGCTGGTGATCTTCTGCATTAAAAACAGACACGATTCTTTACTGGAAAGCATGGAGGCTGTGTCCTGCAGGCTACAGAGGAGAGGGAGCACCCAGCTTGTTATCAGTGGACAGCTGAAAAGCTGCATCCCTGATGGGATGGGGTTGCATTAGTTTCTATGGCGACGGCAGCTTCCACATCTGTGAAGCTCCACCAGTGCTGGAAACGTGGAGGTTTTAGAGGAACATCTGCTCCCATCCAGACAACGTCGCTTTCAGGGAAGACCTTGCAGATTTCAGCAAGACCTGGACCACATACTGGATCCATCACAGCAGCATGGCTGGAAACAGGAGAAGAATCTGGCTGCTGAACTGGTCTGCCTGCAGTCCAGAGTCCGACTGCTGAACTGGTCTACCTGCAGTCCAGAGTCTGACGGCTGAACTGGTCTACCTGCAGTCCAGAGTCCAACTGCTGAACTGGTCTGCCTGCAGTCCAGAGTCTGACTGCTGAACTGGTCTACCTGCAGTAGGAGAAGAAGCCCAGCCAGCGGCGCGGGCAAGCAAGCGAGGCCAGAGTCCAGCTGCTGGACTGGCCTGTGTGCAGTCCAGATCTTTCACCAATAGAAAACATTTGGAGCATTTGGAGCGGTAATGCACCTAAAGCTGTTTGCCAACTGCCAATAAATAAACACCAAAGAAGAAGAAGAAGAAGAAGACGTGTCAACGAGTCACTGTACAGAACTTTGTGGCTGTGTTGGAGCAGGGTTGCATGGAAAACTTAAAGGACTGCGGCCTTTGAGGACCATTGTTCCCCATGACTGCTTTAGCAGATATGAGATTAAAATGTGATTAATTAGATTAATTAATCACAAAATCCTGTAATCAATTAGATTCCTTTTTTAATCACCTGACAGCCATAATCGAAACACAAACAGCAGCTAAAATACCTAAATGTAATTTTCTTCCTGAGACACGTAAATGAAAACCAAATCTGTTCTTTGGACAAAAAGAATCTCAAACCAAACTAGAAAGAAACTTCAAGGCTTCAAACACCACATAATGCATCGCTTTCATAATTCATGACCCGGCTACTCTGCTCTGCCCTTCCAAACACAAATCTACAACACCTGACTTCCACCGGCTCTTTGGAAAAAATGCGACAATAGTTGAGGTTTGTGAGAAGTTGTCTGTGTGGTTGTTGGTGGGTGTTTTTTTTCTGGAGTGGGGGGGGGGTGGGGATAAAACAAAAGGCGTGTGGCGGGTGGGGGAGATATAGAGGAGAAAAGAGAAAAAGTTTTAGTTTGTATGGGGAGTGGGAGGGAAAATAATTAATTAAAAAACGAGGAGGAGAGGGAGGGGAGTGTGGAGGCCGGTTCAGAGGAAACAGCACCCGGACCAGTTCTGCTTCTGCTGCACCTGGACCAGTTCTCCTGCTGCACCCGGACCAGTTCTCCTGCTGCACCCGGACCAGTTCTCCTGCTGCACATGGACCAGTTCTCCTGCTGCACCCGGACCAGTTCTCCTGCTGCACCTGGACCGGTTCTCCTGCTGCACCCGGACCAGTTCTCCTCCTGCTGCACCCGGACCAGTTCTCCTCCGGCTGCACCCGGACCAGTTCTCCTGCTGCACCTGGACCAGTTCTCCTCCTGCTGCACCCGGACCGGTTCTCCGGCTGCACCCGGACCAGTTCTCCTGCTGCACCTGGACCAGTTCTCCTCCTGCACCCCCAGGGACACCAGCATCTCCAACATCACCGTGTGTGTTTCAGGATTTCACGACACACTCCTGGACTCACCGCTCTACTAACCTCGAGCATACCTCCTCTCGCCTCAGCCGCTCAGTCTCTCCCCCTCCGTCTCGCCAGCCCTCCCTCCGCTGTCCCAAATTCCATCCAGGCAATAATAGAATGACATTTATCATAATCTGTTTCTTACCCGCTGCATCACTATCTCCTGCTCCCCGTCTCAGGCTTGCCACCCATCTATTTTCCGTCTATCATCATCCCTCCCCTGCTTTCCCATTTCTCATCCATTCATCCATCCCTCTATCCACCCAATCTGCATCTTTATGACTCTTTCCTTGTCAGACATTGTGGTGGTTTGGTGTGCGCGTCCCTGCAGCTCTGATCTGGAGATTAACTGAAAAGATGATTAATTCGTATCAGTGTGATTAGCACTGCTTCTCTTTAATGAAATCTGGTCGAGCACAAATTGCACCGTCATGCATTAAGTCCTGAAAAGAAAGAAAGACCCACGGGGTGTTAGAAGTTCATGCAAACTAAAATGTCTTGGACCCGCAGCGTTAAATAACAGAAACCCAATTAATTTTATCCCCGGACCTTCTGTGTTTGTCTGAATCTGAGGAATCTCTGGATAAAAATGTTTTTTCTCCTGAAGACCGTTATGATAAATAAAATGCACACATCAATGCTTAGAACTGTGGGATTGATCCAGAATGTGGGGACCCACGCTCTGTTTACAGCCGTTAAACGGTGGCTGTCCTCGTTTAAATCCGTCTTATTCACGATTTCATCTTTCCCCTGACTCATGTCCTTGGCTGCAGCAGCAGCTTTAAAAAGGAAATGGAGCAGCAGATTTTCATCCTCCATCTCCGTTTTGGAGGCAAACATCCCGAAGAACAGAAACTTCTCCAGGTGATGTGCTTCTGGATGGCCAAGGGTTGGAAACAAAGGACAGTTTAAGCTCTGTGTGAGCAGAAGATGGTTGCAAGGTGTCAGCTAGATGAACGGGATGATGAGCGAACAGGTGAGATGGTACACCTGAGGATTCTTGAACATGTGACCACAGCAGAGCATGGACACTGGTTGTTTTCTCATACGCCACCACCAGTTGCTCATTCACCATGCAGGCAGATCAACAGTCTTATTTTTGACCCTTTTCCTGCACCATATAAAATATCTAGAACCACTTAAAAGAAACTGCTTGAGAAAGAACCCAAAAACTGTCCAAAAACACATCCAAACCAGCATGTCTAAACCAACCTCAAATCCAGTCAGAAAATATGCTCAGAACTAGTCCAAAACAGCTGAAAAACCAAGTCCAGAACAAGCTCA
This sequence comes from Atherinomorus stipes, assembly GCA_023101725.1. Classification (NCBI taxonomy): domain Eukaryota; kingdom Metazoa; phylum Chordata; class Actinopteri; order Atheriniformes; family Atherinidae; genus Atherinomorus; species Atherinomorus stipes. Next base: position 169,711 of record JALJCO010011840.1, read on the forward strand.
GAACTGGTCCAAAACCAAGCCCAAAGCATTCCTTACCAAAACAACTTTAAAAACCATTTAATCACCCAGTCAAAGACCAAGTCCAAACCAGTCCAAGTCATGTTTAAAGCAAGATTAAAACCAGTATAACACAACAATACTGTAGGACCAAGGCCTAGACCAGTTTACAAGTCCAACATCAGTGTGGAAAAAGTCTTAAAGTCTAAAATTTTCTTAAATTTAGTTTCCAACCAGCCCAGAACAGATCTGTTACCAGTTTTAAAACCAGTCCCAAACAATTCAAAAACCAAGAGGGAAAACCGGTTTCATAACTGGCCCAGACCAGTGATGTAGGAAAACTCATTATCTTTAAAAACATTTAAAACAGACGTCCGATATTATCGGCCGATATCTGCATTAAAATGTGATATCGGAAAATATCATTTTTTTGTAACGATATTTGACTAATGAAATTTTGCGATTTAATTTTGCATGTATAAAAGTCCCTGTTATTGTGGAAGAACTTCATTTCCCAGCATTCCTTTCAGAGTCATGTGACTACGGTGCAGCTGCTGCTGCTACAGACTGACTTGCTTTGAAGCTGCTTATAACATGTCTGGTTTTAAATTGTTGGTTAAGTTACCAAGTTGTCAGAAACACTATAATTAGCCACATGTTGGCTAATACCTGCTAGTATCTGATATCTGACAGCCAGATGTCCAAAATGAACTCCTCTGGCTGAATTAAGGCTATTTTGGGATCTTTGCTCTCGAAGCAGAATATAGTATCTCTCAGAATATGAGAGATACAACCTCATAGGTCGGTATCAGTTGAAATCAGAAATTAAGAGTTGGACAATATCGGGATATCGGTTACGGTAAAAAAAAAAGATTTAAAAAGCAAACATGGAACATCCCTAATTTAAAATGACTGAGTTCCTTATTTACAAGTCATCAGCAGTTAACTGACTGACATGTTCATGATATTGCTGTTAAAACCAGCTGTGCTAAAAACTGCTGGAAGTACAGATGGTTTTATAAAACCCTAAAGTGGAGGAAGGTGAACATTTCTGGTGGAAAAGCAGTTTCAGGGCTTTGGAGCTAAGCTGCTAACTGCTAAAACTCCAGGATTACATGCTAATCTGCCTGAACGTCACAAATAAAGCTTTATAAACATCTAAAGAGCAAATATTTCATTTTAGTGTCTAGTTTGATTTTTCCCTAAATCAGATACAAGGACATAAACATTCCTGGACTGATTGTAGCGCTGATAAACTACCTTTTCATTTCATCCGATGCCTATTTAGACCGTTTCTACTGGTCAAAGACACAGATTAGAAATAAAACTGGGCGAATATTATTAACTACAAGAACACACTTGCTTCACTTCTGTGTCCAGTCCACTTCAGCTGATTTTACATTTTGGTTTCAGCTCACATGCAAGAGGATTTTACTAATGACAAAAAGGAAATCAGAGGAAGCGCTTGTGATTGCTCAAATCTGTGGATACAGTGCCTAGAGGGTTCCAGAAAAATCAATTACATTCACAACTCGCCTCACTCAATTTCAATGACTCGGTTACTTTAAATTTTCTTTCAAAGAAACTGAAAAACCCACAAAAACCCTGCAGAAGCAGGACGACTGAATCTTCAAAGTTTCCTCTTCTGATGATCAGGCTGCTGTTAAACTGACAAAAGTTCAGCAACATGTTCACCTGCAATCCGCATACGTACACACACATATGCAAGATGCACACGACTGTCAGGGAACCTACATATCAGCTAAATTTGTCGTCAGGTCCCCTGAAGCGCCTGGAAGTCGTTAGCTGCACATGTGGCATGTTTTATCGCACATGCAACCATCTAGATGAAACACTTTCTCAGTGCACTGACATTAGCTTCTGTTCCTGTTGGGATGCACGACACTTTCTCATAGATAGTGTTGTATATATAGGCCATGATGTTCCATCTCCCCCGACACGTCCCCGTCTCCCAGGAAGTCCTATCAGACCCTCTATATTTTTCATAAATGTGTCAGCAAACCTCACATTTAGATTAATAAGCTGATTTAATTTGGGGATTGCAGCCCTCGGGTGGTCTAACCTGACAGCATTTACATTTCCATCTCCATGGAGACCACACGAACCTCTACTTTATATCACCCACAGTCAATATTTTCCGTCTACATATTTAAATGTTAATGATATTTTGTAAAAAAAAAAGCAGACCCTGAAGTCTCAAAACTTCTCATGAGGATGAGCAGCAAAAATGAGAAACTGATAAAAATGGCTCACATGTAGTCGTGAAGTTCTCACCACGAACAGTTCGGACTGATAAGACGTCATTACAGCTGGAGATAAATGCTGTGACGAGTGAGAGTTTAATGGAGAAAAAACTGACAAAACCCCTCCAGGAAACCACAGCTGGTCCACATGTGCACCACATGTTCATGCACATATGAACCTCATGTGAACCTTTTCACAAGTGAAATATCACATGAAAAAGTTTTGAAACCATGTTTGCCAAATGTGGTCTATCGGTAAGCCTACATGTAGTTCACATGTGACACAGATGTCAGTGGCTCATGTGGATTACATGTGATCTGTATGTGCAAATGTGGATCACATGTTCATGCACATGTGTACTGTATGTGCATTCCACAAGTAAAGTACATGTGGTTTGGGAGCATTTACATGTGATCCACATGGGAAGAAGATGTGAAGCACATGATCTTCAAATTGCTTCACAAGTCTAACATGAAAATGTTCCAAAATTCACATGTAGACCACATGTGCCCTGATGTCTGGCCTCATGTGGACCACATGTCTAAATGGATATTTGGTCATCATGTATTTCACCTGTGAAATATCACATGAAAACACTCCAAAACCATGTTTGCTACATGTGGTTCACACGTGCCACGATCCGTCACCGGCTCATGTGGACCACGTGATCTATATGTGGAAATGTGGACCACATGTGAAGTACATGTGGTCCACATGATCAATGACATCCGTGTCACTTGTAAACCACATGGTAAACATAGTTTGGAGCGTTTTCATGTGATCCACATGTGAAATACATGAGGACCACATGTCCATTCACATGTGCTTCACATGTGGTTTGGGAACATTTTTATGTTGTACTTGTGAAGCACTTTGAAGAACATGTGCTTCACATGTTCATGTCCCAAACCCACATTTTGTTCGCACTTGCATGAACATATGGTCCATGTTTGCACATATACCTGTAGATCACATGTGGTCCACATGAGCCACTGACATCAGTGTCACATGTGAACAACATGTAAACCACATGTGGCAAACATAGTTTTGGAACTTTTTCATGTGATCCACATGGGAAGAACATGTGAAGCACATGATCTTCAAAGTGCTTCACATGTACAACATGAAAATGTTCCAAATCCACATGCGAACCACATGTGAAGCTCTTGTGAATGGGCATGTGGTCCTTGTGTATTTCACATGTGGATCACATGAAAATGTTCCAAAAAAACATGTGGACCACATGGTCATTCACATTTTGAAACATTTTCATGTTATGAACATGGAGAACATGTGAACCACACTGGAGCACATGTGGTCCACATGTACTTCACATATACAACATGAAAATGTTCATTCACATGTGAACCATATGTGAATGAGTCTGTTGTTGGCATGTTTTTCACATGTGAATCATATCCTGTAAGGGAATACTTGCACTTAACTGTGAAGAAATGTTTCTAATTTAACATGAATGGTGAATTAATTACATCGGAGATAAAAATGTTAATTAATCTCTTGTTCGGTGAGCTGTACCATCTGTGTGATCACACACTGCAGTTCCTGATCAGTAACAGGCCTCTCGTTCAGTAGATTTACTCCATCTGACCTCATATACCTCTGCTAACAGAGAGCTCCGTACACCCTGGACTTGTAATGCTGTCCAACGTTGGCTTTTTTTCAAAGAAATTAATTCAACTAATCTAACCCCTGAAACAAAAGAAGGCCAACATTTACTTAGAAAAAAATAGAAAAAGTAAACTGACATCAACTAAATCAGGTCATGTGGACCAATTGCATTTATTTCTGGATGTTTATGTTGCTGTCAAGAGACCACTCCAGGATTAATCATAATGCTCTATCTGGATCATCATTTGAATGTTCACAAAAGAAAAATCACCATGTCCATGTTCTCCACGCTAAGCCAGCCAGGAAAGAGGATTATAGACGCAGTCGTTTCCCTGCAAAGGCAATGGACATGAGTGTCCCGTCACAGACCGGAGTAGCTCTCATAATCATGTTAATTGTACAACAAGGAGAAAAGTGTTCACATCACACTTGTAGGAAACTAAACAACATAGAAAGTCTCTATCCAGACATCAGTCTTTTCCTTTTAAAACTTTTAGAATATATTAATATATCAGAAAAAATCCAAAGGGATGAACAGATAATATACAGGGTTGTTTTATGAATATAAATATCAGAACAATACGTTGTATTAAACGATCAGGATGGTAAAGGCTGCAGCCGGCTGTTTGTAAACTTGCAGGTCTTCATGCAACTAGTTGGAAAATAGCTGCAAGAACATTCAATGATCAGTAGTTTCTAAATTCATGACAGCAGAAGGAACTTCCACCGAAACTGGTGGAAACATCTGAACTTTAGTCATTGTTCAGCAGCTTGGAACCATAATAGAGATGCCCCATATTATGGGCCTATGAATATCATTGGCTGATATCGGTATTAAAATGTGATAACGGAAAAAAAAATCTGTATCAGGTTTATTCATACTGATATTTTTACAAACGAAATCTCGCAACATCTCGTTCTGCTACGCGAGATCTTGTTCCATTGGTCCGGCATGTAGAAAAGTCCCTGTTATTGTGAAAGAACTTCATATCCCAGCATTCCTTTCAGAGTCATGTGACTACAGTGCAGCTGCTGCTGCTACAGACTGACTTGCTTTGAAGCTGCTTATGTCTGGTTTTAAGTTTGCTTAAGTTACCAAGTCATCAGAAACATTATAATTAGCCACATGTTGGCTAATACCTGCTAGTATCTGATATCTGGCAGCCAGATGTCCAAAATGAACTCCTCTGGCTGAGTTAAGGATATTTTGGGATCTTTGCTCTCGGAGCAGGATATAGTTGTATCTCTCAGAATATAAGAGATACAACCTCACAGTTGTCTGCATATGTCGGTAGGTGTCGGATATCAAAAATTAAAAGTTGGAAAATATAATAAATATCGGAATATCAGATATCAGTTTGAAAAAAGCATCCCTAGTTATTGATAATTAGTATTTCTACATCAGATCGACTCTTCACTTCCCTCACCAGTTTTTCGTAGTAAGGACTATTTTTTCAGCGGGTTTCAGACGGGTTATAATACAGCATCCTGCTAAGAAACCTGAAAGCCATGCCCCCCCCAACATGGCAGAAAAAGCCACAGTGATCACGTATGCAGTCTCTATGGCAACCAACACAACCTTGTGCCTTGCATAGCAACTAATACCTGTTAGGGATGGGCATATCAATACCCTGGACTCAATACTTCAATACCAGCCAGACAAAATATCAGAATTGATGCTTTTTTGAGTATCGCGATACCGTTGTATAGATACAAAACATGCCATTTGTTTTCACTTCTAAGAGTTTTAGGCATTGAAATGATGTGAAAGCAGCCAGATTCCAGTTTCTGTGTCACATGATGGTGGTAGCCTATCAAATGTCCTGATGATGCTGCGACTGTTAGTGATGATGATGATGATGTTATGGTATTCTCAGTACTTTAATGCAGGTTATTGCACATTATGTTTTGGTAAATTTATATTACTACTATTACATTTTATATTTGAACATTTTCCACCGAATAAATTTGAATAATCTTAACCTGTACTTAAGTTATTTGATAATTAAAAGAAGTTTTTAATCTTATTTTTGTTTATTTTCTTCATCAATATAATTTATTACTGTTTTAAAAGCATTTCTTTCCAGTACTTCTGCTCTCAAGTTTTACTTTTATTTAACATTGCCCTTGCATTCAAGATATTAATGCAAACTGCACAATCGTGAGGTTTTCTTTAAAAGGATCAAACGAATCAGTATTGATGAAAATGTAGCCCCATAAACTACTGTTATCGTATTAACAGGAAAAAGTTCAGTATCGCCCATCCCTAGCTCCTGTTTTGGCTCACATGGCTTCTTTAGGCCAACAGAGGCTCATATCTGCACCAGCTATCATCATTATTTTGTCAGCGAACAGAAGAGGAAACTTCTGTATTTCAAAATAAAATAAATAATAACATGATAAGTCTTTCATTGTTCTTAGAAAACTAATCTGAGATTATAAAAGAGAAAAAAAATCTGCAAATTGGAAACATGTTAAAAAAGTTTTTATTATGGGGATAACATTTGATTTCTAAAGACTACTTAAATGAGTTTTTCCTCTTTAAACAGACAGAGTCTAACCAGAAACACAGGATGTGCTGCTCATTTCAATGCCACTTAAAAGGGAAAGCATAATTCAGCCGGTCTAGATCTATAAAAGGAGGCAAAGGTTTGAGTTCATTCAGGATTTAATAATAATCCTCTGAAAGGTTGACATGACTCACACAATATGCGGCTTTTAGCCGTGTTATTCTCAGGCTTTTACTCGGTGTGATGAGCATTAATAACAGGAAGGACTTACTTATGTTTTCAGCCCAGTGCAACAAAGCTAAGTCTATGTGATGGCGTGTCAGTATGCAGCAACATTTTGCTATTATCTTATTAAGACCTGCAAATGTGAGTGTTCATCGGTGCATGGATGTGCAGAGGCTCTTAAAGATTAGAATTTGGGGGGAAATTAGCCTAAAAATCAAGTAAACCATGAAGAATCTTCCATTTTGACAGCTAACCTGAATACTTCTAAATCATAGCACACCTCTTTTAAAGATACTGTCAGCAGACGAAGCAGGTTGAACTCCCCACATGGTCCTGAAATAAATCCTGAACCTCTGAAGATCATTAATTTCACTTTCGTATGAATTATTAGGTATTCTCACACTGCTTGCAGCTGAGCTCGTCTTTATGTGGTGGTGATCCAAAATGTCTTATTGTCTGTGATCGGAAACATCAGAACTTTAAACCAGACACTAAATCACAAATTTAAAGGTACACCGTGCAACTTTTGACCTAAACACTGACCGACTACAAGTAATGATAGATGATTTCTGGGGTCAATATTGAGCACTTGACGCATTTCGGTGCTCTGAGGGGGCTGCCCTCATCAAAAACCAGAGCATTGTAACTTTGCAGGAGCGGATCCGTCTCTGATTGGATCATGTGACCCGGGGCGCTCCGTGACTTCAGTTGATCAAAGCGGTCTGCAAACACAATTCCAAACCACGAATAGAAACCGTTTCAGTGTGTGACAGTTGTGCCATGTGGGAAGCTACAATTATGGGATGCAATTTTGAAAAACCAAACATAAAGGTTGTTGATGAAACAACACTTTTCCAGATTCCGGTTGACTTTTGGTTACAAGCTTACTTGGTTCAGGTAAAGCCTCATTTCCAGTGTTCGATAGTATAGAAGTAAAAATACTTTACTTAAATAGTATTTATTTCATATTTGTACTTTACTACTTCTATTTCTGACAACTTTTACTTAAAAAAATCAATACTAATCAATACATCCGCGTTACTTGTTGCAAAATGAGAAGGAACGTGATAGCCAATGGACAATCTTTGTTTTGTTGTAGTGGGACTAATAACCAATGATGTTGGAGATACAGACCGCAAGACGTTGTCATTGGTTTACCCGGTTGTGCGGCGGATGAAAGCAGCGGCCAGGAGGTAAACTTCAAATTAACGGTCGCCTTATCGTGTCTGGAGTCTCAGATATTTTTGTACATGGTTGGGTTTATGTAGGGAGGTGTTGAAGCTCGTTTGCACTTTGCAAATTAAACAAAACTTAAAAACTAAATTAAAAAGGAAAAAAGAAAATGTTAAACTCAAATTTCTGATTGAGTTTTATTAACAGTACTTTTAACTTTTGATACTGAAGTACAGTAAATACTAGCTACTTTTTTACTTTTACTCGAGTAATATTCTAGCAGGTGACTTTCACTTTTACTTGAGCCATTTTCCAGTGAGGCGCTTTTACTTTTACTCAAGTATGACTTTTGGGTACTTTATACAACACTGCTCATTCCTGCGCGATGCTAAATTCACACAAACAGTCCTTTACCTGCAGGTTTTGGTCTGTTTTCAGAGACCTTGCATTTGCGTACCCAGACACAGAAAAATGAGCCGTGCAATCGGAAACTTCAGGGACTGGGATGAACAGGATAGCTGCCACGTGACCAAGGGAGGGAACCTAGAAGAAGAAACCGCGAAGGTCGCTGCTGCCTACTGCGCTGCCTTTTCCTGATTCCCTCAGGAAACATGCATCTGAACTCTGGACTGCCCCCTAGTGGAGAAATGCCAACAAGCACGGCAACATGAAGCGTGGGAGGATGTGGACTGTGACTGATGCAGACAAACCAATTTATGAACATACAGGGAGCATAAATGTGCCTTTAGACAAAAGATTATGGCTGATGATGACGTACGTTCCTTTTACAACACCACCACCACCTTAATGCCATTTTGACTCTTCCTGCAAGATGGTCGCCTCCATAACGATGATTGATAGATTTAATGATTATATTGATTAATTGATTGATTGATTGATGATGATGATGATGATGATGATGATGATTGATTGATTGATTGATTGTTGTTTAAGTGTCAAGCACCTTGGTTGGTGCCCAGCCCTCAGGCTTATTAGACACTATCAAATATTATACAATACAATAGCCTTGTGGCAAAATACAGAGCAAAGCATGACATAATAAAAAAATAAAAAAAAACTATGAAAATTTGGGCACATACAGAGAAAATAGTTCATCAAACAGGATACAAAATACTTTGCCGCAGACACCAGGCCTTTTCCACAAATTTTGCCACGGCAAAAACATCATTTTCGAACAGCCAGCATAAACAAATGCCATTTTTACATTTCACATGCAGTTTATTGACTGCAACATGTTCTGTTAATATAATTTTTAAGCAATAAGTTTTCTGTGAAATAGATATCAGTAGAACTGTTTCATTGTCTGCCTTTAAACTCAAAATTAGGGATGTTTTAATGTTGCTTTCTTTTACTGATATCTGATTTACCGATATTGTCCAACTCTTAATTACAGATATCTGATATCAATCAATACTGATCTATGCAGACAACTGTGAGGTTTTCTCTCTCATATCCTGAAAGATACAACTATACAGTATAGGGGATTATCACGCTTACCGGAAGTTCCCGGATTTTGACACTTCCCTTTCCGGGCCATGTTAACGACAGCCGTTCCTGCTCTGTTATACTGTTTAAATCGGATAAACTCCAAACATACTCAAGTTTTCATTCTAGACTGAAATGATACTAAGGAAGAAGTGGATCAAAGCGATCGAGTCGCCGCGGTGAAGGGCCGGACTTTATAATAAAACACACGTTTGTTTGTCGCCGGTGGGGCACAACACCGGCACTTCACAGCATGCTAGCATTACCCAGCTAACGTTTACTGACGTGCTTAACATTGTGCGTCTTAAAACACACAAACATCTGAAAATCGGGTCTGTACCCCCCCGTTTCCAGTGGAACAACTGGGGACTGCCAAGAAAGGAGACGCTTTCAGATGCTTGTGTGTTTTCAGCCGCACAAAGTTAGGCACGTTATCGAGCTGGCTAATGCTAACCTGCTAACACGACTGCGCAGTCTGCCGGCCACAAACAAACGTGTGTCGTTTTATTATAAAGTTCGGTCCTTCACCGCGGCGAATCGGTCGTTTTGATCCACTTCTTCCTTAGCATCACTTCAGTCTATAATGAAAACTTGGCATTGGTGTTTATCCGATTTACAAAGTTTAACAGAATAGTAGCTGACGGACTATTGTTAGCAGGTTAGCATTAGCCAGCTCGATGACGTGCCTAACTTTGTGCGGCTGAAAACACACAAGCATCTGAAAGCGTCTCCTTTCTTGGCAGTCCCCAGTTGTTCCAATGGAAACGGGGGGGGTGCAGACCCGATTTTCAGATGTTTGTGTGTTTTAAGACGCACAATGTTAAGCACGTCAGTAAACGCTCGCTGGCTAATGCTAGCATGCTGTGAAGTGCCGGTGTCATGCCCCACCGGCGACAAACAAACGTGTGTTTTATTATAAAGTTCGGCCCTTCAGCACGGCGAATCGATCGCTTTGATCCAGCTTTTGATCCAGTATCACTTCAGTCTAGAATGAAAACTTAAATATGTTTGGAGTTTATCCGATTTAAACAGTATAACAGAGCAGGAATGGCTGTCGTTAACATGGCCGGGAAGAGGAAGTGTCAAAATCCGGGAACTTCCGGTAAGCGTGATAATCCCCTATTGTGCTCCGAGAGCAAAGATCCCAAAATATCCTTAACTCAGCCAGAGGAGTTCATTTTGGACATCTGGCTGCCAGATATCAGATACTAGCAGGTATTAGCCAATATGCGGCTAATTATAATGTTTCTGACAACTTGGTAACTTAAAGGTAGAGTCCGAAGTCCTTTCAGCGTTTCTGTTTGCAAACAGTATTCAAACGTAGCGCTCCTCCCTCTCAGGCTAATGACCGCCTCGTTCTAGCTAGCCTATTCAACTTCAAGCTTCTCCTTCAGAGCTCAGAAGCAGGTACAAGCCAAACTTTATTAACCCTGGTTTTCCAAAGTGCATTATCTGAGGCTCTTACCTTTTCTTCGGTGCATATACGGTGTTTTCTTTCTTTCTTCTTTCTTTCTTTTTCCTTCGAGAGTTTGAGTGACTGGCATCTGCTCCAATCATGAGCTTATTCCCACACAGCGTCATGCTCTTAGCTCTGTCATTGGCTGCCGATATAAACAGAAATCTCCACCCAGAAACGTCCCTAACACACCGAAACCATGCAAAAGAGTGAATTACAGGCAGGGGGAGAGAGAGTTGTGTTCAAACGGACCACGGCACGGGAGCTGAGTCCCAAAGGCGGAGTTTGAGACGGATTTCACTTGCTCAAGTCTAAGATTTATTTTTTAGGGGGGGAACTCCGGACTATACCTTTAACCAACAACTTAAAACCAGACATATTATAAGCAGCTTTAAAGCAAGTCAGTTTGTAGCAGCAGCAGCTGCACCGTAGTCACATGACTCTGAAAGGAATGCTGGGATATGAAGTTCTTACTCAAAAACAGGGACTTTGGAATGGAACAATATCTAGTGAAATTTGGTAACAGATCATCGAGATCTTGCGAGATTTTGTTAGTAAAAAATAGAGGTCCCAAAAAAGAAAAAAGAAAAAAATTCCAATATCACATTTTAATGCAGGTATCGGTCAAAAATATCATCTCTAAATACTTCAACATACTGAGGTCATGAAGATCAAGTACTGAAGATTTTCTTACATGATTTTAATTCCAAATTTACTGATTCGTTTTCTTTGAAAGAATTAGACAAAATATTGATTTATTTCTTATTTAAAAACCAACAAGGTATGATTTAGAGTTGTCAGCCAGCTTCCATCTCCCCTCCTGGTATCACAGCAACAGCTTCAGTTGCGTTTCCTTCATCTCCCAACATCAGTCTCTGTCCTCATCGTCATCTGGAGTGTCTCTTGTGAGACCCCCTACTGCAGTCTTTACATCAGACACTTCCTTTGCTTCTTTCTGCTCCACTTCAAGCTGCATTTCCAACCTTACATGTGCATCTTTTCCCATCCCAGCAGCTTAGCACTGTCACCTCGCCCCTCCGACGCCTTCCTCTCCTCTCTCAGCTGGAGAGGACACACACAGGGCAATAATGAGAGCACACAACAATGTCTGCAGGAGGCATGCTTTCGTAGGCCAGCCTGATCGCTGTAACCATGGAAATAAGTACAACTGTGTCACACGCTTGCACTGATGTGGTGCTCTTGACTTGTCTGACAACAAATCCATTCATTCTTAAGAATCTTTACTTTGAGTAGTTTGTCACCATACAGCTCCACAGGGGGCCGCTCGGATCCCCCACAGCACTGCGATGCCTTCAGGGACGGAAAACAGACGATATGGGTGTCGGTTTTAAATACACAACCTATGTCACAGGAACTCACTAAAAGAATGAGTTATATTTGTAAAACTAACAGATTTAAGTTGCTACTGACCACATTCAGGGAGTGCTGGTGGTATTTGTGGACAAAACACAGTTCACAGAGACATTTCATACTGTCATCTCATTCCCTGACAGCAGCAAAGACTCTGTTTTTCTCATTTTAGCCAAAATAAAACAAAAAGATTTGATTTGCAAAAATCAAGCAGTGATGCTGGAGATGTTTGCTTCCTGTTAAAGGCGAGTTTTTCCTCTCCACTGTCGCCGTGGGGCAGGATGGACGGTTGAATGGAGAAGATTTAATACGATCTGTTGGTTTCCTGGCTGGTTTATATGAACACAGTTATTATAAACTGGACCAATGTGGAGCATAAAGCCGTCCTCAAAATTATTCATACCCTCATATTAAAGAAGGAAAAACAGTAAGTTGAAATTGACAAAAGCAAAAATAAATAAAGATTAAAAATTTCTTTTAAAAAATCAATGAAAATTTGAATTGTGGTTTGAAAGAAATATTAAAAACAAACACACCAAAAAATAAAACAAGTAAACAAGCATGATGGGGCTCCGTAGCTAAAATTTTGTTGAGCAACACTTTGAGACAATCACTGCAATCAGGTGTTTTCTTTAATGTTCAAAAAGACTTCTACACCTGTTGACAGGTATTTGGGTCCTCTGTTCATGGGAAAGGTGCTCAAATGTGTCTGGGACAGTTTTATTATGTTTTTATTATTATTATTTCCAACCACAAATGAAAAACAATATTTTCTTTCACTAAAATATAATTTTGCAAATTTTTATTTATTATTAGTTTCTTATTATTTGAATTACTATTGTCAATTTAGCCTTTTCTTTAATTGCTGGGTGTGAATAATTTTGAGGGCTGTACCTGGATTATAATTGGACTACAATTACCTGTGTTTTAAATGTTTTTGTTGGGGATTTTGAATTAAACTGAAGTGAATAATAATCTTAATATTCTGATCAAATGTTTTCCATGAGAGAAATAAAAAATAAGGACATATTGTACCTGGAAACAGTCTCTCAGCCTAATTGGTTTTGGCAGTAATGACGTCCTCTAAAAGCTTCTCCTCATCTAGGAGCTTCTTGATTATCTGTGCTCATATTTCCTCCACTGCTCAGTATTTAAGGTTTTCTTAGAGTCATTTGGGAATGGCAGATTTTACCATAGTTTGTTTTTTTTTTTAAATGAGAATTAGGTCAACACTCATTACTGGCATCTTTAAAACAGTCCATCTTTCCCTTTTCCATCATACTGTGTGCAGAGCCACGTCTCAGCTACTCTCCAAAACACAGCAATGTCACAATCTATTCCTCCAAACTGTGATAAGGCAGCGAATCTGTCTGCAGTATTTCTGCACAGGGCAGAATCCATGTTTCACGATGGGAACCACAACCCAGAAAGAGTCAATTAGATATTTTTCTCACCCTAAAAACTGGGGGATGAGAGCAGTAGGAAAATGAAAGGACTGTGGATGGGCTTTTTTGGGTGTTGACCCCGTGTTGCGTTGCAGGTGTGTTGGTGGACCAGCACCTTCCACCATGCCCTCATGACCTGCCCTGGTATTAGTGTTTGGGAATGAATCAACGGTGTAAGATGTCCACCATTCAGCAAGCTGCATGTAGATGATGTTGTACAGATGGAAACTGCTTCTATGTATTCTGTCATAAAATTAACAATGTTGAGGAAGAAAGGGGATTTAATGGTTGTTGGTCTGAGTATTTACTGGGATTTCCATGCACAACCATCTCTCAGGTTTCCAGAGAATGTTCTGATGAAGAGAAAATATCCAGTGAGCAGCAGTTGTCTGGACCAGAATGCACGAAAAGACTGGAAAAACTTCTTCTGGTCTGATGAGTCTCCATTTCAGCTCCACATTCAGATGCTAGGCTCAGAATTTGCTGGAAACATCATGAAAGCATGGATCCATCAATTCTTGGCCCACTTTGGGCCCCTTAGTACCAACATGGCGGTTAAACCACCAAAGCCTACCTGAGTATTGTTGCTGACCATGTCCATCCCTTTATGACCACAGTGGAGCATCTTCTGATGCTACTTCCAGCAGGATGATGAACCATGTCACAAAGCTCACATCATCTCCAACTGCTTTCAGAAACATGACCATGAGTTCACTGGACTCCAATGACCTCCACAGTCACCAGATCTCAGTCCTACAGAGCAGCTTTGGGATGTGGTGGAACGGGAGATTCTCATCATGATGACGTGGAACCAGAGATTCTCGTCATGGATGTGCAGCAACTGTGTGATGCTATCATATCAACATGGAGCAATTTCTCTGAGGAATGAGGAACACCGGGGATGAAGGCAGTTCTGGAGGAAAAACGGGTCTATTAAAGGCCTGTGGCGACGCATCGATGATGTTGACTACTCAGCACTAAAAAAATCGTTTGATCCATTTGTCAAAGCATACGACAATAAGCAACATAATGTGTAACACCGTTCATATTTAAAGACGCAGTGTGGTTTAACATTACTGGTACAGCACGTGAACCTGTGCGGGTTTCACAGGGCTGCTGCTGTTGTGATGTGACGTGACAGGCTCAGAGTGACGGAAAAAAACAAAAAGCTGTCAGTTAAACTTTGCTTGCCCTTACTTAGTGGGTAAAATCAAAGCACACATTACATTATCTGTTGTTTCACAGTTTATTTAAAATCTGTGTTGGTTTTATTTGTGTCCAGCAGTTGCTGTGCCTCAGAGAACAACCAAATCGTTTCTTTTGTGATTTCCACAGACATTCATAATTGATGAATTCTTCATTAATTGGTGTTAGTTTAGTGTACAAATGCATTTAAAATATCTTTTTTATTGTGATTGGATGAATGTAATTGATGAGAAGAAGTTTCACAATAAAGTAAAATAAGAAGAAATAAAAGGAAAAAATAACAACAATATTCATACTCCTGTCTCCCCAATTCCACCTTAAAGTTATGATTTAAAATTAGGATTCAGAATCAGATTAGTGTGTTTATACAGGACAGGAGAAACACTGTCCTGTATCTGTTTTGTTTTTTTTTTTTGTTTGATTTTTTTTTATTATAAAAGTATTGGATCAGGACTCGGTATTGGCTGATCCTCAAAATCAAATGACTCATAATCGGGGGCCAAAAAAACCTGATCAGGACATCTCTAGTGTTTATGAGCACTTAAAATACTTAAGTGCCAATAAATACCTCCAGATAAATATGAATACATCAATAGAACCAAGTTCCACTGTTGGTTCAGTGAGAACCAGAAAATGATGTGCACCCCTGATCATCTTAGTTATGAAAACCAGACTCTGCTTTTATTTCATGTTCAGAAGAAGATGTTTGGCTTTGGAAAACCGTTGTATGATAAAGCAATTTAATACAGTTTTGGGGGGTATTTATTTGAGATTTTATTACTTATCAATCGTGCAACAGAAAAATAATCATAAGTTTAATTGGCTATTTAATCACGAGAAAAGTTGACTATTCAATAAAATAATCGTCCGAATACTTGTTTTAAAAATAATCGTTTACCCCCAGCCCTGGTCTACGAGCAAGGAGTAATGAGTAAAGTAGCAGGTGAGTGTGTTTTGCACATTAAACTAAAACTAAATGCATCAGTTCTGGTAGAATTTAACAATGAACAGAAATAAACCTATTAAATCGCAGCCTGTCCGTTACCTATATATAGTGGGTTGTGGGTTGTTGTGAGCATGGCTGGTTGTTCAGTCTGACAGCAGCAGGAAAGATGCCATAGGATACTAAAAGCAGGTCGGCTATCTCGCTCGGTTTTCCCTGACCTACATTTGCTGCTGCTGCTGCTATAAGGTGATGAAGAAGCTCAGCTACAAATTAGTGCAAATGTGAGCTGCTTTGTAAGGACATCCACACGCTGAACTTTTCTGGAGAAAAAGCAGCAGCTGGTTTCCACATCCAGATCTCCAAAGATGGTCCACGGGCAGGCAGCCGAGCTCACTGAAACAGCGCAGGTGAACCCGGGCGATCGGGTCAGAGTATAACCGTTCAAACTAGAGCCAGACAAATGTAGTAGTAGACGTCAGGTTATGTAACGCCAGTATTTGACAAGTGGAAACATCAACCACCCCACAATGAAAAAGGGAAAACTGAGCTTTTAGGACAGAAAAATAAGACGAAACAGGGGAAACTTTGACACGTGAGTCTGCAGGTAACTGAACGCTGCAGGTTGTAGTAAGGCTGCAGCCGGTGGAGGGAAAATGAGGCTGATGTGCACTGCTGCACGGCTAATGTCGATGTCGCAGGTCACGCTGTTCTGAATTTCAATTACACTGTTGAAAACACACACAAACACACACTCTGTCGGCCTCCAAACACTCTCAGGTGAGCAGTAAGACTATCTACATCCAGTTTTCATGCTTCGCTGGCAGCTCCTGACCCGGCGCTCAGGCAGGACCTGGCCTGGCTCAGCGGGTAATTACTCTGCTCTGATTGCAAAAAATAAAAAATCATAGTAATCACATTCGCACAGCAGCGTCCAGACTTCGCAACAGCCCCTGAATAAACAGATCAAAGAGTAAAAAGCGGCCCAGCACTTCTCTGTTCGTCTCTCCCGGCTGCTTCATGATATTGACTTTAATAAGACGTCTAGACGAGACGGAGGGAAATATGGCAGCAGAGACACAGACAGAGACATCAGATTTCAATTTATTTCAGCCTTTTACACAAGAAAAATAAATAATTTGGGGACTTCTCCATTAATCCCTGCTAACTAGATTCCTTTGACATTTACTGAACTGTGATGGAGAACTTCAGCTGCAAATATCTAACAGTTATTTCTTCTAGAAGATAATTAAATCATCTGTTTTGGTTGATGTGAAGCAGCTTTGGCTCCATTTGTCATTGACAGCAAATACATTCTGATTTCCCCTCAAACATGCTTTGAAATACGAGTCTGAAAATGAAACTTTCCAGGTCAGTGGACAGAGATGTTGTAAAATCCAGTAAAGTTAGTTTCAGTGAATCTGACTTAAAAATATCTGAGGCTGGTGTCTGGCTGTCGAATTTTAGTTTTACCAGCTTTGCTCAGATTTTACAGTGATGGTGGAAAGTTTGATCATCCAAATATTTTCAGTTTTTCTTCAACAGCTTATTTCAGTCTAATTAACAATTTACTTTAACCAAAAACATTATTAACATATTTTTTTAAAAATATGTTACAAAGAAAATGCTGGAAATGTATCACGTCCAACAGAAAATATCATTCATTATATATAATTGATCTATAACATAAAAAAATATGACAAATAATAATAATAATATTATAGCTACAAAAATCATAACAATAATAATAATAATATCTTCATTATTAAAATCATCTTAAGTTTTAAAACTATTTTAAAAGTCCCAAAATACCAAATTGAACATCTACAATTAAAAAACCCCAGTAGGAGGAAACATTTTTAACCTTCAATAAAAAAAATATAATAATCAATTAAAAATTAAGAAAAATAGTGACATTCTGAGAAATTGACACATTGCAGCCACGTATTTATCATAAAAAAAATTAAAAAGAGAGAAAAAAAATTTTAAAACTAAAGCAATGTTTAAATTTTTTTTTTTTTTTTCCCAAAAAGCAATTTTTGGGATGCAAAAATTATTCAGCACACATTACTGTATTTTAAATTCTGCTGATTCCAAAAAGAAAATCACTAAATGATTAAATTTTTACTTTTTTTTTTCATCATTATTACTTCCCAAACACAGACTGTTGATAATCTTTGAAAGAAATGGATGTTCGAGATTATAAGCTGCGTAACTACTGTGTTTTTGTTCCAACTGTTAAAGCCTGGAGGGTTTTAGGATTCCCCAACTCTCCTCCAACGCTGAAGCTGGGACTCGCCGCTTGAAGATCCTGAATATCAGAAGTACCTGCTCTAAATTTACAGCAGACACACACACATTTAGAAGTGTGAGGAGAAACCCATCCCGCAGTGCAGGAATGTGTGATGGACAGGAGCTCCTGATAAGATTAAGCTCTGAAGCTAAAAGGAGGCAGGCTGGACACAATGGGACGAGAGCTGAGGAGAGAAGTGTGTGTTTGCACTTTCATGCTGGGAGATCTGGAAGCAGCATCAGGAGGAGACAGCTTTGTGCTCAGGCTGACAGAGCAGCGAAATAAAACAGTCAGAGCTGCAAATAAGTGTGACTGAAACATTTATGATACGGAAACCTAATGGACAGGCTGAGAGAGGGGGGCCATCGAAGGGAAACCCACAAATCAACAGGTGCACCAGCTTCAAACCATCATCTCAACTCCATTTTACAGTCCATGGGTTGTCAGACTTGCCTCACAGAAAGTAACCTGATGACTCTAATTAATGCTGAAAATCAACCTTTACTCCTCAGACTCCCAAACCTCGTCTTCAGAGCAGGATGAGAACGAAACGAAGCATTAGTGGACTGGCTTTAAGCATGAAGGTGAACAGTCACACACAAGCTGCATAATTACCACTAATAGGAGACAGAACATCCCTAAGAGCTGCGTTTAATCTATAAATAGTGACCTGAACTGTGTGCTTCATCAGTGTTTAAACTTATCCTAATTAGCATAAATACACCGTTGGAGTGTGACAGGCTGAAAACATATGCATGTACAAGAGGCTGGACACTGAGCTTCCCTGATGGTAGATTTTCCTGATGGTAGTGATTTACTTTGTCCAAATTCCAGGATTTTCAGGATCAAAGGAAGGTTTTTTAAAAAAGTTTTCAATATAAACTTTTTTCTGGAAGACTCTCCTATTAGCAGATTACATGTTAGCAGGTCAGGGTGCCATGATTGGGTATAAAAGGAGTAAAGGTTTAGATTTTTCAAAATCAAAGGTACGATGTAAATAAAAAGTAAAAAAGTTCAATATATTTACATTGATGATTATTTCGTCTTATATGGATCAGCGCGAGCCTACGTCACAACCCGGAATTCACGTGACCACGAAGCTGGTCCCGGTGAAAACATGCTTCGTATTTGAACGGCGTCTGATGGACTATGAGCCTCAAAAACTGCTTTTGCACCCTTTTTAATTTTTTTTCTCCGCCGGTCTGTCTTTGAAATATTATAGAAATGACGTCCAGTTATACTGAAAGTCTTACTGCCGACGCCAGAAGAAGATACGAAGCTAAACTAGTATCTGTTGGACTAAGTGATGCATCTTCTGCTGCTACAGCCTGGTTAGAGGAACCTACCTGTACATAACAGCCTGATGATCAGTTTCCCGATCTCATGATGTATTTGGTTTCATCAGGTAAGCCCCGTGTTCAAGCCATTTATTTTTTATAGAATATTAATTTTCCCTGGATTTTTAAGAAATGGTGGTATTTCTTTGATGTACTTCTCAGGAGTTTACTCTCATTGATAAAGATATAAATTACCGGCAGTCTCATCTGTATGTAACTGGTTATGACTGTGCATGTTTATAATGCTGCAAATGCCTTTCTGCCGCTTTTTATGCTTTTATTCTTATGTGGGAACATTGATGGCAGTAATCTGGATGAACGTAATCGTTAACAGTCCTGAGGAGACGGGAACAGCGGGCGGCGCTGTGATTCTGTACATCCACTGATTTAATGCTGTTTTCTATCATCTGTACAAAAACAACTACAGGGTTTAAAAAGTGAGACCACATTATATGCTTTTTTTTATCAGTCACAAAGTGATCGGAACATATTGTTAGATGTTTCCATGGTTTCCAGCGTGAACTATCAGCATTTATGGGCTTGATAGCAGCTAGCCACTTAGCATGTTGTTGGGGACTTTTTCTGTTGTTTTGGGAACTGGAACAAACATATTCTCTTGTCCGTGTGATAGATATGTTTATGGCAGCCATACACAGCGGGACTTCTCGGTATTTCAAAAGTAGAATAAACGAAGATTGACGAGTAATGAAGCAGGTAATTCAGTGGCTCCCCTATGCAACGAAGCGATGTTTTCACCTCCTACCTAACCGGATGTGACGAATTTGGCGAAAATTCCCGGATGCTTGCGGTGATCCATTGTGGAAAAAATACACACATGTAAAAGAAGCTGGAAACACTGAGCTTCTCTGATGGTAAATTCCACTCTCGTTCAAAAAGTTGTTTGTTTTTTCTAATGGAGTCAGCAACACACACACACACAAAAAAAAAAAAAGATTTATTGAATATCCAATGATTTTGTTCTGGAAGATTTTCCTATTAGCAGATTACAAGGTAGTAGGTGAGGGTGCCAGGACTGGGTATAAAAATAATGCTCACCAAAAGTTTAGACTTTAAAATCAAGAATGGGACATAAGGAATTTCAATTTGCTCATATATTCACATACTCACATACTTTTTAATAGGTCACAGTTGGTCTGAAGTCTTTTAATACTTACAGAATTAAATATTGTGGACAAAAAAATGAAAATTTTCCTTTGTACTTTTCAGGTTGTAGAATAAAGGTTCTTTGTTTGTTTTTTTCATGAGTTTGTTTTGAAATGCTGTGTTAATGAGCGATAATCTTGTCAGTGATTAACGGATAACCTGACATAAACTGAAGTATATTGACCTTCTTGGAGAACTCATTCGAGCAGTTCTTGGAGCTGATGATTTAACTCAGAGTTTTAGTAAGTCAACTGTGTTCTGATTAGTAATAAAGGTGCCAACATTGACCGATTAAGTGACTGAATCAGCTTTGCTTTGAAGATTGTGACAGTCACACTCAAAAGAAACAACACAGACTTTGTTCATGAGAAAAACAAGAACTTTTTTGCAGTGAGGACCACTCTTCGTCTTTTAAGTTTGATTAAATCTGTCTTTATGTGGTGCATTGCTTGGTTTGGAAACCCAACAAAAGCCAGCAGGTTGAGTCATCCGGTCAAAGTAAGGCTTCCAGGAGGAATCAGGTGCAGCTCCCTGATCTCAGGAAGGTTTTGGCCATTTCAGAGCTGTAATCGTTCCCTTTAGTCTGAGTTTATGCTGCTACCACAGGCTGAAGGAAGAATAAACTCCAGACTTTTTCCATCCCTGCTGCCGTTAAAATGTTGAATCTCAGCCAATTTCCCCATATGGGACAGTAAAGATGCTTCAGAGGCAAAGTTGAGTTATTTGACTTTATCTTTTATAAATTAAAGCTGTTTTAATGGAGGAATTTTTTTTGAGGAATATGCAGAAACACTCAGCAGCTGTTATATTGGAGAGTTAAATGGTTTTGCTGAGCTTGGAGAGCATCAGCAGATCACAAAGTAGACAAGGCATTTGCCATTCTCTCATCTTTTTCATGGTTAAATTTGTCCTTTTTTAACACTTAATTTTGTAAGGTTTTCTGTGACTGGTCTTTGCTGCTTGGTTAGACAGCGCTGGCTTGTCTGCAGCTGTGTGAGGTTTCACACCTCACCACACCCCAGCGACCTAAATGTGTTATTCTGACACCGACAACAGCTACGGAAGAGGATTAGGGCCACTAAAGAAAAAAAGTCGAATTTTTTCTAGAACTTTTTTTTTAGTTTTTTATTTAATTTAATTTAATTATTTTTATTTATTTACCTATTTAGTAATTTCTGAAAAAGTCAGAATTCTGAATTTTTTTCCACACGATTTTTTTTTTTTTTCATTATTTCATTTCATTTTATTTATTTATTTATTTATTTAGTAATTTCTGAAAAAGTCAGAATTCTGACATTAAAGTCAGAATACTCCAGGTTCTAGAATAATGTTCGTGAATAGTCCAAAACATTAAAAAAAAAAAAGAAAAAAAAATCTGGACTTTTTTTTTTTTTTTTTTTCAATTTCTGAAAAATTCTGCGTAAAAAAAAAGAAAAAAAATCTGGATTTTTTTTTTTTTTTTTTTTTTCAATTTCTGAAAAATTCTGCGTAAAAACAAAAGTCAGAATTCTTTTTTCCAGAACATTAAAAACAATTTTGGGAGATTTATTTATTTTTTTTTTATTTCTGAAAAGGGCAGAATTCTGAGAAAAAGTCTGAATTCTGACTTTTTTCCAAAACTTTTTTTTTTTTTGAGGGGGGGTCCAATTTCTGAAGAAGTCAGGATTCTGCCATGAAAAAAAAAGTGAGAATTCTGACTTTTTTCCAGAACATTAGGGGGGGAAAAAATCTGGAGATTTTCTTTTTTTTTTTTTTTTCTTCTTTTTTTTTTTTTTATTAGATTTTATTTTTCAATTTCTGAAAAAAAGTTAGAATTTCAACTTTTTTCCAGAACATTAAAAAAGTAAAAATCTAGAGTTTTTTTTTTTTCTTGTTTTGTATTTTTGTTTTTTTTTTTTCTAATTTCTGAAAAAGGTCAGCATTTTTTTCCTTCAGTGGCCCTAATCCTCTTCTGTAAACAGCATAAAACATATGGCCCACATAAATAAAGCTGAATAAAACCTTCTGATATGGGGGCGGTCAGAAAATGATGATTATATTAGGAGGGAAAGAACCATTTGGACTGCCTGCAGTGAGCTTCCAGAGGAAGCCGACCGTATCTGGCAGCATTTTGTTGCTGAAAGGCTGGGAGTGTATCTGCAGCCTGTTAACCACTCGCCTCCACCCCCATGTGCATTCCCAGAACAAGAAAAAGAGGGCAGACAAACTGAGCAGAGGGACGAGTTAACAGCGTCTCAGTAATCCTGTCAGAGTCGGCCGAGGCACATCATCTCACCATGACAGATCATCGCTCCTCAGGTGGAACTGCTGGAAGGGAAAAGAGACTAATAGGATTGTGAAGTCAAAGCCTGTTGCTGCATTTAGGCCACTGTCATACAGACAGACCAACATGCAGGAAGGATCACTAATATAGAAGCAGAGTCAATTACAGCGAGGAGGGGAGGAAGTTTGCAGTCCCTGAGTGTGCGTTCGGAGTTTTGAGCTGGAACGCAGTGCAAGCGCTGCTGCGTCGGGTTGCAGCAGCTGAACAACAAAGATTGATGAAGAGTCTGAAATATGAAGTATTATTGAAGAATTCCTGCAGCTGAGAAGCCGGGAAGCTGTGTGCAAGTGTGTGCATGACTCAGGAAGCACAGACTGTATGAAGTCGATTCCTACATTTTCAAAGAAAACTGAAAACATGCAGTGACTCATCATCTTACAGTCAGACTAACCCCTGATTCATGTCTCAGTTCATTATATTCTGCTCCAATCAATTACAGATTATCTTAGTGACCAATAACATCCACCATCACTCCATAAAACCAACACAAAGCTGAAGGTTTTCGGACCAAGACGAGCATTTTACATTTACATGCAATCATTGCAAATGCGTCCTCTAAATTTTCAACTTTAATAAAACGTATTTACTTAGTTTGAAAACTTTGTTTACCCTGAGCAGGAATCCAGGTCAGTTTCCAGGAAAATGCATTTTACATTTCTTTTTTGGAAACTGGAAACTTATTTCCTGTTTACATGAGTCACTTTCTGGAGAATGAGCTTGTGTTTTAACATGAAGGTGTGTATTTGTCTCTAAACTTAGACTGATTTAAAACAGAAATTCTATATTCTAACCTTGAATAAAGCTTTGTTGCAATGCTTGTTTTATGAATCCATATTACCATAATTACTAGGGATGCACAACATTGGAATTTTAGCCGATATCCGATATGCCGATATTTTAAAACTCATGTGGCGGATAACCGATATCGATACCGATATTAAAGGTGAAAAAAATAAGCAAACATTTCAAAAAGCAGTTTTGTTATCCTTTTCCGACACTTTGAAAAATAGGGGTGGGAAAAAATATCGATACACTGAAATATCATGATATTTTCATATGCCAATATCAAATCGATATTTCAAAACGCGGTATCAATTTATTCCACTTACAAAATCTTGCCAGATTTCATGGTTCTATTACAAACTCATGATATTTCGTGAATTCTCACGAGATTTCGTAACAGAACGATGAAATATCGCAAGATTTCGTTAGTAAAATAGATCAATACCGCGTTTTTAAATGTCAGTCTGATATCAGCATGTGAAAATATTGCGAAATTTTTGGGAGTTTTTGCGAGATTTTACAACAGAAGGATGAAATATTGCAAGATTTTGTTAGTAATATAGATCGATACCGCATTTTTTTTAATGTCAATATGATATCAGCATATAAAAATATTGTGATATTTCAGTGTATCAATATTTTTTCCCACCCCTAGTCTTTAGAAGTTTTATAGTCTGTAAAAAAGAAGTTGAAGAAGAAGTTGTTGGGGTTTTTTAGACTTTAGAAACAGCAGCCTGATCGGTTAAATATCAGTGGGGTGGCCGATGTCCGATACTCAGTGTTAAAGCCGATACCGATAGGCGGCCGATTATATCGTGCATCCCTAATAATTACATTTGAATCATCTCAAGTTAAACTCAAGCTCGCCATCAGGCAGTTGTCGGACAATATACACTGCATTGCCAAAAGTATTTGCTCACCAACCCAGATTATCGTAATCGGGTGTTCCAATCACTTCCATGGCCACAGGTGTATAAATGAAGCAGCTCGGCGTGCAGACTGTTTCTACAAACATGTGAAAGAATGTGTCGCTCTCAGGAGCTCAGTGAATTCCAGTGTGGAACTGTGATAGGATGCCACCTGTGCAACAAATCCAGTTGTGAAATTTCCTCACTCCTAAATATTCCACAGTCAACTGTCAGCTGTATTATAAGAAATCGAAAGTGTTTGGGAACGACAGCAACTCAGCCATGAAGTGGTCGGCCATATAAACTGATGGCGCGGGCTCAGCGGATGCTTTAAGTGCATCGTGCAAAGAGGTCACCAACTTTCTGCAGAGTCGATCATTACAGACCTCCAAACTTCTTGAGGCCTTCAGATCAGCTAAAGAACAGTAACAGAGAGCTTCATGGAATGAGTTTCCATGGTGGAGCAGCTGCATCCATCCAGGCTTTACACGATGCAGCACGTGAGGAGCACGCGGTGGCTGAAACGCTCGATGCTGGAGGTCTCCGCTAGGAGGACTACGCAGCTCTTTGACTGAAAGGACAGAGCGCATTTCCTGTGCATTTCCGCAAACAGTTTACCTTCAACTGTTGCTGCCGGAGTGTTTGTCACGTGTCTCCATCAGAGACTGTAAATAACACGTCTCCAGACCGCCGACATGTTTGCTTACCTTGTTTGCAGCAGACGTTACCATCCTTTACGTGTGGCGTATTCTGGATTGTCCAGCACATAGTGACAGAGCTCACGACAAAAACGCCACGAAGACATAAAACACATACTAGTGAGTACGTGTCTATTCTGCTTTGTTTGTTGTTTTAAGTTTAATTGGTGTGAATGAGAGTTTTACCAGAGCAGATTCAAAATGACAATGACGTCATTGATCAGATCGGTGAATGAAGAGTGAAAGGTGAAGGTTGTTTTTTTTCAGTCTGGACCTATTTTCTAGCATGAAATATGTTCGTTTACTCACCCAGACAGTTTTGGTGCAACTTGAATTCCTTCAGGAGATATTTAGATCCACTCCAGATCAGCGTATGTCCAATATAATGGAAGTGATGCAGACACCGTAACAAATAAATGTCTGTAAATAAGGACGAATCGCCACAAAAAAGCCGCTTTGAGCTCACAGGGGAGGGGGTGGGCGTCCGACTAATGTTTCGTTACAAAACATTGGTGAAATGAAGGAGTTTGTGGCAGATAATGCCTTATTTAGAGGCTGGATGTGGTTGCCCGCATCACTTCCATTATATTGGACATACGCTGATCTGGAGTGGATCTAAATATCTCCTGAAGTAATTCACCAAAACTGTCTGGGTGAGGAAATGAACGTATTTCATGCTAGAAAATAGGTCCAGATTGAAAAAAAAAACTAACATTCCCTTAAAGGGCCGATCAGAAAATTTGAAAAAAATGTGGAAAGTCTACATCTCATCCATACATGACCAAGTGCAATGCAAAGCGTGGATGCAGTGGTGTAAAGCAGCCGCCACTGGACTCTACAGCAGTGGAGGCGTTCTCCATCTGGCAATCTGATGGAGGAGTCTGGGTTTGGTGGTTGCCAGGACAACGGTTCTTGTCTGAAAAACCCGATACCGATATTTTCCGATATCACATATTAATGCTGATATCAACCAGTAGTATCGGACATCCCTAGTATCCATGTTTGAGCCATTTGGATCAATGCTACTAGTTAAATGTTTGAATGTCGGTGTGTCATCGCATCCTTAATCTTTTCCATCTTTTTAGACCAGTAAAAAAACAGTTAGCAGCAGCAGTCAGAGGACATGCATCACAAGATGGTGCTCAACTCCCAACATGCAACACAGCGTGAAACATTTGATCCCAACCCCTCTCTCCAGCTCCATCCTCCAGCTGAGAGCAGCATCACGCTGATGGCCAAGAATTCAAGTTTTTTTTGTGTGCCACATAAAATGTGTCAAACTTATCTGAGCTGCATCCCGACTGAAGGCTGCGTCTCCCCACTGATAATGTACAGAAAATAAATGAATGAACTACAGCTTCAGGAGAGAGCAGACAATTTGTTAAACAACTGCAGGAGAAATGACCAACGGCAGCATTCGCAATCATGACTTCATGAAGTAAAAGAAAAGCTGACGGAAGGAACAAGACAAGAAAACAGGAGACTACTTCGGGAGAAAATAGGCTCCTAATGATGCCTCCGCTCCTGCTGCAGCAACAAAAACCTGCTGAGGGGGAGAGCGTGGGGGAGGAGGGGGAACAGAACATCTCTTCATGCTGGAAGAGCGGTAATTATTTTAATTAGCCCTTTTTAAAATCTGAATAGAGGCCCAAAGCTGAGTTGTGCTGCCCGTTCGTGGATGCTGGTTTGTGTGTGCGCATGTGGAGGACGTGTCCCGCGTGTCTGCTGTCCTCAAGTGGAATCGCTGCTTTGCAAAAATCTGTTCACACTGCTTGTCTGAACCAGCTCTCCCCCTCATCAGTAACAAGCACCGATGAGCTTCCGCTCGACTTTCACTCCCAAATACCTCTGACGGAGGAAGCAGAACAGTGTCAAGAGAGGAAGTCGTTTCTGTTTATTCTAATAAGCCGTTACGGCTGGACGAGATGAGGCAACGGCCTCTGAGATGTCCATAATCAGGACCTGATCATCCCTCATTGGGGGGTCAACCATGGGATGCAAAAGCAGGAAAGATTACAAAGATCAATTTCTAATCAAAGTCACAAACCAGATGAAGAGGCAGCGTAATAAGAGTCAGACGCAGTGAAGAGTTTCTGACAATCAGAATGAGCCCGGCTCATTAACGAACACGGCAGCTTATCAGCTTCAACTAAATCTGAGTGATGGCGGCAAGAAAACAACATCTGGAGAGCAGCAGGAGCTTTCAGCAGCTCGGTGCGATTATGCACCACAGAACAGGTTCTGCTCACATGTCACACACATTTTAACCAAATTTGCTAAAATTTTGGCCAAAAAAACGATTAAATATAGATTTAGTAGTTGCATTAAAGTAGTTTGTTTTTTGCTGTCTTTAGAATATATTTCAAAGCTCAATACAATATACAAGGGATGTAACAGTACATTGATTTATATCAATGTAATGATATGAGTGATCCAAAATCTTCAAATCGGCATTAAAATTGATATCAAACCCACTTTTATTTTGAAAATGGCTTTATTTTGAAGTTCTTCTGACACATTTTTCGTCTGAGTGGGGATTCTCATGTGGATTTTTTTTTTACAGATGCATGTTTATAGCAACCGATATTGGCATTAAAATGTGATATTGGAAAATATTGGAATCAGTTTTTCTGGACTGATATTTTGATTACTGAAATATCACAAGATCTCGTTGTTCCAATACAAAAGTTCCTGTTATTGTGGAGGAACTTCATATCCCAGCATTCCTTTCAGAGTCATGTGACTACAGTGCAGCTGCTGCTGCTACAGACTGACTTGCTTTGAAACTGCTTATAATATGTCTGGTTTTAAGTTGTTGGTTAAGTTACCAAGTTGTCAGAAACATTATGATTAGCTACATTTTGGCTGATACCTGCTAGTATCTGATATCTGGCAGCCAGATGTCCAAAATGAACTCCTCTGGCTGAGTTAAGGTTATTTTGGGATCTTTGCTCTCGAAGCAGAATATAGTTGTATCTCTCAGAATATGAGAGATACAACCTCACAGTTGTCTGCATAGATCAGTTGATATCAGATATTGGAAATAATTAGTTGGACAATATTGGATATCATTTAAAAAAAGAAGCAAATATTAACATCCCTAGCTTATAGTTATGCATTGGATAGATATGACACAGGGAGATTGTACTGCATATACACTTTCAAGTAAGTAAGAGTACAGTTATGTTAAGAAAACAATAACCTCTAATATTGTTTCATATTGACCAGTGGATCCTAAATCAAATCGAAACCATATTGCGACTGAATTCATGATAAATATCAAATTGCTACTCACTGCATCAGTATATCATATCGTGATCAAGCCAGTGATTTACACCCCTGTAATTTACCCTTTAGAGTCACATTCACCATTGAACTCCACGAGATATTTGGCACATTCGAGCATGACCGCTACATCAGCAAGTATTCCCCAGGAACGGTGGTGTGTACAGTAACTCTGTGGGGTAAACTGATGGGTAGTTTACCATTTATATCTACAGAAGTTTTCCAGCATTTCTATCCCGTCCAGGAGGTTTACAATCCAGCCACTAAATGTTATGTTTATTCAGAGACTCTGATGAATCCACAATGATCCATGATAACATCATTATTTTTCCCATTTTCATCATAAAAACTTCACCATCACTACTATGTTGCTAAGAGACCTCTATTTAGACCTGGAGATGATGATGAAGACACTTCCTGTCAAACTTTTCACCAATCAGAGAGCTCAAATTGATGGTAACGTCCAATCAGGAGCAGCCAAAGAGAGCAGAAAGTTCTATGTGTGTCAGAAAAGAAGAAAAATAATGTTCTTCTCTGGCTTGAATAAAGTCAAGAAAAGCTTTCTGATGCAGCTGAGTTGGAGTTGGTTTGTGAGGATAGAAGGTAAATAGCAGCAGAAATAACTGGAAATGAGGAAAAAGTGGAAATATGGAAATAGTTTCTGTTGTGCGTTTGTTTCAATGCCACCAATAAGCTTTGTTCTGGTTGGCCTTTATGGTGCTATAGCTATTGATACATTCATTTTCCATCATTTTAGCCTCAAAATCTGACAACTGAGGCTAAACTGGAACATGACGTCTGGATGCTGACTGGGTTACATGACCATTACATTTTAATCTCTCACTTGGAACAATGTGTTGGGCTAAGGGGTGCTGTCCTTGACTGGTTTCGGTCCTACTTAACAAATAGGACATGTAAGTTCTAATTGGAAGAGTGCTTTTCAGACCCCTCCCAGTTAACCTGTGGTGTTCCTCAGGGTTCTATTTTGGGTCCCCTTTTGTTCTCCCTGTACATGCTCCCCTTAGGTATGATCTTTATAACACAATGTTTTTTATTACTGCAAATGCAAATGATACACAGCTTTATATCTCTATTGATTCTGTGGACTTTTCCATTAGTAACCTGGTTAAATGTATTGAGGTTTTCAAGGTTTGGATGTCCCAGAACTTTCTTCATTTAAATGAAGATACACAGAGGTGATTGCATTTGGCCTCGCCACAGTTCCCAAAATCGGCCCTCGCCTCCCCCATTTCCCTCATCCTCATCTACCCTTCCTTTTGTTAAAAGTCTGGGGGTTATTATTGACAGCTCCTTGAAACTTGATAGACAAGTCAATGCAGTGGTTAAGAGTTTTTTTTTTTACCACCTAAGGGTTCTTGTTAAAGTCAACCCATACTTGCCTAAACCTGAACTGGAAAAGGTAATCCACTTGCTGATTATGTAGAGATTAGATAACTGTAACTCTCTTTACCAAAGCCTTATTAAAAAAATTATTATCAAGGCTGCAGCTCGTCTACTGGCAGGTAAACGTCAGCGTGACCACATCATCCCTGTCCTGGCTGGCATACACTGGCTCACAGACATAAGTCTGAAAGATCATAGTATCCGGTACGTCCCCTCTAGATCCTTAAGATCCTCATCTGCCAACTTCCTTGCTGAATCGAAGCCCTGTTATACAAAAGGTGGGAGAGCCTTCTCTGCGTTTGCCCCTCCTCTCTGGAATACTTAACTGTCAATCAGGTCTGCTGAGTCCCTTGCTGCTTTTAAAACATTACTGAAAACATTTCTATGTCATAAAGCCTTTGGTACTTAGCTCCTAATAGTCTTTTACTTTGATTTATTATTTTTATATTGTTTTTATTGTTCTTACATTTTTTTATTCTGCTTATTTTAGTTATTTTTATTATTTTTTACTGTTGTAAAGCACCTTGATCTGCCTTCGTTCATGTAAGAGTACTTTGGAAATAAAGTGAACTTGAACTTGAACATGCATTCAAAAGCTAGCTGGATCAAAAGTAGCAAAGACTGAGTTGGAGTTTTAAGGGCTGATGAGGAAAAAAGCAGTTTATAATAAACAGTAATGACTCTTTAACCCACAAACTTCATGCATATCTTTGCTATTACTCAGCTTTTATCAGGATACCAACTTCCCCTCCTCAACTGAGCTAAAAGTCGGGTAAATTTTCCAGTGCTTTTCTCCTGATTTCCAACGTTCCAGCTGATTTCTACTGTATGCAAACAGCTGGATGAAAAGCGGACTGCAGCCCGGTCCAGCAGTCTCACCTCAGAGAGTTCTTCAGCCCAGACTTCAAGAATCTTGGCATGTGCATGATGAAATCAACCAGAGTCAGAGAGGCCAGTTTTTCTATGTTTTTTTTTTCTTGGTAGCCAAGGAAACAGACCAAAGATGTCCTGATTCAAGGTTAGAGGTCGCGGGTGACGTACAGGAAGCGGCTGCTGGAGCGAGAGATGTGACGTTGGTGCGACGGAGATGAAAAGGACGGCCTGGGCAGTCGTAATGAGAAGGTTTCATGGAGAATGTAAGCCGAGACAACTCCACCCAGCACGTCTGGGAGCACGATGACCTCATCATGTAAGCCCACACAGAGAAAAATGAAGCCCAGGCCATTTTATTCTCTCATCCTCTGAAGATGACAGAAAAATGGAAGTTAATATTTTCATCTAAAACACACAAAAATGGATTTAAGTTCCTCCCACATGAAGATTCCTAACTTTTCTAAATGAACTAAATTAAAACACAGATATTTTGTGGCTTTGGATTGATGGTCAGACATTAAAAAATAATCTTCTAAATGTCAAAAGTAAGTAACACTTGAAATACTGATAAAAAAAAAACAGATTCCTGTGAAGTTTAAAATTTTTAAAAGGTAAAGTGTGTAAAATTACTGACATTTAGTGGTAAAAATAGGTTATATATAAAGTACATAAGCACTGTTGTGAATGAACGGTGGCTGTTAGTAGCCAAAATTCTCCCAGACATACAGATGTTTTTATCTGAGTGGATCCAGTGGTCTCAGGTGTAGCTATGACTGTACAGGTAACTACTTTAAATGTCTTTTAAGACTTCATTTATCCCAAACAGTGCTCTAAATCCCATTAAACAAAGCTGGTACAACAATTTTAAACCTCAGAGGGTTCTCACATCACACATCTTTTTGTCCATTTAGGGACACTGTAGTAAGAATGGTGGCAGAATTATGGCAGCCTCCATGTCTGTGGGCCCCCAGCAAGTAGCTATAAATGGCTAATCATGAAAAATTAAAAAGCAATTACACATCAATAAAAACAGTTTTAAATTATATATTCCATTTTTCTGCCACTGACCTTTGATATATTTTTTTACACAGCACCTTTAAGGCATCAATAACATTTAAACAACTTTAAAGCAAATAATTTGGCAGTAAGTGTGAATTTCTTTTGAGAAAATAATGCTAGTACTGAGTTTTTAAATCAGTATTGTAAGATTTCAGTCTGAATCGCTACATAGGAAGATTTCTGCTTTGTAAGTAAAATATCAGAAAATCCCTTAATTATAAAATTAAAGAAGATGAAAAAGATCAAATCTCATTCCAACCAAGGTGCCGTTTGCAAAAAAGCATCTGTGAACACACAACACGTCCAGCCTTAAAGCATTTAAGATTAAAAAGAGAGAATACAGAGACGTGCGGATTTTAACTTTTGAATAAAATCTACGTAAATGCAGCTGAGAACAGGTGGGTCTTCAGCCTGGATTTAAATAAACTAAGTGTTTCAGCTGATCTGAGACTTTCTGGCAGTTTGTTCCAGACATGTGGAGCATAGAAGCTGAATGCAGCTTCACCATGTCTGGTTCTGACTCTGGGAACTGATAAAAAGCCGGATCCAGATGACCTGAGGGGTCTAGTAGGTTCATACTGAGTCAAGAGGTCACTGATGTATTTTGGGCCTAAACCATTCAGAGCTTTATAGACCAGCAGCAGAACTTTAAAGTCTATTCTCTGATGGACCGGCAGCCAGTGTAAAGACCTGAGAACTGGACTGATGTGGTCCACTTTTCTGGTCTTTGTGAGAACTCGGGCAGCAGAGTTCTGAATGAGCTGCAGCTGTTTAAGTGATTTTTTAGGTAGACCAGTAAAGACGCTGTTACAGTAGTCAAGCCGACTGAAGATGAATGCATAGACTAGTTTTTCCAGATTTTCCTGAGACATCAGATCTTTTATCCTTGAGATGTTCTTCAGGTCATAGTAGGCTGATTTAGTGATCGCTTTGATGCGTTTTTCAAAGTTTAGGTCTGAGTCCATCACTACACCCAGATTTCTGGCCTGATTGGTGGTTTTTATGTGGATGGACTGAAGTTCTGTGACAACCTGCTGTCGTTTCTCTTTGGCTCCAAAAACAATCACCTCAGTTTTGTTTTTGTTCAGCTGAAGAAAGTTGAGGCACATCCAGTCATTAATCTCATCAATACATTTACCAGGAGCGTGTACAGGGCCCCAGTCTCCTGGTGATGCTGTAATATATAGCTGTGTGTCATCTGCGTAGCTATGGTAACTAATAGAGGGGGGGAGGAGAGGAAAGGGGGAGGGAAGGGAAGGGAGGGGGGGATTGTTGTTCTTTATAACCTGAGCCAGTGGGAGCATGTAGATGTTAAACAGAAGAGGCCCCAGGGTAGAGCCCTGGGGAACTCCACAGGTCATTTTTGTCTGCTCAGATGTAAAATTGCCTACTGACACAAAGTACTTCCTGTTCTCCAAGTATGTTTTGAACCAGTTTAGTACAGAACTAGAGAGACCCACCCACTTCTCCAGTCGTTGGAGTAATATAATGTGGTCAACCGTATCAAATGCAGCGCTGAGATCCAGTAAAACCAACACTGACATTTTTCCAGTGTCAGTATTCAGACATATGTCATTCATGACTTTGGTCAGAGCAGTCTCGGTGCTGTGGTGCTGTCTAAAACCTGATTGGAAGACATCATAACGGTTGTTTTCTCTTAAAAAGTCATTTAGCTGGTGAAAAGCTGCTTTTTCAATGATCTTACTTAAAAAAATGAAATATTGGAGATCGGCCTGTAGCTGCTCCTCTGTGTCTTGTCTAGATTATCCTTTTTTAGCAGAGGTTTGATCACAGCTGTTTTCAGTGACTCTGGGAAAACACCTGACGTTAGAGAGGAGTTCACAATCTGAAGCAGATCTGATTCCAAGGTCTCTGAGACCTTTTTTAAAAAAAACAGTGGGCAGGATGTCCAAACAGCAAGAGGAGGAGTTCAGTTGATGCAAGATGTTCTCCAGTTCTTTGCTAGTAATGGGATAAAACTGTGTCATGGTGTTTAGACTTGGTGGATCCATGCTTTCTAGTAGACATAGTCTTATTTGAGACTTAACGCAGACATCCTGAGAATTATTTGAGAAATGATTGAGATCTCCTTTAGAACTGGAAGTGAGACTAGGTTGAGATTTTGTGCAACTTTTCTATCTGGAGACGAGTTTGACAAACAGGAGAAATGAGTCGTCGTCTCATTTAGCTCTCACATGTCCAACATTTGTCTAGAAGTAAATGAGACCTTTCTGAGATCACCTTTCCAAAATCATTTTCCTCTGGGCAGTCTCCAAAATGTGCATAAGCAAGGTCTGTAGTTTGCTTAAAGTTACGCAAATTCCTAAGCTAGTTTTTTTTTTTTCTATAAATCCCAACTTTTGTGTAAGAAGCTGCTTACGCACTTCCTAGCCCGGTTTTGTGCGTAAGCAAGCTTTATAAATGAGGCCCCAGAACTGGACAATAGAAGATGGAGTAACGTTGCTGGTCTGATGAGTCTCCATTTCATTCGGAAACATCATGAAAGCATGGATCCATCCTGCCTTGGATCAAGGCTCCAGGCTGCTGCTGGTGTAATGGGTGTGGGGATTTTCACCAACATACTGTATATCTCAGACAAGTTGAAAGTTTTGCTCCATCTTTAATTCTAGTTAAATATCTGCAGGCTTGTACCACACAGACTTATAACTGCACTTAAAAAAATCTGAAATAATTAGTCTCTCTTTTTGCTTCCTATAAAGACTCTTTGATGCATCACGCTTTCTCAGGACAACAAAGAAAAACAGTTTAAGCCGAAAACATTGCATCTGATCGCATGACCCCCCCCCCAACCCAGGATCATTCCGACCCGGACAGAGTATGTACAGAACCACAGGAGCTCAGAGTCGGACTGAGTCAGAAAGGGAAAAACTTCACACCTTTCTTTGCTTCGGTTTGCGTTCAAACTGCAGTAACCGTAGCGGACGGTTACGCCATCGTAGGTCAAACAACTGCTCACTAGGGGGCGACGCTCCCCAAAACAACCACAGATCAGTGATGAAGAAGCAGGAAGAAGAAGAAAACAGAAATTCAATTAAAGTGGAAGTTTTTCTGCTACTCCATCTCTGTCAACACATTTTCCAATTTTTTTGGTGTCGTTTTGAACTCGGCTTCTTTGAACACGCGCTGATAGCTTTGTTGTCCTCCGACCCAAACGATAATCTACCCCACTTCCCTCTACTTCATCTGTTTTATTGCGGTTGGAAAACTGCCATTATGTCCGCTTGGATAGTCCAACAGTCCGTTTGCAAGTGAACTGAGACCCCCGGCTTTCAGGCGGACCAGAGTGCACTTCTTTGGTGCGCACCAGGATGCGGTTGGTGTTCAGACTGCACCAAACGAAGCGGACTATCCGCGGAAGTGGACCACGGTCCGTTTAAGCGGACCAAACAGCCAGAGTGTGAACGCAGACTCAGGGATGGAGCTTTGATGTTAAAAAGCCGTTTACATGATGAGAATTAGACTCAGTTTCTCATGTCCTTGTATTAGGGACGGGCATATCCATACCTGGAGTCCATATTTCGAAACCAGCCAGGCAAAATATCTGAATGGATACTTTTTTTGAGTATCACGATCCTACTACACCGATACAAACATGCAATTTGTTTCACTTCTGAGAGTTTTAAGCAATGAAATTATGGGAAAGCAGCCAGATTCTAGCTTCTGTGTCACATGATGCTGGTAGCCTATCAGATGTCATGATGATGATGCTACTGTTAGTGAGGATGATGATGTTGCAGTATTTTTCAGTACTTCAATGCAGGTTATTGCACATTATGTTTTAGTAAATTTATAATATTACTATTACATTTTATATTTGATACATTTTCCATTCAATAATCAATATTCCATTTCAATAATCTTAACCTGTACTTAAGTTATTTGATAATTGAAAGAAGTTTTTCATCTCATTTTTATTTCATTTACTCATCATTATAATTTCTTTCTAGTACTTCTTTTCTTAAGTTTCACTTCTATCTAATATTGCCCTTGCATTCAAGATAGTACTACAAACTGTACAATCATGTTGTTTTCTTTTAAGGGACAATGAAAAGTACCATGAAATACCGGTGTCGTATCGACAGGAAAGCTTTCGGTATCGCCCATCCGTATGCCTTATTTCGGCGAGAACCAGAATAAAATAATTAAACTAAAACAAAACTGCTGCTGCACTCAGGCAGCTGAATATGTTCCCAGCTGCATGACACAAGGAGCTTTTATTCATTTCATGAGGAATTCAGTCGAGGTTTTGGTTGGTTGTACAGAAATGATAAATCATGCAACATAGACTTAGACAGAAATAGCTGAGTCTTGTACTGGGTGATCATAAACGGTAAAGCTGGAACATCAGAGTGACAGCATGTCCAGCTTATTACTGTTATTACTTTTTTCAGCTCTTTACAGGGTTAGGTCGTCTTATAAATGCAGACATGGACCATCACAACCTCTAGTTTTCTAACCATTTATATATTCATTAATTCATTTTATGCATATTTTCAGTCATGATCACTGTGTCATGAATTTCAGCAGTTTTTGTTCTAACTCTCTGGTCCTGCCGGGCACCTTCTGCAGAGTGCAGTCTATCATGGATAAATTGAAATCAATCAATTTGATAGTGAACAGGAAATGATTTCAGGCACAGTTTGAAACCAAACAGGAATAAAAGGTTGATCAACAAAGCGCACGCCATGGACAAAAAAAGGAGAAACAATTACTGAAATAGCTGCAAAGTGGAAGTGTTAATGTGGGAACGAGCTTTCAGGATCAGCACAGTGTTATTTCATATGAGAGTACTTCAAAATAGCAACACTTTATTGCTGTGTTATGACGAACACGCGCTGCAAAGCTTTTGTTTTCACACATCCACTCGCTCCTTCACTTCCTCGTCTGGACCACATCCACATGAGGATTCACAGTGATTTGTGCCTTCTGCAGTCCTTTTCACTGCCTCACACTTTGCATTTGACGTACATCGTGTCATCGTCATGTCGGGGACAATTTTCCTTCCTGATCTGCACACATGAAGATCGCACTTGCTCATTCAAGTATGTTTAAATAGTGTGCAATTCCTGCAATAGTTTTTAATTCATGGAAAATTCTCAAGGACAAGAGAGAGTACATGATGTAACTCATGCCATCTATTGTGTGTGAAATAGATATCAGGGTGTGTAATGAAAGCATCTTAAAAGCTCCACAGCTGTAAGGCAACAATAAACAACCTTGGTTTCCATCGATCAGACACAGCGGGGGAGAATTTTCAAGGACAATGAATCTTAATCTAAGCTTGCTCTATCAACAGGACACCATAACTTATAAAAAAAAAAGCTGTTAAATATGGGTGTTTTTACTAGGGATCGACTGATACAGATTTTCTAGGGATGATACCGATATTGTCTCATCAGCCTCAGGCTGATACAACCTACCAATATTTGGGGCCGATACTGCATTCGGCCTCTTTTTTTTTTTTTTTTCTAAATGTCCTGTCCAGCATCATAGCAGCAGAATGCTGATCTTTGCTCTGATTAACAGATTTGCTTTGCCAAGCTGAGCTTTATGAATATAAGGCTGCTCGTGATATTCTGAATTTATTTCTTTTATTTCTTTTATTTCACGACCTGACCCCGCATAAGTGGTAGAAGACCGTACGGTATGGTATTTATTTTTATTTAATTGAATATTTACATATAATTTCATTTTACATCATACTGTTGGGCCTGACAAGAGGGAAACGAAGAGGGAAAAAAGGGAAAAAGAAACGAGAAGGAGTGGAACAGAAAAAAAGAGTGCAGAGAAGAAAGAAAGAAAAAACATGGATACATTTACACAATCAACTGATGCATCTGCACAGAAACCCATAAACACATTCACAATTTTGATCCCAAAATTAATATAAGGACACAATGAAAAGTAATTTAAAAACAAAAACACGAAGAACAAAAAAAACAAACAAAACATTTCAAATAAATATATAAAGAGAAAAAGCCTACTTGTAAACAAATATAGAAACATTTAACTTGTAATTTATATACAGTTGTCCTCAAAATTATTTATAACCTCCTATAGAGGCTAAATTCACAATAGTAATTCAAATAAGAAACTAAAGAAACTAATAATAAGTGAAAATTATAATTTAGTGAAACGAAATATTGCTTTAGAATTTTGGTTGAAAATAATAATCTTTAAAAAACAGTCCGGATAAGTGATTGCAGTGATTGCCTCAAGTGTTGCTCAATAAAGTTTTAGCTTCAGAGCCCCATCATGCTTGTTTACTTGTTTTATTTTGTGTGTGTTTGTTTTTATATTTCTTTCAAAACACAATTCAAAATCAATGTCGCGATTTTCATAAAATTTTTATTTATTATTACTTTGTTCAATTTCAACTTATTTTCAGTGATGGCTGAATTTTTTTCCTCATAAGTTAAAGAAGATGTTTCAACAATTTTTGCAATATTCAGTGAAATTGGGTTCACTACTCCATACGCTATTATTAAATAAAAGCTTTAAATATATAAACATTATTATACATTAACTGTGAAAGTAATGGGGCTAAAATAACATCCGCCAATCATCTCTGCATTCCTCTACTTTTTTATTTATCTACTGGCTCGTCAATCACTTTTACTACTATAGTAAGAGTGATTGACAGTCAGTTCAATCGGTACTAGGCGAAACTGATCAATGAGTGTGATTAATTGGCAAGAGTGATACTGCGACCCGGAAGCTGCGTGCACTCGTCCGACGCTTCCAGCAGGTAGCTAACATCATTTTGCTAGCAGTTAGCGACGTTCAGACAACAACATTCCGTTTACTTGCGTTTGTGACATGATGGAGAATCTGTACCTGCTGTCTGATAAACACCAGAGTGGCTCGTGCACGTTAATCTGTGGCCGGAGGAGGGAGCTGTGAATCTAGCAGGTTGGTCTTGCGCATGCGCTTTATTCACAAACTCGCTAACAGTCTCAGCTTTCTGAAATGCTGAAACATCTTCTATAACACCTTTAATGAGAAGGTATGAATAATTTTGAGGACTGTATATAACTGCTGTCTGTATAGATGCCTGTCTGTAAATTATGCTTATGGCGGGGGGGAAATCGGCCAACATGCTGATGCCAAATTCTGCAAAAAATGCAAATATCGGCCAGCATATGTATTGGTCTATCTTTAGTTTTTACTTGCGTGTAATAAAACTACGGATTGGAGTACGGACGCGCAATATTGGAATTTTGGCTGGTATCCGATATGCTGATATTTTAAAACTCATGTGGCTGATAACTGATATCGATACCAATATTAAAGCTGAAAAAAATAAGCAGTCGTTGCAAAGAACAGTCTTGTTATCCTTTTCCAACACTTTGAAAAATAGGGGTGGGAAAAAATATCGATACACTGAAATATCGCAATATTTTCATGTGCCAATATCAAATCGATATTTAAAATTGCGGTATTGATATATTTTATTAACAAAATCTCACAAGATTTCATCGTTCTGTTGCAAAATCTCACAATATTTCGTGAATTCTTGCGATATTTTGTAAGAGAACCATGAAATATCGTGAGATTTCATTAGTAAAATAGATCAATACCGCATTTTTAAATGTCAATATATCAGCATATGAAAATATCGCAAAATTATTGTGAATTCTCGCGAGACTTTGTGACAGAACGATGAAATATTGCAAGATTTCGTAAGTAAAATAGCTCGCTACAGCATTTTTAAATGTCAATATGATATCAGCATATGAAAATATCACAATATTTCAGTGTATCGATATTTTTTCCCACCTCTAGTCTTTAGAAGTTTTAAAGTCTGTAAAAAAGAAGTTTTTGAAGAAGCAGAGGAGAAGATTTTAGCTTTTTTTTTTAATTTTAGAAACAGCGGGCTGGTCGTTTAAATATCGGTTAAATATCGGTGAGGTTGACCGATGTCCAATACTCAGTTTTAAGGCCGATATAGGTCGATACCGATAGGGGGCCGATTATATTGCGCATCCCTAGATTGGAGAGTTAAAATCAGCCTCATAACGAGTTTGTAACAGTAAACTGCAAAGATAAAAGCTGGTGCAACAGAAGTGAAGCGTAACACAGAGGCTAAGAAACTGGTTGCAGCTAATCTGGTAATCTGTATTAAACCTGAACTGGAGCTCAAGTATGCAAGATAACTGGCAAGCAGGAGATGCTGAATGGAAGTTCAAATGGTTTAACCCTCACCTGGTCTAAAGCACACATTCACAAATTTGATTAGTCCAGTAATCCAGTTTGCGAGGAGGACTTCCAAGAACCCCAGCTAAACACTTCTCTCACATGGCTCTGCAGCTGTAATGTAGTTTCCTGATGTGTGTTGGCACTGTGCGCAGGGACGAGATTAATAG
The DNA here is from genome assembly GCA_023101725.1 of Atherinomorus stipes. NCBI lineage: Eukaryota > Metazoa > Chordata > Actinopteri > Atheriniformes > Atherinidae > Atherinomorus > Atherinomorus stipes. The sequence continues at coordinate 209,951 of JALJCO010011840.1, forward strand.
GGACCAAAGTGGAGCAGTCTCTCTTAATCAGAGCTAAAATGATTACTCAATTAGTTATTAATCTTAAGGCCTCAGGGCAGAGTGTTTGCATTCTCTGAGGCACCATCGGGGACATTAAGCATTAATAAATAAAATTGTTCCAGCTATTCGAAGATAAATATTGAGTTATGATGGTAGTTATTTTATTTGGTTGACCGTCGTGGATTTCAGCCCCGAATACTTTGGGAACAGCCTTTAAATAAGCTCCAACCGTGTTTTTACAATGAGTATTTTACAGATTTATTGGGGCAACCAGCCTGAAAATGACTGTTTTTCACTGTAGAACATGAAGAAAATGGAAAAGTAATACAGAACTAGATCTAATGACATGTTATGGTACAAAGGTCACATGCCGCATGTCAATTACAATACATTTCATTGGCATGGTTAGGTTTACATCTTATGAAATACATAGAAAGGCTGTAAAACTAGATTTTAATTCACAGGTCACGACACCCATTTGTTGTACAAAGTAATTTCCATTAAGGATTTAATAATTTGTTTTTTGTCACTATGATGTCATAAGCCAGATCGTAATTTTATTATGTCACAATTTATGAAGAATAACAACCTTTGATGGGCAAAGAAAGTAAGCATGAATAATACCTCTGTTCGTCTTTTAGGCTCTGTGAATGTCTGGAGATGCGAAGGAAAAGGTCATTTCAAATCCTCACGAAACTCATCCCTTGCTTTGTTAGGGATAGATGTTTTTCCTGGTAATTCAGCTAAAAAATGTTTGCAACATTTCTTTTCTTTTTTTTTTTTTTTTTTCACATTTTGTGGCTGCATTGGGCTGTACACTATCAAAATAGTGTAAAATAGTGCCAAGTTGAACCAGCAGCAAATGGTGAACATGCAGAGCTCCGTTTTTAGATTTGAACTATCCATCAAATTAGTCCTTTTTCCCATACTTTACGGACATTAGCTTTGAAATTAGGTCCATAACGTTAAAGTCAACAAACACTGGCAGGCCTCAAAGTAAATACAGGGTTGAAGCAAAACCGATTTTATCAAAAGCCTGACAGTCAGTCAGGCAAACAGCAAACAGTGTGAGAAATATTCTTATCATGTTTGTAGGTGAATAAAGATTATAATTAGGGACATTTGATTTTGGCTTTTTTACCGATATCTGATATACCGATCTTGACCAACCCTAATTTCCAATATCAAACAATACCAATCTATGCAACCTACCAATATGTGGCTAATTATAATGTTTCTGACTTGGTAACTTAACCAACAACTTAAAAGCAGACATATTATAAGCAGCTTCAAAGCAAGTCAGTCTGTAGCAGCAGCAGCTGCACCGTAGTCACATGACTCTGAAAGGAATGCTGGGATATGAAGTTCTTCCACATTAACAAGGACTTCTGCAATGGAACAAGATCTTGTGATATTTCATTAGTAAAAATATCAGTCCAGAAAAACTAATACAGATATTTTCCAGTATCACATTTTAATGCAGATATTGACATCCCTTCTATAAACATGTATCTTTAAAAAAAAAAAAAAAAACATCCACACAGGAATCCCCGCTCAGATGGAAAATGTGCCAGAAGAACTTCAAAATAAAGCCATTTTTAAAATAAAAGTGGGTTTGATATAAATTTTTATGCCAATTTTAAGATTTTAGATCAATTTTATATCAATACGTTGATATGTATCAGTGTATTGTTATATCCCTGGTAAATTGTATTGAGCTTTGAAATATATTCTAAAAACGAGTCAAAGAAACAAACTGCTTTTACACTGTTTGTATGTGCAGGGATTTAAAATAACACTGACTCTTTATTTAATCTTTTTTGTGGCCAAATTTTTTGCAGATGTAGTTGAAATGTGTGTGACGTGAGCACCTGTTCCTGTGGTGCATAATGCTGGGATATGAAGTTCTCCCACACTAACGAGGACTTTTCCACATGCTGGACAAACGAATCAACGAGATCATGTTGGCAAAATCATTGATGCAGCGCTTTTCAATATTGTTGTGACATCGCAACACGAAATATTGTGATATTTCAATGTATAAATATTTTTCTCTCACTTGATGCGTGGCCACAAGTTTTTGTTGCGTCATTAAAAAAGTAGAAACGTCCCATTTTAAATGACAGTCAGATATAACAAATAAATAATTATGATAATTATATAAAGACATTTCTTCCAATAATTATCCACCATGTAAAAGCTTGTGTGTTTTAACCTAATTTGAAACTTGAAACACTAAATGCACTGGGGAAAATTGCCTTATGTCTCATTCACACTTGCATCAGAGGGGTTCAAGTAACTGTAATCTAAAACCAAGGTCTCACCCAACTATTCATGTCTGATAGAGGTTTGCTTTAGCTGCCAAAAATTAAACAGAACATCCACAATGTGCTTCTCAAAACAGATTTTTTTCCCCACAACATGAGTAATACAAGTTCACACCCTGTTTGGGGGAGTGTGGAGGACGGGGGTGCTTTGGGATTAGGGGAGTTTTGTCCTGCATGGGGTTGTCATGGCAGCAAGTGTGTGAGATGCCAGGGATCTCCACTGGTCCCACTGAAGTCACAGCGGCCGTCTCTGGCAGCCACACAACATTCCTCCTCTCTGAAAGGGCTGAAACATGCCTTACACATGCACACACACACACATGCACACACACACACATGCACACACACATGCGCACACACCGCTGAAGTCTGCTTATTCCAACCGACATGTAAGTCAGTGCATGAGTCTAATCACATGCATAACCAGACTCAACTTTCTGGTAAATCAGGACACACCCACTGCTTTGTAAAGCAACGTGTCAGCTGGAGTGAATACTTGTGTGATGATGTTGCAAAAAAAAAAAAAAAACTTAACAAGCAGAAGAAGCTTCTCAATGAAACTTTGTGAAACTGGATTCAACTAAAATAAGCTTTATTTCCCCTTTACCGAGGCCATGTGAACGAGAGGGTCTGTAATCAGTTCAACTGTGGTGAGAAAATAAAGTTCATGACCATACATAATGATAACATCATTAGAGCTATTCCTGTTCTGCTGGGACACGAAAACAATCATGTCAATCAATAATGAAAATAACCTTTCGTTGCAGCCCTTCACTTATTATTCAAGGCTACGAATCAGGCTTCATGGGGACCTCGTTTAACTGAAAAATCATTAAATGAAGGATAATTTACAATGACTTGATTTTGTGGCAACAACTTCAACTGCTGCATATCCAGAGTGGTCTATTTTTCTTTCTTTCTTTTGCTGATATATATATATATATTTGTATATATATATATATATATATATATATACAAACACATATACATATACACACACATACGTACACACACATATAGGCCTATATATACACACACAGTTGTCCTCAAAATTATTTATACCCTCCAACTGAGGAAGGAAAAAAAAATCAGCTTTGTTATGACAAAAGTAATAAAAAAAAAAAAAAGTAATAAGAAATAAAGATTTTAGGAAAATCATGACATTGATTTTGAATTGTGGTTCAAAATAAATTTTTAAAACTAACAAGAAATAAAACAAATAAACAAGCATGATAAGGCTCCGTAGCTAAAATTTTGTTGAACAGTGAGGCAGTCACTGCAATCAGGTGTTTTCTGTAATGATCTAAAAGACTTTTGCACGTGTTGACAGGTATTCTGGTCAACTGTTCATTTGTGGGAAAGTGCTCTAATGTGTCTAGGACAGTTTGTTGCTTCAGTCAGCTAACATTGTCCTGTTGCAATGAGAGCAGCTATAAAATTAATATCTGCACAAAATTAGCTTCTTTAAACTAACATAGCTGTTAATGTTCTCCTGTTGGGACTAGCAGCTAAAAATTATAATATTTGCACTACCTTAGCTTATTTAAGCTAACATAGCTGCAAATGTTAACTGGGACAAACAGAGCAACTTAAAATCATATTTGCGTGAACACTAGCGTTTAAACTAACATAGCTGTATGTTGTTCTGTAGGGACTAACAGAGCAAGAAAAAGAAAAGAGAGGGGGGAGAGAGAAAAAAGAGAGAAGCCCCAGCTAAAATTATATTTGTTCTAACTTGGCTTCTTTAAGCTAACATAGCTGCTAATGTTTTCCCATTGGGACAAACAGAGCAGCTAAAAATTATATTTGCATTCACTTAGCTTCATTAAGATAACAGTTGCTAATGTTAACATGTTGGGACAAACTGAGCAACTCAAAATCATATTTGCGCGAACTTTAGCTTCTTTAAGCTAACATAGCTGCTAATGTTATCCTGTCGGAACAGAGCAGCTAAAAATTATATTTGAGTTCACTTAGCTTCTTTAAGCTAGCATAGCTGCATGGGACAAACGGAGCAACTTAAAATTATATTGTTTGTGCGAACTTTAGCTTCTTTAAGCTAACATAGCTGCTAATGTTATCCCGTTGGGACTAACAGAGCAGCTAAAAATTATATTTGCGTTCACTTAGCTTCTTTAAGCTAGCACAGCTGCGTTGGTGCAACCGGAGCAAATTAAAATTATATTGTTTGCGCTAACTTTAGCTTCTTTAAGCCAACATAGCTGCTAATGTTATCCTGTTGGGACCAACAGAGCAGCTAAAAATTATATTTGCATTAACTTAGCTTCTTTAAGCTAGCATAGCTGCGCTAGGACAAACGGAGCAACTTGAAATTACATTGTTTGCGTGAATTTTAGCTTCTTTAAGCTAACATAGCTGCTAATGTTATCCGGTTGGGACAAACAGAGCAACTTAAAATTAAATTGTTTGCATGAACTTTAGCTTCTTTGAGCTAACATAGCTGCTAATGTTATCCCTTAGAGACAAATGGAGCAGCTTAAAATCGTATTGTATAGCTTCTTTAAGCTGACACAGCTGCTGTCATTATTAAAAGGAGCTAAGGTTTCATCTTTAAGAAAATACTGAGTTTGGAAATATTTACAGTATGAACTGAGAGTTCAAGCTTAAGTTCAGTATGGTCAGTGTGTCCAGATATGTCATATTCACTTCTGACACCATATTTCCTGCATTGTGATGTTTTTTTCTGAACAAACCTGGTGTGAACACATTTTCAGCCTCTTTTGGGATGTCTGCATTTTGTGTGTTTGTTTGTGTGTTTGTGTGATGCCCTCTAGGCTGAAACTCAACATAGCAACGCAACCCGACATGTGGTCTCTGGAGTTTTCCCTGATCCTTCCACCCTGAGGTAACACCACGCACTACTGAGCTGATACACACTGCAAACTGCATCTGCGGAGATGAATGTTCTTCCACATCCCCCCCTTCCGTTTTTTAAAATTTATTTTTATGTTTAGTACTTGGTACTTTGCACTCTACAAACCACGGACACAAACCGAGTGCTCCTCGTTATCTGTCAGCATCTCCCTCTGCTCTGGAGATGCTCCCTCCTCACTTCCTGACATTTCCTCTCTTTCCTGCTTTTTTTTCACAGACAAATTTAAAAAGAAGAGGACAATAAAAGTCAGGCAAGCTAGCTGGACAGCTGGGTTTATGAGCGGTATACAGGCAGAGATGTTTAAACAGGATGTGACTTGTAGACTTAAACAGCTCCCCTCTGCCCTTGCCCACAGCCAACCTGCATGACACCCATTTAACTTTAAACTAGTTTGTGTTTGAATCAATTATTCAAATGTTAAATCCTCTCTGTGGTCTGGAGACCTTGCTGGACCAGAGTGAAGGTCACTTTAAATCCCACATCATTTGCATTAACTCTAATAACACACATGAGCACTCTCACACGTATTGGGTGACTGTCTCTTTCCAGCTCATTCTGGTCCTATTTCCAAGACATCCCGGCCCGGCACAAAGGTATGCCATCATCTGGGAAAACAATTCAAGTCCATCTGAGATTGCAGTGTACGGCTTGCTCTGCACCGGAATATAATACCTCTTTGTAAATTACACCAGCTGCAGTTTGACTAAAAATAGTGATATAGAGACTGCAGCATCTAAATGCAATCGCATTGTTTTCAGTCAAATCTAAGAGTTTTGAATCCTAGTTAGCATAATCTCAATATAAAAGGATGAAAAAAAAGACAATATAATCAGTTGTTTACCCATCAATTATTCCATTTTGCTTATTAAAAAATCCAGGTTGCATTAATAGCATGCATGTTGGAGAGGACCACTTCAAGCCTTTTTAAGGGGGAGACAAAGCCAAACATAAGACAACATCTCTGCTTGTCCTTTGTTTAGATGTAGAGGAGCTCTTCAGCCTCTCACAACACAAACACTTCAGAAAAGATGGTTCCAGCATCTGCATCTGCATTTCAGACATCTTTTATGGCCACAAAACCTTTGTGACATCAGTTTTCGAAAGGTCCACTGTGTCCCTCTGCACCCAGCAACGTGTTGCCCAAATGTCTGCTCCCACACAAACCAAGCACGCCGACCGTGCATGCATCTGGATCAGTCTCCATTCAGAAAATCAACATATCGTAACTAATAAGAGGAACAATGACGGTGCATGAGAAGCTTCGAGCCAGCGGCCCAGATGGTGGTGCGTTCAGGATCAAGTGCAGAGTCACAATCAGCCTGCAGACTCAGAGACGGCGCTGCCTGAAGGAGCTCAGGGAGGTAAAGTGAGGAAAGCAATCAGCCCAACACCCACCTGAAAAGTGTCTGACCTGTGATAACAATACGAACCAATCTCCTAATGGATGTGTGTACAGTTGTCCTCAAAATTTCCACACATTTTGATTAAAGAAAATGCTAAATTAACAATAGTAATGCAACTAACAAGAAACTAATAATAAAAAAAAAATTACAAAATCATAATTTAGTAAAATAAAATATTTCTTTTGAATTGTGGTTAAAAATAATAATCTTTAAAAAAAAATTGTCCCAGACCACATTAGAGCACACTCTCAAAAACAGAGGTACAAGACAGGAACATTTCTGTACCTGTAGGTACATTTTTTACAAATGTTCTCTTAAAAGTACAATATTGGTATTTATGAGGCCAGAAGTGTACCTTTAAACTATGAAAAATGGTCCAAAGTAATATAAAGTACAAATTTGTACCATTTCAACCCTAAGGGTACCTGTAGCATTATAAAATGTGTGTAGCTTGTACAATAATACTTGTGCAATACTTCTAAACAGTAGTATAATTATAGTTATTATACCATGATTTTCATAATAATCATAGTAATCATAGTAATAATTATATGTATAATTATATTATGTGTTTGGCCTAATAATAATTATTCATTTATTATTAGCATCTTTGATTGTTGTCATAATCTTTATTTTATTGACTTTTATTCATCATTTTTAATTGGTTTAATTGTACTTTATTAAACCATAATAAAGTACAATTAAACCAATTAAAAAATTTATTAACTCATAAGGGCTGCACGGTGGTGTGGTGGTTAGCACCGCAGCCTCACAGTAAGAAGGTCGCTAGTTCGATTCCCGGCTGGGGAGGGGGTTTGAACAATTCCAACAGTGGCCTTCCTGTGTGGAGTTTGCATGTTCTCCCCGTGTATGTGTGGGTTCTCTCCGGGTACTCCGGCTTCCTCCCACAGTCCAAAGACATGCATGTTAGGTTAATTGATCACTCTAAATTGTCCCTAGGAATGAATGTGAGCGTGAATGGTTGTCTGTCTCTCCATGTTGGCACTGCGACAAACTGGCGACCTGTCCAGGGTGTACCCTGCCTCTCGCCTGATAATAGCTGGGATAGGCTCCAGCAACCCCCGCGACCCTGAACTGGATAAGCGGTACAGAAAATGACTGACTGACTATTAACTCATAAAGCTTGATAAGGTACAAAAATGGACCAGAACCGAAGGGTACAGAAATGTCTTTCAAATAGGAACACCCCCAGCGACAAGCTTTGTACCCTTTTAAGTACAAACTTGTACCTCTATTTTTGAGTGTGCACCTTTCCCATGAACAGTGCACCAACATGCCTGTCAACAGGTGTAGATGTCTTTTTGAACATCACAGAAAACACCTGATTGCAGTAATTGCCTCAAAAAGTTGCTCAACAACATTTTATCTTCGGAGCCCCGTCATGCTCGTTTACTTGTTTTATTTCGTGTGTGTTTTATTTTGATTTATTTTGAACCACAATTCAAAATCAATGTAATTATTTTCATAGAATTTCAACTGTCTTCACTGACAGCTGATTTTTCTTTCCTTCTTTAATTTGAATGAATGAAGCATTTTGTCGATTGAAAACAATCATATGAATTTTTCGTACTTCCAGCAGACAGAGTTGTCAAACAAACCAAACGGGTCACGTTTTGCAGGAAAACTCTCAGATGTTGACCGAGCATTTTCCCAGTTTAGATGCAACTTCTGCTCTACATTCTTTGTAAAGGTTACGTGATGTCATGGATCCTTCTATATCATCCTAGAAAGATTCAAACTTTGAATCAGAGAAACACCGTCGGTCCAGTTGCTGATATCTGGAACCATCTGCTGCTGCGGACCAGCTTCAACATGCCAAACAGAGGGAAACAAGGACGATCTTGGAAGTCTTGAACCAGAGATCATTGCAAACTTTGACCTGATTTAACGCAGCTCGGTTTCTTCCTACAAAGGCTTTGCCCATTTATCATATTCACAAGTACTGCTGAAGTAACCTCGACCAGTTTCACAATTTAAACGATTAGAAAACCATAACCACCCTCAAGACGTGGGACTTTCCTGTTCATAACACTGGTTTGACCATCTCGTTACACATGACCAATACAGATGTGGGGTCATGTGAGTACAAACTATTCCCCGCTTTTGCTTTTTTTAAAAATTTTATTCTGTTTATTATGTTTGATTTCCAACCAGTTAGTAACTCACTGAAGCAGAGAACTGTGTGGGCAGTTATTAACTTGGCTGTTAAATGGTGTTAATTCAGTCATCTTAAGAGGCTGGCCTCTAATCTGTCAGAGGAGATAGAGGACCCTGTTATCTCTAAAAGAAAAAAACATCCTTGTTCCCATATCACAGGATAATTATGTCCAACTTGAAAATGAGTTGTTTTTTTTTATCACCTCTGATGTCAGCTTACAGCATCGCTGCTCTGACCGTTGGCAGAGGACTCAGACTGGACAGCATATCAAAGGGTAATGTGCAGCTTTGTGCTCTTTTTTTTTTTTTTGCAGTTATTAGAGCAGACAATATCTAATTATAGTTGGGCAAACATGGGAGGTTGACCAATGACCAACGCCCTCTTCTGTGTCTCAGTCTGCAGCTGCGCAAATGCAGCTAAATGGGATGGAGATGTAACTGTATGTAACTGTTGCCTTCTGACATCCTCAGCTTGAATACTGCTAGCAGGAAACTCCTGACATATTTTCACTCCTACAGACCATGTGTTTTATATTGTCTAATAAACAATACAAGGAAACTTCACTCTGATTATGTTCTTATGATGTGATTCGATTATCTTTAAACTAAATTTATACACATCTACTTCACACGTATTTTTCTATCTTAAAATAAAAAAGACAAGTTAGACAAGCTGAACATCTGACTGTCCTCAGGAAGCAGTGACTTTTAACATGGCATGGTTGTTGGTCTGAGTATTTACTGAGATTTAATCACACAAACATCTCTAGGGTTTCCAGAGAATGGTCTGAAGAAGAGAAAATATCCAGTGAGATATAGATGTGGTGGGGGCGCCTGCAGAGACTTTGTTTTAGGGGTGGCCAGAGAAAAAAGCCGCGTGGCCAAGGGTTTTTAAAGAATAACTTGGTTTTTTTTCATCGTGGAACTTATTTCTAGGAATTCATGCATGTACATGCATTTACTCACCACTAGCATTTCTGCATCACTACAACTCTTTTGCATGATATTCAGATTAGTCGTAGATCCATGTGTATATTAGGGCTGAAAGATATATTGTTATCGTATCTATATCGAGATATGGACATTCAAGATATTAATATCGCAAAAGCACCTATATAAAAGATATAGATTTCCCCTGCGCTTGTCCTAGGTGGCACCTTCCAGAATGAATTTGCGTAAGTAAGACCGAGTTAATGACAGCATGACAGACCCGTGGGGGACTACAGCAAGACAGCAATGGCAGAAAATGGTAGGTCTAGTGTAATATATATATATTTTTATCTTTATTAGCTTATGAATATTTTGACATTCAGGTATAAGCAAAGCATGCTGCTATGTGTTAATAGCACATAAATGTTGATGTAAATGAAAAACTTTCATTTTTGCTGGGGTGGCCAGTTTTATTTTCAGGGGGGCCATGGCCACCCCTTGGAAGCGCCATTGATGTGGTGCAACTGGAGATTCTCATCACGGATGAGGTGCAATGGTATATTCTTATCATGGATCTGCAGCAACTGTGAAGCAAAATCTCTGAAGAATGCTTCCAACACTTTGTTGGATCTACAGCGGGGGAGAAAAAAGTATTGAACACATCAACTTTTTTCTCAGAAAATGTATTTCTAGTCGAGCTTTCATCAGATGTCGACAACCCAAGAAATGCACACATACTAAGAAATCCTAACATTTATGCCCATAAATTAAATCATGTGTTATATAGTGAAATGACACAGGGAATAAGTATTGAACACATGAAGAAATGGAGGACAAAAAGATCTGGAAAGCCAAGAAAGCAGCTGGAGTCTGTCAGTATTTAGAAGGTAGTCCTGTCCCCTTTCAGTGCAAAGTAATATCAGCTGGTTTAGTCCTGATTGATGCCTTTAAAAAGGTTTTTCATCACCAAGGTGTCAGACAAGAAGCACTGCATGATGGGTAAAAGCAAAGAGCTGTCTAAAGACCTACGCAACCTTATTATTGCAAACACACTGAAGGCATTGGTTCCAGGTGCATTTTTAAACGTCTGAAAGTTCCAGTGAGCATCATTGGGGCCATCATCCGGAAGTGAAAAGAACACGGCATCCTCATAAAGCGGCCACGGCCAGGTGCTCCTCACAAGATTTCAGACAGAGGAGTCAGAACAATAATCAGAAAGGTTCTCCAACAGCCCAGGACCACTCGTGGAGAGCTTCAGAAAGACCTGGAATCAGCAGCTACAGTCTGTTTCAGAGAAAACAAGAAATAATGCACTCAACCGCCATGGCCTTCATGCACGCACACCACGCAAGACTCCATTTCTGAAGAAAAAGCATGTTGATGCTGGTTTGAAGTTTGCAGCACAACATCTGGACAAACCCATGACATTCTGCAAAACATAGGGGCCGTCCACACGGCACCGAATTACAGCAAAACCATCAAAAAAATTAAGAAATCTGCGCCATCGTCCTCACGAAACCAGGGATTAGCCTCCTTGACGGGTTTGTGTTTCATGGGAACGGCGTAACCGCGCAAGGAAGGGAAGGGGAGGAGAGGGCGGTAGGGCAGGGCGCGACAACGCGCGTTGGTCTTGTTCACAAAAACAATAAAGTTCGTTGAAAGAAAATTTACAACAGCAATGGCGTTGGTGAGCGACTGTTTTCAACTGTGTAGAAAACTTTAGCATTTGCCTCATGAATCCTCTGCCATCTCTACCTTTCTGCTCTTCCTTTATTGATTTCCAGCGACACGACACGCGGTGAGTCTTTATTTGCGCATGCACTGTGTCTTGTTCTAGGTTTGAAGTGTTAATAACGTCACCCACGGCCTTGTGTGATGTGCTACAGCGGTTTTAATGGGGATCGTGAAACCTTTCCCCAGATTTCTGCTATCGGTTTCACACCTGAACCAGCTTCAGCTCCATGTGGACTAGGCCATAGTCTGGTCAGATGAGACAAAAACTGTACTCTTCAGATGTCATAAGACACAACATGTTTGGAGGAGAAATGGCACCGCACTTGACCCCAAAAACACCATAGCTACAGTGAAGATTGAAGGTGGGAACATCATGGTGAGGGCTGTTTTTCAGCATGAGATACTGGCAGACTTCATATCATTGAAGGAAGAATGAATGGAGAAACGTAGAGAGACATTCTGGACCAGAATCTGCTGCCATCTGCAGCTGCTGAAGATGGAAAGAGGCTGGATCTTTCAGCAAGACCACCATCCCAACACACAGCCAAGAACACACTCACCTGCTATAAGAAAAAGAAAATAAAGCTGTTAGAATGGACCAGTCAATCACCCAACCTGACAAAACTGAAGATCCGAGTTCACAGAAGCGACCCCTGAAACCTTGAAGATCTGAAGGCAGTTTGTGTTGAAGAATGGACCAAAATCACACCGAGCAACATATTCCACTGGTTTCTCCATGCAGGAGGCGTCTGGAGGCTGGAATCACCAACAAAGGTTTTTGTACTAAGTATTAAGAAAGTTTCAGTAGGCGTATTTATACTTATTCCCTGTGTCATTTCACTATTTTGCACATAAATGTTAGAATCTCTTCGTATGTGTGCATTACTTGAGTTGTTGCCAACACATGGTGAAAATTTCATGTCAATAGCTCTACTAGAAATATATTTTCTGAGAAAAATGTTGACGTGTTCAATACTTTTTTCTCCCCGCTGTATGACACCAGGAATGTGTTTTTGAATGAATTTGATGGGGAAAAAAAAGAATTTATAATCATAATTATTATTATTGTTATGAAGGCAGTTCTGGAGGAAAGAAGGATCCGACCCGGTGCTATACAGTTTGTCAGGTTGATGTAATAAAGTGGTTTAGAGTTTGCATTAATTTCTAATTACTGTAGAGAACGTTAAAATCTGATGTTTTTTTAATTTTTATGTTCTGACAAACAAAATCTTCAAATGTAAAAGATACTTTTTCCACATGACTGTTCGCACAAAGAAAAACAAAATCATGGTGAAAACATTTGCTCCAAAAATGTTTCATTATCTGCTGCAAAATTTCATTTTGTTCTGTTGGGTGCGGAAGCGTGACTTTCACCATCTCTGTTTGAACTCTCCAAGGCCGAGAGACAGACTCGCGTTGAGAAATGTGAACAATAACGAATGTTTTCCTACGTTTGCTTTGTCTCTTCACACAAACCCCTGACCAACAGCTGCAGTGAGGTCTGTTCTGAGAGATGTGGCACCAGTAGCTGAATGATACTGGAAGACAGAGGGGCCCTCTCACGACCACAGGGGAATCATTGTCGCTACGCCTGTCCAGGTTCCAGGAGCACGGCGCAAACAAATCATTGTTCACTTCGAGCACGAGGAGAGCAAAGGGAGAACAACAATGGCGAGGGAAGAAGAGGGAACAACAAAGTGAGGCTGAATGAAAGGATGAGCCTGGGATTGGAAAGTTTTAAGAAGTACAGATGGGAAAGGAGACGCAGGCAGAGCGGGATAAGGAGTCCACATGGCACTCTGTCTGAGAGGGGACAAAAATAAACTCATATCAAACATAAACAGGGCTCCCACTGTGGCCTTCATATGAAATTCCATGACTTTTCCATGACTTTCAGTAATGATCACAGGCACATCTGTGCACTTTGCATTTTTAAGCTTCAGTTTCTCAGCTCATGATTATATTTAAAAGGAGCTTTTTTGGGAAAATAAATTCTCAAATATGTTCAACATGATGCGAGTGAGTGAATTTACTTCCATGACATCCCATTTACACAATGCTCCAACTTCATGAACGCCACCAGCAGGCGTAAATAATTAACTCATTCCATGAAATCTCTGCATCTGCATGATGGATTCCCTTCAGTATCTTCACTCCATCTTCTTTTTCCACCTTTATTTAAAGGTACAGTATGTGAAAAAAATCTAAGCTCAATAGCAGAAAAATGTGATAAATATCATATAAAACTGTTTTTAATGATGTGTAATCGCTGCACTAGAGGAGCTGTTATGTGTTTATTTTCTTAGAATGAGTCATTTATATGTACTTGCAGCGGGTGCACATACATGGAGGCTGCCATATTTGTTCCACTATTTTTACTACGGTGTCCCTGAGTGGAGAAAACAATGTGTATGAAGTGAGAACCCGCTGAACTTTAAAACTGCTGAACCAGCTTTGTTTAATGGGAGTGAGAGACTGTTTGGGATCAGTAATACCTTAAGACAGAAAAAGTAGTTACTCATCGTTCAGTCATAGCCACACCTGAGACCTCCGGATCCACTCACAGATGAAAACACCTGAGAAGACATTTTGGCCATTAACGGCCACCATACATTCACAACAGTCCTTGAAATATGAAGTCATTTGAAACAAAACATCTTTTCTTGCAACACCCATCTTTACCACCAGATGTCAGTAATTCTTACATACTGTACCTTTAAGTATTTTCTTTTCTTTCCCTGATTATAAGCGCTATAGCTTCTTAGGCAGTCCTTTTTTAAATTGAAATTGAATTCAAATTTAAGCTTAAAGGAACATTACAAACTGGCTGGTTATGCATGCAGCCCATTACAATCCAAAGGGTTGGAGGTTGGAGCGGATGGACGGGTAAACAAAACCCAAGCCTTTACCTTTCCCGTTCCTAAATGATTGTTTCTTTTAACCAGGGTCAAATTAATACATCCTTTGACATGCAAGATGAGTTCTTTGTCTATTGTTTTAGAAACATATAAAAAGTTCGTTTTTAAAAAGGGGATTTTTACTCATCTGCCCCAGATCCACAATCTCCTTTGTAAAAGATGTGCAAATATGGAGCTCTTTCTTAGTTCAAATCCACAAATAAACACAAATCTTAAAAATAACCGCAAGACGATGTGTGGAAAACAGAGAAGCTGCATGATAAAGGATGGTGCACGTCTGCTTTATGTGGCGTGTTTACAGGACTGTTAACTGAATGTTAATGTAAGAGAAGACGACCTGTTCACCCCTCAGGACAACTACGTCATCTCAGGAAAACATCTTTTTGTTTAGGGTTGGATAATCTTTATTTATTGCACTTTTCCTCCAGTCGTCTTCAGGACCGGTTCTCCAGGATCCTTGAAGGACTTTCCAGAGGGTCTTTGGATGTTTCTGCCTTTTTTTCAGTTCTCTGTCCAGATGATCCCAGACTGGTTCAGTAATGTTCCGGTCCAGGTTCTGGGGAGGATCCGTCCCTCCATCAGACCTGTTCAGGTCCAGGTTCTGGGGAGGATCCGTCCCTCCATCAGACCTGTTCAGGTCCAGGTTCTGGGTAGGATCCGTCCCTCCATCAGACCTGTTGAGGTCCAGGTTCTGGGTAGGATCCGTCCCTCCATCAGACCTGTTCCGGTCCAGGTTCTGGGGAGGATCCGTCCCTCCATCAGACCTGTTGAGGTCCAGGTTCTGGGGAGGATCCGTCCCTCCATTAGACCTGTTCCGGTCCAGGTTCTGGGGAGGATCCGTCCCTCCATTAGACCTGTTCCGGTCCAGGTTCTGGGGAGGATCCGTCCCTCCATCAGACCTGTTTCCACTGATTTTCAGTCCAGTTTTGGGTCATGTACACCAGCCTTTCCTGGCTTCATGACAACCACGTTTCCATGGTGACCATTTGTGATGAGGCTTCAGCCAACAGCAGATGGATCATCTGAAGATCCAGATGCATCTCTCAGGTCCTGGTTCAGGTCTTTGCTGTAGATCCTGACTCTTCTTCTGTCCTCCACGTGTCCAGGTTCTGCTCCGTGCTGAGTCATGCTTAGCTTCCAGCTAGCAGCTCTTTAATCACCTCGTTGCTGCTACAATCCTGTTTCCTGTAAGTTAAACTTTGCTGTTTTTCAGAGATAAAACTGAGGAAACGAGAATAAATGATGCGTCTTTGTGACAAAGAGCTTAAAGATCCAATTTAAATCCGTCTCTTTGCTAAGTTACCTGTCATGTGTCGACACCACGCCGCTGCATCCCTTCAGTTAGGAGCCGTTTTTATGCTTGAATGATTCTCGGTTCAGAGTTAAGCAGCTTAACAAACAAGTCAGTCAAATAAATAAAATGACAGCAAAGGAGAAAGATTCCCCCTGAATCTCGCAGTGATGGACACCGATGGTCAACCTGGGACACATCAGGCTCCTACTGCACCGCGTCGGAGACGGCATCCCTGATCCCCGACCCGACAGGGACACATCCGTCCGAGCCGGTGTGTTGGTGTGCATGTGTCTTTTCATTCACCGTTAATCCCACACCGCTCCCCTGGTCTCATCACCATCAGAGTGCACGTCTGCCTTCTGGCCTGTTACACGGTAATGCTGTAAGCTAATTGGAGATGGTTTGCTGGGGGAAATTAATATAACAGCCTGAGCCTAATGTGTTTAACTTGATTGAGATTAACGTTCCTGTAACTCTTTAAATGTGATGAGGCAGTATGTGGCAGCTGATGCAGCTCCGCTGACTCTGGCCTGAATTACAACACATGAACCAGTGGAAACAAGCCTGGATGACAAGAAGCAACTCCTTCTACAACAACTGTGGAGAAAATTAGGGGTTTGTCTTTTACAACAGGGGTTTCAAACTTTTTAAGCAAACCCCCTCCCATTTTCTCACCAGATTAGAGCCCAATAGCTGGGTTTCAGTCACGTGACCCGGACGGCGTGTGAAATATAGACGGAGGGCAGGAAGTGTTTTCCTCCAGTTGAAAACACAGCACAAGTGACAGCAAGTACGCCAAGGCTTTGACTGGGCGGGGCCAGACACCATGCTGTGAAAAAATACATTTATACATAACATATGACCCATATACAGTCGTCCTGAAATTATTCACCCTCCAATTTAAGACAATGCTAAATTCACAATAGTGATTCAACTAACAAGAAACTAAAGAAACTAATAATAAATAACAATTGTCAAAATTATAATTTAGTGATATAAAATATTGTTTTTAAATTGTGGTTTAAAAATAACAAGAATAATAAATAAATAAAAACCTGTCCCAGACATATTAAAGCACCTTTCCCATTAACAGTGGGTCAAAACACCTGTCAACAGGTGTAAAAATACTTTAACACTACAGAAAACACCTGATTGCAGTAATTGCCTCAAAGTGTTGCTCAACAAAATTTTAGCCTCAGAGCTCCATCATGCTCGTTTACTCATTTTATTTTTTGCTTGTTTGTTTTTAATATTTCTTTCAAAACCACAATTGAAAATCAGTGTCATGATTTTCATAGAATTTTTGTTTATTATTACTTTTGTCAATTTCAACTTATTTCACTGACAGCTGATTTTTTTTTCCTTCTTTAACTGGAGGGTATGAACAATTTTGAGGACGGCTGTAGTTTAAATAAATCAAACTTTTCTTGTAATCTTGTGGGTTTACCAGCTGTGAGGAATTTTACATCACAAACCATCTCGTTTCTGACAAAGCAATGATCACAACTTTACTTATGAATATCCATCGTAAAAATCCATCGTCTCCCCCATGAGGCTGAGCTTCTTTCTCCTCCCAACTGAAGGCGGAACTTTAAAATCCACTTTTTGCAGCGTTGCTCTGTCAGTATTCGACATTTTTCACCTTTGTTAACAACAGTATATTCTTCTCTCTGTTAGCGCAATTAGAGCAGCCATAAACTGCACAAAAAGAGGCATTTTCCACACAAATCCACAGGCTACTGTACTCCTGGCCCTCCGTTGAATTTCGCGCTCTTGGTTTATAAAGGGATGTATGGCGCTGCGCAAAAAACTAGAGGATTTCAGATATGCAGTGTAATAACTTTTTTTGGACACTAGTGAAAAAAACTCTACAAGTAAGGAAAAAAACTATCAGACTTAAAAGGAGGGAGGGAAGAAAGAAACGAATGAGTAATGAAAGATAAAAGTTCGTGAATAAAAGAAAAAAAATAATTATTTTGGAAAAAATAAAAAAAACAAAAAAAAAAAAAACCAACGCGACAGGGAAAGAAAAAAAAAAAAAAAAAAAAGAAAGAAAAAAAAAAATATATATATAAAATATATATATAAAAAAAAAAAGAGGAAAGGAAAACTATACTCTTCTCGTCTGAGTATGGATTATTTTTTTTATAAAATTAAAAGAAGTTTTATATATATATTCCCCCCCCCCCTGCAAAACCTCAAATCTTACCAAGTGTATTTTTCTCATTTCTAGTCAAAATATCTCATCAAACTCAGAATAAGACTAAATTACCTTGAGAGAAACATTTCAGTGAGATATAGAAACTTGTTTTTTAAGACAAATGCTTCTTATTTCAAGAAATCTTCAAAAAAAAATTTCACCTGTTCTATTGGCAGAATTTTTTTTAGTTATTAAAGGCAAAAAATTTGGTAACTCTTAAAATAAGTTTTTAAAAAATATATTTTTTTGCTTGTAGTACGCAAAAAAATGATAGGATTGACAAGATTTCTTGAAATAAGATGCATTTATCTTAAAACAAGTTCCTATATCTCACTGAAATGTTTCCCTTTAAGTAATTTTGTCTTGTTTTGAGTGTGATGAGATATTTTAACCAGAAATTAGAAAATATACTTGGTAAGATTTGAGTTTTTGCAGTGAATATATTTGATAAATGTCCTGCAACCCATAAGGAGGTCTCGACCCGCAGTTTGGGAACCGCTGTTTAACACCATTCATTTTCACCATAGCGCCGCTCTCCTGTGTCCTCATTCACCCTGAAGCTGTAACGGAGGGCTTCCCTCTCAGGCCCCGCACATACAATTATTTCCTTATTATTAAAGTAGACGAGGAGGAAGTTATTTCTGGCATCGGGGGTCAGGAGGTGACTGGCTGCTGGAGCATTTTCAAGGCTTAATGGACACAAATCTCTCCACGCTGGATCATGAGAACAAAAGAGCACGGTGAAAAGAAAAGTTCTGTTTTACAGAAAACACGCCGTAAAACAGTGTGCAGAGAAAAACACACACCGCTGAGCGCAGCTGTTTTAAAGCAGCGCTTCATAATAACGTGGCTTTAAAAAGTTGCCCCCATTACAGGACAGCTCTAAGGTCCCAAAGATGCAAAGACAGGGTTAATTACCGAGTAATTAATGTATAAAAACCTCACATTTAGATGAAGCAGACATCTCTAAATCACATCCAGGTCACCCTGAACATAAATAAAACTTCATAAAACTGAAATTAAACAAATACAACCACATTTAAGTAACTTACGGTACAGATATAAAAGGAGATAATTGTCTTAACCACCACCTACATACAAGCTGCTGAGCTGCAGATGTAATCACTGCATCCGTGCAGCAGCTCGAGGTTTGCACGGTGAACAACGGGGGCTTTAATTGCCTGCATGTGTAGAACGGGGTGAGCCCAACAAACAGAGGGTGACATGCTGCGTGGGCGTCGCAGGCGCGTGTGAATGTGAGCTGTTGTAGTAAAGCGAGTCGTGCGGGAGGCAGCCTTGCCCTCTGACTTCATCTGAACACATTCAGAGGCTCCGTTCGTACGCATGCAGGTCCCCTCAGCTCAGCTAAACGCAACAAGTGGAGTTATCTGCCAGGTTAATCAGAAGATAAGAGGTGAAAATGTCAAAGCACAAGGACACGAGGGCTTTTTGATGAAGTGAAAGTAAATTCATCTGAGCTCAGCTGCACGCCAGTCCGTCGCAGCTTCGTCTGCAGAGAGAGAAAACATGCCCTCTTTCATTCTTAGTTTTTACATATCAAAACAGAAATGAACCTGGTCCTGAGCAGGTTTACTAGATCATGATCGGTGTGAGCTCCATTACAGCAGAAGTTTGGTCCGTGTTATCCATGTGTGTTACCACAACATCAAGGAAGAAAGACATCAGCCATGAACTCAGAGAAGCAGCTGATGCCATCCATCTGAGAAAGGTGAAAGGTCTCCAAGCACGGCTAAGGTGTGCAAAGCTGCACCTGCACTAACCAGCAGACTTCTGGAACAATGTTGGACAGACCCGATCAAAGCGGACACGTTTGCTCCTTAAACGGGTCACAGCAGCTGTCAGCAGGGTTGTGGAGGATGAGGATGATGATCTGGACACTTATAGTGGTGAAGTGGACCATGAACTCCTCTGGATACCATCGTAGTCTCGAGTCAGACGCGAGACTCCTTCATGCAACAGGACGAAGATCCCAAACACAGCAGCAGCAGGTCTACAACAGAACGACTGAGGAAGAGAAGATAGAAGGTGTTGACGTGATCCAGACCTGAACCTGACTCAGATGCTTTGGTGAGACCCTCAGAGAGCTGCGGAACCAGATCCCTCCAGAATCATGCAACACACTGATAAAACCCCACAGAAATCCATCATGATTAGCAACTATTGCTATTTCTGGAAACTTAAAACTATGGATGTTTGACATTGGCTTTTTTACCGATATCCAATATACCGATATTGTCCAACTCTTAATTACCGATATCTATACAGACAACTGTGTATCTTTGAGAGATTTAGCTATATTCTGCTCTGAGAGCAAACATCCCAAAATAGCCTTACCTCAGCCAGAGGAGTTCATTTTGGACATCTGGCTGCCAGATATCAGATACTAGCAGATATCAGCCAACATGTGGCTAATTATAATGTTTCTGACAACTTGGTAACTTAACCAACAACTTAAAACCAGACATATTATAAGCAGCTTCAAAGCAAGTCAGTCTGTAACAGCAGCAGCTGCACCGTGGTCACAATGTGAAAGTCAATGTGAAAGGAATGCTGGGATATGAAGTTCTTCCACAATTTATTCTATATGCTGGACTAACGGTTCAACGAGATCACGCGAGACTTCGTAAGTAAAAACATCAATGCAGTGCTTTTCAATTTTGAAACAATATCGCAACCCAAAATATTGTGACATTTCAGTATATCGATATTTTCATTCACCCCTAGTGATGCGTGGCCACAAGTTTTATTGTGTTATTCAAAAAATGAAAACCGATTAATATTTTTCAATATCACACTGTATTGCCGATATCAGCCACTAATATCGGACATCTCTAGCAATGATGTTTATGAAAGCCCTCACTTCAATCTCAAGCAATTAGCACACACTGTTGATTTCCTCCAAAGCGCTGCACCTGTAGTCACATGACTCTGAAAGGAATGCTGGGATATGAAGTTCTTCCAGGATAACAGCAACTTTTATACTATACATGCTGGGCCATAGCTGATGGAGCAAGATATTGCAAGATTTCATAACAAAGAACGACTTATGGCAAGATATTGTTAGTAAACTAACAATAGTTAGTTTACTAACTATTGTTAATTATCGTTTTTTTAAAAAAAAGGTACCGATATGTTCTGAATATCACATTTTAATGCAGATACCGGCCAACGATATCGGGAGGCCAATAATATCGGACATATCTACTTAAAACAGGGTTGTCCAAAGTCGGTCCTCAGGGGTCCTGCAGGTTTTCTATCCCTTCCTGCTCCAACACACCCGACAATTAAATGAATCTAACAGCCTATGAAGTTCTGCACAATAACACAATAGTTCATTTGAGTCAGGTGTGTTGGAGCAGGGAGGCATGGAAAACCTGCAGGATTGTGGCCCTGGAGGACCTGAGCTGGACACCCCTGACTTAAAACATTTTACGAAATCTCGCGAGATTTCATAACAGAACGACAAAATCTCGCGAGATTTCGTTTGTAAAATAGATCTATACCATGTTTTTAAATATCAATATGATATTGGCATATGAAAATATCGCAATATTTCAGTGTATCAATAATTTCCCACCCTTACTATAAACCTCCTTAATACTATTTATTAACAAATAAAGTGTAAATTAATTATGATATTAATGAAAATAGAAATGACTGGATCGGAACG
The DNA here is from genome assembly GCA_023101725.1 of Atherinomorus stipes. NCBI lineage: Eukaryota > Metazoa > Chordata > Actinopteri > Atheriniformes > Atherinidae > Atherinomorus > Atherinomorus stipes. The sequence continues at coordinate 231,543 of JALJCO010011840.1, forward strand.
CTGGATCGGCCACATTCATCCGATATCCAATCCAGCTAATTTGTTAGTATCGGAGCTGATATCCGATCTGGGTATTAGATCGGTGCATCTCTAGCTTTAAGCATTTTTACACAAATCCATCTGACATGTAAAACATGAGAATATTAAATATTTCATGTTTATCGGCTCCAAACAGCAACAGTAAAAGCGGGTTAATTATCAGACAACGATGAGCATCATAAATTCTGCCTTAAATAAAAATCCTCCTTCTCCCGGCAGCCAGTCTGTCCGGCACCAACAACAGACCAATCACACGCCTGCCAATCGCAATTAACAAACGACCCCTCAGCTCACACCTCACATCACCGCCATCTGGTCAGAGACACGGGCCACGTCTCTCCGGTCCACGTGTCCCCCTCTGAGCCCATTTACTTCCCTCTTCTTCTGATTACATTTCCAAAACAATAAATGTTAACATCTTCAAACTCGGAGGAGGATCTGGCTCAGGGTTCCTCAAACTAATTAGACCCCTGGTGGGCAAATCTATCCAAAAAACAAAGAAGTGCTCATAAAATTCAGCCCGACAGACTTCAGTGGCTCAAATCAAAGCAGAGCACATCTATCTGCTGTTTTTCCAGCTTAAAGTGCAACAAAAACTTCTACATGTGGACTTCTGACTGGTTCCAGACTTCTTTTACATAAAGATGAGTTACTGGACTGAAAGCAGGAAGTAATTACTGCTGGTTTTTCCCTGCATCCTATAAAAAGGACCAATTTTGATGGCAACTTGACATTTATTGATAATCTGACATGTAGCATCGCGCCTGTCACCAGCATCCCCTCCATCTACTTCCTTCCCAGCAGTCAAAGGCCTCTGTGTTCATCTGGGTGCAGCAGATGGGGCCGTGGACACGAGCCCGGCCACAAACGCCACCTTCCCCTGCCACTCGGCCGCTGGCGTGAAATATGGAGGCTGACCTGATCGCGTCAGATGGAAAACGGGCTCAGAAGGTCGTAAACTTCGGTGGCAGCTACCGCATCAATCTGCTCCTCGGTCGGTGGTCTTTAACGTCACAGAAAACCTCCGCCTGCATGATTTCAGCTCAAACACCACCCAATAAACCAAAACACCTGCAGCTGGATTTACTTCATGTGGTCGGATACGAGGAATCTCCTGGAATATTCATTACATATTGATACTCACATTGGGTTCATTATCTCAATATATGATCCAGATTTCAAGACAAAAAGAAACACACATGTTGGAAATTCAACACAGCTGGGATTAGATCAGCATGAAGCCAATATTTGTCTTAGTCTGACTTAAACTGTACTTTAAAAATAAATTTAAATATCACTGAAATATAATAGACCAGTAAAAAGTAGTGGCTCCTGGACAATATTTTTTTGTAGTTTTTTTTTTTTTTTTAACTATGTGATTTGTGCCATGTTTTAACATTGTTCATAGGGATGTTCACTATTGGCTTTTTTACCGATATCCAACATACCGATATTGTCCAACTCTTAATTTCCCAATATCAACCGATATCTATGCAGACAACTGTGTATCTTTGAGAGATACAACTATATTCTGCTCCGAAAGCAAAGATCCCAAAATATCTTTGATTCAGCCAGAAGAGTTCATTTTGGATATCTGGCTGCCAGATATCAGATACTAGCAGATATTAGCCAACATGTGGCTGATTATAATGTTTCTGACAACCTAGTAACTTAACCAACAACTTAAAACCTGATATACTATAAGCAGCTTCAAAGCAAGTCAGTCTGTAGTCACATGACTGAAAGGAATGCTGGGATATGAAGTTCTTCCACAATAACAGGGACTTTTGTAATGGAACAACAAGATCTCGTGATATTTTGTTCGTCAAGAACATATATCAGTCCAGAAAAACTGATATTTTACAGCATCACATTTTAATGCTGATATCGGCCGATAATATCAGACCTCCCTACTAGCAACAGCAGCTACACTGTAGTCCCATGACTCTGAAAGGAATGCTGGGATATGAAGTTCTTCCAGGATAACAGGGACTTTTCTACATGCTGGACGGCTGCTGATGGAACAAGATCTCTTACAAGATTTCATAACAGGACAATGAGATCTCGCAAGATTGTGTTAGTAAAAATATCAGTAAAAGAAAACAATTTTAATGCAGATATCGTCTGACAATATCGGTAGGCAGATGATATTGGATATGAAGATCTTCCAGAATAACAGGGGCTTTTCGACAAGCTGTAGATTTATTAAAGGTGCCATGACATCAAATTTCACTTTTCTGGGGTTTTGGGTGTATAATATGATCTATTGTGCACTGATGAGTTCATGTGAATGTCCAGAGTGAGAATCAAAGTTCCTGTTTATGGTCTGTCAGCTTTGTCTCTCTGCTCAGAAACAGTTGAATCAGACAGCAGGCTATCATTCTACGTAGTTCTATCATTCTACGTAATTTAATTGCTCCAATAAGAGCACACTATCAAGTAAACAGCGCCCCCCTCTCTCTCTCCTAACGGCCTATGCACCGTCCGCTCCCCCCCCTCCCCTCCCTGTCTGATTCAGCTTCGTGTATGGAGCTAGTAGGAACTTCTGTGTAGTCAGGTCTGGATTTTCACACAAATGGATTTAAAAGCAAACTTCTGCAGCAACACTGAGGGAGGGGGCCACAACCTTGTCATTACCTGTAAGTTTATTTATTTTCTAAATGCTGTCTTGTCTGATAAACGTAGCTCACTGTCTGGATTGTTGCTAGCAGTTAGCCTTTAGCAAACTCCGATCGCAGCTTGACCTAGATTCTCCAAATAAGGTCATAGCGAAATAAGGTGTAGCCAATCAAAATGAAGTCAACGTGGTCTCCGGGTAAAGCTCCATATCATCACCGGACCCAACTGTATTACTGAGGAAGTGAGGTCTGGCGTTTCAAAACAATACTCCGCTGTAAAAAATGCCGTTTTTTTCTTTGGAGTATTTACATATGCAGTAATGCCAACAACATAAACTAGTTTTTAACTGTTATGTCATCACTCCTTTAACGAAATCTTGCGAGATCTCAGTGTTCCTTGCCAGACAGTAAAAATATTAGTGTGATAAAAACCGATACTGATATTTTCCAATATCACATTTAATGCCGATATCGGCCAATAATATCAAACATCTCTATATGTGTTCACTGCATAACTGATTTACTTGTGTCTATTCTTTAAATGAATTTTTGATTATTGAACTTGATCATTTCTGCATGTATGTTGTATATATTTACACATTTTATCATGTGTCCTCTTGTTTTGACCTGCCATGGGACTACTATGAATATTAGCCTGGAAGGTTAAATCTGGGACATTTACATGATGAACTCTGTTCATTAATATGCATTGTCCCATTTCAAATAAATAAATAAATAAATGCTCCTGATTGGTTTTGATGTCACAGTGTCATTGAGATGCTGTTGGAGCTGTTGTTGCCCTGCAGCGTCCGGAGGCTGAGAAGTTACACTTCATTTCTTTTTCTCCAGCCTGGAGCCTCCGGTTAAGGCTGCATTTCACTTCACAGCCTCATGTCACACGTTAACATCTGAACATCTGACACATTTTTAACACCATTGTGGCTGATTCAGCAAAGAAACGCAACAGGAACTTATCAGAAGAAAAGAAAAAGAGAAAGGGGCGAGAGATGAGACCAAACCAAGGAAAAGGTGGACCAAAAATAGCTGCAAAGTAGCTTGAGGCTTAAAACAGTAATTTGTGGATGCTTCATTTCAGCCCTAAGGAGAAAAAAAAACTTTTTAAAAACATACCAGTGTGCATGAGTCAGTTTAATAAGCAGCAAACATTATTAATGTAGATAAATTCCAAAATGCAAATAGAAACCATCATTTTCAGTCACGTGTGATGCCAACCAGAGAGGCTTCACCAGGCGCTGCGCCAACAAACTCTAATTCTGTTATAAACAGGGCCACTTTTTCACATCCGATACCACAGGTCAAGTATCGGCCAATGCCCGACATAGATACTTTGCTGTGTTTTGGGTCATAGATTCTGCATGTTGATCTGATAATTGATTTTATTCTAGGTATGTCTTTTTTTTGGAACCTCACCTCTAAAACCTGGTTAATTCATAACAGTAAGTATGAGGAAAACCTGACTTGTTTATTATTTACCAGTGGACATGATTAATTTTAAACTTACAAACAAACATAATAATATGTCAAATCATTTCAAATTAATCAAGACTCAGACAGGAAAAAATGAAATGGATTGCATGGATTGGTAAATTTTGACTCATTTTGATCTGATCCAATCTACATTTTTTAACCAATATTTAGATATGCATCGATCCGATACCCAGATCGGATATCGGCTCCGATACTGGATCGGATATCTGATGAATGTGGCCGATCCAACATTCCGATCCAAACATTTCTGTTTTTATTAATATAATAAATGCTCACTTTGTCAATAAATAAAATGAAGTACATTCATATCTGTGTTCATTTGTTCCCTTTTTTTAGATGGCTGAATGTTTATGTCAAGCATGATGCCTTCACTCACATGGTAAGGTATACAGTTCATTTTAGGGGTGTAATAATACATTGATCCATCTTGATACATTAATATAATTAATGCTTGAGTTCAGTTCAGTTTATTGTTTCAGTCATAAAACATTTTTCATTACTGAAACAATCAAGGCTTCTCAGACCGAAACAGGCAGAAGCAGAAAGCTTGTATGCCTAAAAGAACAAATGTTACATCAAATGAGTTGCCTTACATTGTATATTCAAGACAAAGAAAACAATTATACACAGCTACAGAATGTGACAGGAAAGGAAAATAATTTTTTTTTTTTTCAGTCAGCTACATATCTCTCAAAAAAAGTATTGCAATTTTTTATCTCCTTGCTAAGATTATTCCATATTTGGACTCCCCAAAAAGACACACATCTTTTTTTCACCACTTTTTTGGATGTTGGCACAACATACATTTACAATCATCTCTTATTTTATATTTAGTTTGCAATTCTATATCGATCCAAAAACCAAAAATCGACCAAATATCGACATCAAACTGACTTTTATTAGAAAATAACTTTTTTTTTTAAGTTTCTGTGACACAAAAGTTTCACGATAAAATCCATGTTTATAGCTGTGCAGTGGATAGATGTGACACATTAAGATTGAACTGCAAAGTTTACAGTTATGTCAAGAAACAATAACTTTGTTTATAACTCATAAAATTGTTTTATATCGTTTTTATTGACCGGCTAAATCAAATCGAAGCGAAATCGTATTGTGACTGAATTTGAGATATTGGCAGACATCGAATCGCTATCCACTGTATTGATATAATGCATCGTGATCGATCCAGTGATTTACCCCCTACTTCATTCATTCAACAGTAGTATCGGGTCGGTATCAGGTATCAGCCGATACGCTCAGCCCAGGTAACGTATCGGATTGGATCGGGAAAAACTGGATCGATGCATCTCCACTAATATCAACCCAACATCCGATTATAAAACACTGTCATTATGTAATTATCTAGATGTCTGATCCAACACCGTCTCCTGGCAAAATGTGGACCTTTTGTTAACCAGAACTGGAGTTTGGGGGCCTGAAACTAAGCACTTGTTTTGTGATGCACAACAACATTCTATAACATATTTCCTTCACCAACAGTAAAAAAGGAGAGTAGTTCATGTTTATCTCAGTAACTTTTTTCCTGATGCCCATGGCTTTTTAAAGTGGGCCATCAAGGAAAACGGAGTGGGAACCACTGCACGGAGCGCCTGGTGACACGGGAGATTCTCATCATGGAGATATCAGGTCTGAAAGATGCAGCATTTCCTCCCATAAGGTTTCAACTCTACCCCCCCACCCCCACAAGACAAACACCAATGAGCGAATGCTGAACTCTGAGCTTCAGAACTTCAGTTGAGAAACCAGTGACGTCATACTGGCTACTTCTGATACCGTCTACGACAATAAATCAGTAAAACCGATGAGCTGAAGTAGGGATCTCATGCCTGCCACATGATAAAAAAAAGAGCGCGTTCCTCTACAGCTGAATCACAGGTGACGTCACCTGCGGTGCAGGGATTTCTACCAATCCGAAAGGTAATGATCCCCCCATTACATGATCCTCCCACCCCGCTTCTGGCGAGCTGCAACCTGAGCACAGGTGAGGCTGGAGACGCATGACGTCACCATGTTTGAAGTCAGCGTGTCAGGGTTTCTCCTGCAAACGAGGCCAGTTACAGTTCAGAGGTCGGATGCTTCAACTTTCATCGCCTGTTTCCAGCTTGTTGCCGCCGTGTTCAGCAGAGGGGGGCGTTTCAGGCGCCAGGAAGTAAAAACCCCGTCGTGTTTTTGGATTTACCTGCATATTTATTACAGGTGTTCTCACTAATCTACCTGCAGAGGAGTTGTGCTGAATAAACGCAGCTGGTTTGGTCGTTGGATCAACTACCACGCAGGAGTTTTACTTTCTGGAGCAGGGGTGTCCTCCTCTGATGCACAGCTATCATCTGAGAATGTAGTCTGACTGCTTTGAAACGCAGTCAAAGAAAGCAGGAGACTGAGGAATTTCAAATTACGCACTTGTGACGCGCCTAAATCACGATAAAGGTCATTATCAGCAGAAGTGCGCTGCGAGATGCGCGTCAAGAAGAAAGAAAAACACCTGCCAGGCCTTCAGGGACGCAGAAGAGGCGAAGACCTTGACCTCAGCGGAGCTGAAGGATCCCCAAAAGCTTTGAGGGAAGATGGTAGCAGGAAAACTTAGAAACCAGATTTGGGGGTGTGCTTACCTTGATGATGCTGCTCCGGCGCGGAGCCGCCTTCACCGACTCCAGCAGGATGGTGTCGGAGTCCTGGCCGCCGCCGCCGGGGAGGATGACGCCGCTGCGCCGACCGCGGGGCGCTCTGGGCGGGATGTAGTCCGGCGCTCCGTCGCTGCACAGCCCGTCTCCACATTCATCACGCTCAGACATGTCGGCGAGGAGAGGGGGGGCTCAGTTCGAAACAAGTGCGAAGAAAACGGATGGAATTAATAAACTCTCCGGATCTGACCCGAGTAAAGTTTGGCTCGGTTGTGCGCGGATGCCATTTACAGGAGAAGCGCTCTGCTGCTCGTAAGCCTGGAAGGAACTCGTCACCCAAATTTCCTCAGTTAAGCGCAGACTCTCATCATCTTTGAGCGGCAGTCCGCGCTGGCTTCAGGCTGTTGGCGCGCGCTCCATCCTCGCTCAGCTCCAAGCATCACAAGCAGGTTCAGACTTGGATGAAAACTGGACTGGTGCGCTCCCCGGAGACGCGCAACAAGTCCTCCCTGGCTCCAGTCCCGCTGCTCTGGTCTGCGAGGCGGTCAGGACATCCAAACGTGCGTAAAGCCTCGGTGCGCGACGGCAGGCGGTGAGCGCGAGCGTCTGCCGGAGGTGGGGAGACAAAAAATGTTTGGAACAATCCAGCTGTGGCTACAAGGCTACCATCCGAAACTCCGCTCCTCTCCGCCGTCCGTGTCAAAGTGCAGAGCGGAGTGAACTTAACGCCGCGCGAGCACACGGAAGATCCGCTCGTGTCTCCGCGCGAGCGTCGCTCGGACTGAACGCAGCCGCCGCGGCCGTCTGGTGTGTACTCAGAAACAACAGCCGAAATTTGTCGAGGAAAAAACACAACTGACAGTCGCGCCGCCTCCTGACAGCCGCTCCTCCCTTAATCCCCCCCACCTCCACCCGGCCCCTCCCACACCCGCGACTGGCGCGCGGAGCGGCCAATGCGCGCCGCCGCTGCGAGATCTGCAGCTTCCGATAGGTGGAGGGTCCAGTCCGGGGACCGAGGCGGCCGGCCTCCCCAGCAGTTTTTGTTATTGGGCGGGGTTACAGTAGGAGAAGTGGGATAATGGATTGAGAGTGAATCCTCCTCAGCTGAGTCGAGTTCTGCCTCATTTCATTCACAAATAAGCAAAGAGCTGCAGTGATGACCTGAATCCACTAAATCAAACTGAGTGAATTACCGGGTGCGACAATGAAGGACTTAATATTTCAGTTAACTTAATTGACTGATTTGAAAACTCAAACTACCTAAAAAGTTGTTTTCAAGTTTTTCTTACAATGAAAACAGCAGTTCTGTTCAATGAAAAAACAGCATGTATGCACTAAAAAATAGTCTGTAAGCGAGTGTTTTGTGGATCATTTCGTTGTTGTAAAAACACTTCTTGACAGTAAATCTTATACTGTTAGAAAACCTTTTATTTCCCTTTAGTTTAAGGATCCCATTTGTGGATGAGCAGCAAAGTTGACATGTGGAAAAACTTCTGACAAACAGCTGATTTTGCTCCTGACTTGTTTGGAGTCACTGGGCTGGATGATTGAGGCCTGATGAAACAAGACATGTTGGCAATTTAACAATATTTGTATTTAAAAGGAAAACAAACCTGCCTGGTCCCAAAAATCAGCCTGGTCCCGTCTCCTTATCACCAGCTTGGTTTCTTATTCGAACAAGAGAATGAAATACAAAATCCTAAGAATAAAAACTGGCAGCATGTCTGAATGGGAGTGTAGAAGTCTAGGATTTATCTAGATCTGCTCATGTGTCATGTCCAGAAAAAAAAAATTGTGATGCACAAAATGAAAAATTTCTACCGATATGATAAGCGATAATTTTCTGCTTCTCATGGTTGATATACTAACACCGATATTAAAGCTGAAAATGATTAAATATTCATACCTTGTACAAAATTTTAAAATATATCTGCTGCAGATCCAGTATATGCTGGAGACATAACATTACACGGTGGGCGTGGCCGAATCTTGTTCCCATGCCCCATGGATTAAAAATTAAAAATCAGCGTTCCGCAGGTTCGTCACCAAACAGCACCTGTAATATATTGGATTTTTATATAGATACTTTTTTCCATTTAAAATTTTTATTGTTTTGTTTTACAAAAATAAAATGTAATGAATGAAAAGAAAAATTACATTAATGAATGATCATAAAAAGGGAGCATGGTTATATTGATAGCCGTTTTATTTACAATTTGATATTTCTGTATTTCCTTATTTCAGGGACAACAGCCCTTTTACTAAATCTGGCAAGTTTTTCTTTGTTTTTTATATCCTCTGTCCTTATCTAATAAACAAACAAACAAACAAAAATTTAAACATTGGCCATTATTCACAAAATGTACAATAAGCCGGTCCTTCTGAGCAAATGCTGTTTCTAATAGGGGGGGGGGTTGTTGCCTGTCTTTCATTACAGAACAAACAGATCAATCCAGGTGTGTCTGACCTCAGTAACCACGACAACAATGGAGAGACACACCTGGATTAATCAGTTTATCCAATGAAAGGATGAAAGAATGATGAAAGACAGGAAACAAAGGAGCTGTCTTACATTCAGGAAGATGTGGAGTTGTGCATAGAGCCTCTTCTTGTGATTGTTTTTTAAGTAGGCACCTTATGGAGCAGCTGATCAAACTTTGTTGTTGCACAACAATGATAATTAAGTCGATTCTGATTCTGATGTTAGGTTGATGTCGGACTGATATCGATATTAACTTTTAAAGCCAATATTGACTGATACTGAAATTGGGCTGATGATATTGTGCATCACTACATAAAATGTAAACAAGCTGTACAAAATAGCCAACATTAATAAATATTCCATAAAGGTTTAACCGTGCTGATGTTCCACAGGTGCTCCTGAAAATTGCTGCGTTTTCTTACAGAACCCGTTGGATATTCTCGTTTTCTCATCTTCCTCTCAGGTGTTTTTTTGAGGTATAGTGGTTTTTGTGTTGTTTTTGTTCCAGTTCCTGTTCTTCTTCGGTGGCTTGTTCCTTTGGCTGGCTGCATATCGAGTCCTATCCAGCTGCAGCCCCTGAGTGGAGGCCCCTAACGTGACAGAAGAAGACCAAACAGTTGGTTCTTTCTTTTTTTTTTTATATATATAGAAATGATATACATGTGCACGGAGGTCCTTTGTGACTTTTTTCCTTACAAATCTGGCAATCTGGATTTTCATGAGAAATTAGGCTCAAATTTCCTGTTTTGGGTTTTGTTGTTGTTGTTGTTGTTGTTTTGTTTTTTTCCCAAATTTCCTGTTTGATCAATCCCAGCAAACAGTGACGAACGTTACCTAAACGTTCCATAAAGGTTACAGGTTACATATAACCTTTAGGGGATGTCCAGGGGGCATCAAGGGAACGTTCCTTAAAGGAGCTAAAAGCGATTTTTTTCACCGCTAGGTGGGCTGGTGAGCACTGTGCTGAGACCAAAACAAAGTGTGCCATGATTGACAGTCTCTTACGCCCCGCCCCCTCCACCCTCACCCTCACTCTCCCCTAATCAGCAAAGGAATGTCTGCCGAAACAGGAACATTATCACAACAAAACGCCGGATGTTTTGGAAGATGACGAGTGACGAAGTGAGTAACTGCTAACTTTATAATGCCGATGTTATTTTATTTTGGCAAGTTATAGGTTATAGTTTAGTCCGTAAGTAATTATCACGCCATTGATTTCGCCTCATAATTAGCATCAAACGATGCTAATAGTGTTGGCAAGCAGTACACAGTAACAAATGTACAATATAACGACTGTATGTAACTTTTATAACTGTATATAACTCCATTTTTTATGGAAGTAAAACCCAAATTATTTGAAAAGTAATGTTGTGGATAGTGCAACTATTCGATTAAAAATGAGGGTTACGTCTGTACACCCACTCAGTGTCTAATTTTAGCCTATTCATAACTAATAATCACTCACAGCGTTTGCTAACGCTGCTCTGAAAACACGAGCAAAGACGTGAGCTACGTGGGTTCTGCAGTTATGTGGACTCAGCCGAGAACTGGTTTTGTTTTTATCAAAACCACGTTCATCTGGCGCTAGATGACATCTTATTCTTATCTGATTACTAAGCCAGGCACCAGCGTCCTGTCTGCTGAGGCTGGCAATCGCGAATGGAAGAGGGAAAGTCTGGAGGTTTAGCCTGGACCGAGGGTAGAGGGAAGCTGGAGCAGCAGAGTCTGGATGTCCTGCTGCTGCCAGGAAACAGAGGTATGAACCGTGCCTCAATGTAGGACGTCTTCTTTGTAACGGTCTGGATTAAATTATACAAATGTCAACGTGTTGTGGCTAAAACATGATTTATAGAATATTTTTATACATATTTTGCAGAGGCAGCTTCAGCAGTTGTCCCTGGATGAGAGGAGAGTTTGGGTCAGGGACTCTGAGGGACAGCCTGGACTGGTTTTTGATGCTGTGATGGTGCATCAGGGTCGTCATCGTGCTCCAGCATCTGCAGGGGTTCAAGGAGCACCGTGAAACTGCAGGGAAACGCCCACAGACGTGCAGGAAGCGCTGTGGTCAGGAGCAGCAAACCAGCATCTTTGTCCCTTTCCTGCTCTGATGCTGCAACTCATGCCGGCATCATCTGGTCATGAAGAAATTCAGGCTCAGTCTTGCACAACTGAGACATTTTAAATATGTAAAAGCTTCACATTAAAGTGTTCTTTTTTGTAAATAAATAGATTAACATGATTGTGTGGATCATTTTCATTCAAGTGAAATTATAAAAACCTTCTTCCTTTTATAAGCCGTTGTTAGACAAAAGGTTTCCATGCAGAGCACAGTAAAGAGCTAAACTATATAGTATAGTGGGAACAATTACACTGATTTTTTTTTTGGAAACTTACAAAGCCAACAGGAGTTTGAGAAAAATCTTTATAATCTGATTTTCAGCATTTACACTACTCACAAAAAAGTAGGGATATTCAATTTTTGTTTTTTTGAGAACAGAATGATGCAGAATAAATATTTAACCATTGAACAATGTACATGTGCATTGAAAAGTTTAGAGAAAGTTCAATTCAGTTCACCTGAAAAGGTTGTAGTGGATTTTAGATTAATTCTGACATCATACAAAAAGCCAAATTTTCTTAACTTTTTGTGAGTAGTGTAGTTTTGTCATCTTCGTGATGAATTATTTGCTCCAAGATTTTTAAAATTTGAATTAGAGGTAAGTGATAAGTAAAACTACAATACAGTGATTTTACATAATTTTTATTTTTGTGACATTTTCATCTGACAGGTGATGAAGGTCCAGGCAGCAGTTTCTGTCTTCAAACAGCATCTGTGCAGTGAGACAATGAAATTAGTCAGAGGCATTAAAATAAATGGATCTGCAGCTAGCTTCAGAATTATAATCACCTCTTCTGAGATGCTGCTTTGCCAGTTCAGCCGTGGTGGAATGGGTGGAAGTGGGCCAGGTCTTCTGGGGTTAAGGTGCTGCGTTCTTCTAAACGACTCCTCTCACCTGAAGCCGGTCTCTTCTCCACAGTCTTGTTCTGCAGTTCCCAGATAGATCCAGAAGTTTTGGGAGTTTAGTGCACACATCACTGCCTGGCATGTGCTTTGTAGAGCCTCTTGTATCTGGGCAAAAAACAACTGTTATTTCAAAAATACATTTGAGGTTCAGTTAGTTCTAAACAACATTATGGCTGCAATGTTTCTGTTCTTTAGTATACAAAATAAAAAATTATACAATGAACTATAAATGCCATAGTGAGAAAACACCACTCACATCTTTCTCTACATCTTTTGATCGGTGATGGTCTCTGGAGATGAAAGTTATGATCCAAAGCAGCAAGAAGTCTGGCCTCAAACCAGAGGTGAAGAACTGCAGCGCTGCTGGCATGTATGAGGATGTGGCTCTGCTCACCTCCAGGTCAGGTGATCTGTAAGGGATACACACATTTAGATATGTTTGTCATTTATAATAAAACATGATCATAAATCATATTACACACGATCATATATAATATCTTACATAGACCATATATAATATGATCTATGTAAGATTATATATGATCATGTATAATATGAGCATATATATATACTGTATGATCAGTGATGGAGCAGGTTTGCTGGTAACAAGCTTCATGAAGTTAGATGCTGGGAACTTATGAAATGACAAAATCTTTTGTCCTTCACATCAAGACAGTTTTATGAAGAACTGGTGCAGCTTCCAGTCAGCACTTTCCTCCGTTCAGCCTCCCAGTAAACCCAGTGTAATATTTAGAGTAATCAGATCTGAGCACTTGAAGTTGCTATCAAAATCAAATTTCACCTTTTTATTTTAAAAACACCGGAACAAAAAGGCGAAAAAGGCCTGAATAGCCGAGGATCTAGTAGCTGGTCGCAGCTGACTCTGCTAGAGGTGCTGACGGATCCAGGTTGAAACCTCACGATCTACTAGCATGCTAGCGTTAGCTGGACTGCCTGCTACTCACATTACAACAGTAAAGAGTGACCGACTGCGGTTCAAACTCCGACAGTTACCCACACCAGGACTGTAACACTACACTGTATTGAATAAACATTGCAACATGTGCCTAACATTACTGCAACACGAACAAAAACAAACATCTGACATCATGTTGTTACCTACCTGTTCAGGAGAAGAGCAGCTCTGAATCAAACTGAAGTCCTGTTCTGTCGCAGTGCTCTCCGCCTTGGAAATATGATCCCTGTTTTGTCTCTTTCCTTGTCCAACGACTTTTGGGGGGCAAAGACGGTTGTTTCTGTGGAGGTAATATTGTTTCTGTGGAGGTAATATTGTTTCTGTGGAGGTAATATTGTTTCTGTGGAGGTAATATCGGCTCCTGCTCGTCTCCAGCTGAACGCTTCTAACGGCTGGGTTCAGTCTCCGCCAATTTGCTTGTTCACTCCGCGTCATTGCGCCGCCCTGGTGGTGGCTGTTTATAAGGAAGGAGGTGCGTGTGCGCGTCCACGTACATGGACGTACATGCATGCGCGGCCGGACCGGCAATGTAAACACTGAGCTGGAGATCAACACAGGGAGGCGCTGTGTGACGTCATGCTATATTCCAGATGAAAATACATGTCTAGTTCTGTACATAAAGATTTTTTAATTTCTTAAATGTGAAAATAATGACTTTTCACTCATTGCTCCTTTAAAGGTTGATGGGAGGTTGCAGCGTGAGCTTCAGCGAGCGTTGCCTAGATAACTACAGACCAGTATCCAACTCAACGTTTTTAAGTAAAATGATAGAAAAAGTTGTTTCTATTCAGTTACATGAGTTTTTGAATAGAAACAATATTTTAGAAAAATGTCAATCTGGTTTTAGAACAAACCACAGTACCGAGACAGCCCTCTTAAAGATTGTTAATGATTTGAGATGTAATTTGGACGCACAGAATCTTTCTGTTCTGGTGCTACTGGATTTAAGTGCGGCATTTGATACAGTAGATCACCAGATTTTAATTAGAAACACTGAGAAGTCTGGTGGGCCTCTCAGATGCTGTTTTAAAATGGTTTTATTCCTATCTCACAGATCGACAGTTTTTTGTAAGTTTGGACACATGCTTTTCAAGGACCCATAAGATAAAATGTGGGGTTCCCCAAGGATCAATTTTAGGCCCAGTACTTTTTCATCTTTACATGTTACCACTTGGGGACGTCATCAGGAGACATAGCATTGACTTTCACAGCTATGCTGATGATACCCAGCTTTACATCGCCGTGTCTCCTGATGACCTGGAGCCAGTTAACACCCTTTTAAAGTGTACTTTAGATATAAAGTCATGGATGGCAGAGAATTTAGTACAGCTCAACCGGGACAAAACTGAAGTTTTAATCATCGGTCCTGAAGACAAGAGAGAGATCATTTCATGCAAACTGCAAAGTTTTAAACCCTCTCAGTGTGTAAGAAATCTGGGTGTTCTTATTGATTCTGAGCTGAGCTGAGCTGAACATATCAGAAATGTCACAAAGACAGGTTTTTATCATCTTAAAAACATCGCCAGAGTCCGCCCATTGCTCTCACTTGCCAGCACGGAGGTGCTGATGCATGCTTTATTTCCAGTAGAATAGATTACTGCAATGCCCTGCTCTCTGGTCCTCCTAAAAAGAGCCTTTCTAGCTTACAACTACTTCAGAGCTCACCCGCACGTGTTCTGAGAAGGACCAGAGGGCGGGAACACATTACACCAATCTTAAAATCGCTCCATTGGCTCTCCGTGTGTTTCAGGATTGATTTTAAGGTTCTTTTAGTGGTTTATAAATGTCTTAATGGTCTTGGGCCTTCTTTTTTATCTGATCTGGTTTTAAGGTATGAGCCCTCGCGGACCCTGAAGTCCTCAGGTACCGGCCTTCTGGTTGTTCCCAAGGTTCGGACCAAAACCTATGGTGAGGCGTAGTTTTGCCATTATGGACCCCGCCTTTGGAACAGCCTGCCTGAGGGCCTCAGGGCTGCAGAGACTGTCCATGTTTTTAAGAAAAGGCTCAAGACCTACCTTTTTGGTTTAGCTTAGATTTTATTCCTTTTATAAGTTGGTCTTTTTTACCCTTTCATCTTTTTATTTATTTACTTATTTATCTTTTTAACTAGTTTATGGTTTTTATAATTTTGTTTTGGGGGGGGGGGGTAATTATAAAAAAAATTTAATGTTTAGTATGATTTATACAAATTTTTTTATGTATACTGGTCTTATTTGTTGTTCCTGTTTTTAGGTTGCCTGATTCTTATTTAATTTTATATTATTCTTTTTTTTTTTTTTTTTTTTTTTAGGTATTTTTAATCCCTCCAGTGTTTTCCTCATGGGGTCCTCCATGTCGGGGCCTATGCCTGCTTTAGCGTTGGGGGCGTCGCCGTGGTCATGTCCCTGTCTGGGTGGTCAGGGTCCGGCACTGCAGCCGGTCTGGTATGGGCCTGGTCTGCCCGGATCTAGGTGGCTGCCTGTGGCGGTGGCCTTTGTGGCACTGAGGCGGGATGGGCCCTGATATGGATGGACCCCAGAACGTCGTTCCTTCACCAGGTGCCAAGACATGTTGTCGGGATAGTTTGTTCTGGGGGGGGGGATTTAAATCGGTGTATATGCATATGAGAGAGAGTATGTATGTGTATGCATGTGTATCTGTGTTGTTTGAGATAAACTTGGGGGACTGTTGATGTAATGTGTTGTTTTTAATATGTGAAGCACTTTGTAAAGCTGTTATGCATGAAAAGTGCTATATAAATAAACTTTGATTTGATTTGATTTAGACATTTGGAGAATGTTCTGCAAATGTTCCCCAAAAGTTGCATTGAGCAGACAACGTTCTCTTAGCGTCGACATGGAAAATTTTCTAAAGGTTCCAGGAACATTCGCAGATGACCTTCAATGAACGTTGCCAGAACGTTCAATGAGCGACCTTCACCAAACGTTGCCATGAAGGTCCCAAAACCTTTAGAAAACTTTCCATGATGACATTCAGAGAACCTTGGCTTCTGGTTGCAGAGAACGTTCCCACGACCTTATAGCAACGTTTGGGGAGCGTTGGTGGAACGTTCCTCTGTTAGCTGGGAATGTTTGGTGGGTAAATTTATTTAACAGAAAATTCCTAAACCTGATCTAATGAACACACTTTTTTGTTATTGGTTACATCTATGTAATAGCATCTGTGTAGCATCTATGTAATAAAAGGAAAACATGTAGGCTATAATATCCATCTCTGTACATAGACTACAGGAACACAGGAAATGTTGGGATGTTTGAGGTAATGGTTGCTTAAAGACCATGCTGAAATTACTCTCGTCAGTTTTACTATACGATTCATCATAATGGGAAGAAGTGGCCAACTTCCGGTAAAGATTCTATGTCACTTCCATCACACCAGGGGCATTTCCGTCAAGCCAGAGGCTTCTGTCACGTCAGGGGCTTCCGCTGGATAGTATTGTGCATATCAGCTACAGAGCTCAACACTGACCCCGCAGTTTCTGGTGGCTCCGTCTTCAAAGGCAACAAGCCCCTCAAAAACACATCAAATTTGTCTTCTGCTTCGACCATAATTGGGCCTTAAAGTGCTGATGACACGTTTTTGACATTTTTTGTAGACCAAAATGTTCTTCGGGATGATCTATGTAGCAGAAACAGACACACCTACACAAACGACTTTCTAGGAAACATCGCTGCATTTCAACACGTCTGACCAGACTGTGGCATTGTTAGCCGAAACCGGACGTGACGTCTGCCAGAGAACATTCTCAGCTCATTTAACATTGAAGTCAATGCTTTCATTGCGGTTTTTAAGTTCCTTTTCCAGTTTTACAGACAAACAGTAACGTCTCAGCCTTCAAATTGTATTGACAGTTAATGGTTAAAAGCTCGTAAATGCAGCGTTAGTTTATCTAAGTTTCCTACAAATGCAGAATTTTATTTTGAAGAGGATAAAGCAGCAGGTCGGACCAGGTAGCAGTAGGAGCCCTCTGCACATCTCTCCTGTCTACTGCTTCTGTTTACTGGAGTTATTGAGACTTCTAACACATGGAAGTGCCTTCATGTCCTCTGGAATATTCTTTTTCAACCATTGTTGCTTCATCACATCAATCATACAGCTACTGTATGGACAGACAGCTGCTGCTTGGTTAAACGAGGACGTCTCCGGTCATCAGATCTCCTCCAGCTGCTTCCAAAGATGCATCCTTCCCTCCATCCTCCTCTCTATAAATGGGAACTATTCAACCCTCTTCTTTCAAACTACGAGCCATTGCGCATGTCAAAGACATACAAAACTCATTAGAAATAAGATTGGATCACTTTTCCCATAAGAAGGAGGGGAGGATGGAAAGGGGTGGATAATATATGGAGGTAGGGAGAGCGAAATTATGCTGATGAGTGGGGGGGGGGGTGGGGAGAGTTGTTAGGGTAAAAAAGAGTTAAGGAAAAAAAAGCGGATGATTAAATGAAAAGAGTAAGGTGATGGGGGGTGTGAATGGAAAGTAATTGAGGAGGGTGGGGTAATAAGATTAAGGGGAAACGGGAGGGGGGCAGGGGGCAAGGTCCAGGAGGAAAAAATGGGTGGGACGGTCAGGCGGTGCCGGACGGAATCGGGGGGAAAATGGGGAAATAAGGTTGGAGGTCCAACCAAAAAACAAAAAGAAGGATGAATTAAGAAGGGAAGGAAGCACAGAGGAAGGATGGGCAGGGAAGGGAGGGAGGACAGGCAGGGGGGGGAGCAAAAAACACGATATCATCAACAATAGTTTATGGGAATTTGCTGGATTGGATAAGGAGGTATGGAGAGCGGGCAGGATAAAGATAGGGTAAAAATATGATTAAAAGATAATTTAATTAATTTTCTTCAAAAGAAACTGAAAAGAAAATATAATAAAATAAATTAAATATAGGAAGATTTTATTTTTAAGGTTGTAAAAATATGGGAATGAGAAAAAGGGGAGAGTAGAAAGGGAGAAAATGAATATGGAGGAGAGGCAGTAAAAGAGAGGGAGCAGGAAGAAAAGAATCAGAAGAGGTGAAAAAAGGGAGGGGATAAAAAAAAGGGAAAGAGGGGATGAAAGATGGAATAAAGAGAGCACAGAGTGGGAGGGGTGAAGTCGGGAATAGAGGGAGAGATAAAGGGAAAACAAAAAAAAAAAATGGAGACAATAGCAGATAAGCGCGAGACAAAACATTGGAAAGTAGACATCATCTTTCACAACAGCCGTATGTTAGGAATATCCCTCTGGAGAGGAGGTTTAAGCGAGGGAAGTACCGCTGGAATGCCAGGGAAGAGTGGGCAGAGGAATGGAACGGTAGCAGAGGGATGAGGGAAAGGATGTGGTTGTGTGGCGGGAGTTTGTGGTGTGGCAGTTTTAATAAGGGTTTAAGTGGGGGTGGACATAAAAAGGTCGAGCGGAGATGGGAAGTAAAAACCGAAGCAGAGCAGAGGGAAGACATATGGTCGGGGATGCGGAGGGAGCTAGGGGCTCTGGGGAAAGGAGAGAATTCTACTAATAAAATACACAAAAAAAGGGAGAAAAAAAAAGAAAATGATAAAGATATAAAAGCAAGAAAGGAGGATAAAAAATGGGGAAGGGAGAAAAAAATTAGTCAATATATTTTATTTCCCATAATGTTAGTGCCTCCTCCTGCTGTGATCCATGTTTTTATCGGGCGGGCCCGTCCCCCCCCCCCCCCCTCCGCTTCCTTGGGCGGGGCTCGGCCACGGGCCTCCCCCCCCAGCATTTGTAAATTTTTGCATTGACAATGTTCAGTGTGGACCTGATACACGACAAAGGCTTCTACATATGTTTAAAATGAAAGTTCGCATTTAATATTATATAATTAATATCTTCAGAGTATTTTTGTTCAAGAACATCGGGACAATAAATGTTTGGATAAAAGTTAATAAATGAGTCAAACTGCTAAAAAGAAATCACTTTATGTGTCTGTTTAGCAACGATGTGCTTCTTTCTGGGCCAGATCCAGCTGTGGAGCTGAAATCAGCGTCTCAGTTCGGTGTTCAGCTGTCGGACTTGACCTCTGACCTTTTGTTATGGTCCAGTTCAGGATGACAGGCGGCCGCTGGTGCCTGCTGCTGAGCTGTAATAAAACCACGATACATTATTCATCACCACAGCAGAAGAATGCCTCTTCTTCTCTTTTCCTGGTGGAGAGGTTGGAGATCAGGGTCAGGCATCAGCACCTGAGATCCAGCTGGAATTTAGTGTCTTGCTCAAGGACACATCAGCAGAGTGGACATATGCCTGACAGCCTGGGTAACCTCCAGGCTTCAGGGTTTCTTCTGTGGATGTCAAGGATTTATGGAGAGGCTGTGGGGAATTACACACCTTATTTTACTTCAATCTTCCCATAAATAACCGAAGATGTTAAAACCAAACCAGGAACGGCAAAGTTTCCTAAAAATCTTAATAAGTCAGGAGACCGTGAAAGTGGTTTATCCTCTGGGACTCATCTGAACAAACAGTCATGTTGATCAATTGATCACTGTTACTGATGTTTTTGAGATTATTCACCCCTGTGGGACCTGGTGGCTTTGCTAAGATCAAACAATGACTTTATCTTTCAGGCTCGTTTTCTTTCTTTAAATACAGAAATGTAGCTTTAGCCTCAGTACCAGATGATGATGCCAACATCTGGCCTCTGGTTGTGTGACAGGACAAAGAAGGGCCTGGGCGGGATTCAAGTTACTTTTGTAACTAGATTTTTCTAATAGATGGGTTTCTGAGCAACGTTGTAGATAGGATGTGTGCGCAACCAGGGGGCAGGAAAACAGGAAAAGCATTACTGAACTATGAGAAGACGTGTGTTTTACACACAGATGAGATCAAGATATGACGTGAAAGTGTCGGGGAAATATAATGTTTGAGTCCTGGTATTTGTTCGGTTGCAAAAATCAAAATGTTGATGAATGCAAACAGTTAAAATGGTGATAGTAGGACAGTAGGAGTGACTGTCTTCAGAAAACCCTCTCAGATAACTGGTGCAGGTTCAGACTTCATGATTTATTTAGTATTTCACCATGGTCACCATGTCGGATTAAATCACCATGGAGGCAGAAATTATTCCCGTGTTGTAGTCAGGAGACTGGTGACAATACCAGTATCACCACCATGATCAGTCATTGATCAGGACCCTGTTGAGTTCGTGGCCCACGGCTGCATCACAACACGTAACATCCTGTAGCTGTGTGTGACAGCCGTCCACTGCTCAGTCACGCAAAATAAAAAGAGGAAAAAACTGACTGTGGAGCTGTTTGCAATCATCCACGTTGCAGAACAACGCATCCCGGAGATTTAATACGAAGTACGGGAGTCGTAAATCAGATGGCGTTTGAATTTATACTGTTAGCCGTTTTGGATGTTAGCTAGTCTGTCTACTGTCTACCAGGATTTCATACACAATAAAGCAGTACGATACACAAACAGCGAGACTCACCAACAGCAATGCAGGTGAGTCCCTAACAGCTGGAATCACCTCCTTTCCAAACGTAGTGATGATGTTGTCTTTGCCTGGTTTAATCCCAAACTAGTGAAAGTTGCTCCTGTGTGGAGGTGATGAAGACGACATCGGAGTAGTCCGGTGCATCTGCTGTGGACAACCGATTGTTGTGGCCTATTTTGGTTTGAACAAAGAGCCTAAACAAAAGTTTAAGCCGCTTTCTAACTCAAGTTTTTCAGGCAAATTTCAAATGAGGTCCAACACTGATAATATCCATGTTTGAACATGAAAAACGCAGTTTCCGGTGATGACTTCTTTGCCAAATAAGTGTAATAGGGGATTATCACGCTTCCGTGTTCCGGTTTCCGGAACTTGAAACATTTAGCCGCTTCCTGTTCCAGGCCAGTTCAATGTCCCTGCTCTGTTCCACTTCATAAACTGAATAAACGCCAACCCTACTTAAATTTTCACGGATTCCCGACTGAAGTGATGCTAAGGAAGAAGTGGATCAAAGCAATTCGCCGGAATGAAGGGCCGAACTTTATGATAAAATAACGTAGCATGTTGTCTGTAGCCGGCACTTCAATGACGCTGACAGCGAGCGTTAGCAGGCTAGCATTAGTAGGCTAGCGTTAGCTGACGTGCCTAACTTTGTGCGTCTTAAAACTCATAAGCATCTGAAAATCTGGTCTGTACCCTCCCGTTTCCAGTGGAACAACTGGGGACTGCCAAGAAAGGAGACGCTTTCAGATGCTTGTGTGTTTCCAGCCGCACAAAGTTAAGGCACGTCATCAAGCTGGCTAATGCTAGCCTGCTAACACCAGCTGTGTAGTCTGCCGGCTACAAAAAAAAAAGTGCTACGTTGTTTTATTATAAAGTTCGGCCCTTCACGCCGGCAAATCGGTCACTTTGATCCACTTTTTCTTAGCATCACTTCAGTCGGGGAATCAATAAAACCTTAAGTATGGTTGGCGTTTATCCGATCCACAAAGTGTAACAGAGCAGGGACACTGGCCCGGAAGAGGAAACGCCTAGATTCCAGAAAGTTCCGGAAAGCGTGATTATCCTCTATGGTAATAGAAACACAAAACAGCAACGATGAGTCAGTATTTTTTTATTCATCATCAAAATACAGATTTATAGAATCCATTTTAACACACGATTTCTGTTTGTTTCATCAGGTTACGTTTTTATTAATGATATGAGTGTGTGCTTGGCCATAGGCTGCAGTACAAACTGGCTTTTTGCCCCCTGGTTGCGCGTGCAACTGCCAATGTTTGTAAACGGGAAACCCATAAATTAAATACATATTTACAGTATATCAGAATTTTGCTTTCTGTATTTATTGGACTTAGGCCCTGTCTTCTTTCTGTTTTTTGCCCCTTGCCCCTCAAAGCGGAGACACAAGGGGTGAAAGTGAACTCCTAACACCCCTTCAACAAGCGCATACATCATCAGTGATCCAGACAGCTTGTATGTAAAGCAGATGCGCGCAGATCTTTTTTTCGGAAATCTTGAGAAATCAAGCCGTCTACAGCTATGGGTTAACATTACCAGGATAATGTTAATTTTAAGTCCGATCTGTTCATGATATTCCTGCTTGTGTTGTATCCCATTACGCCCTCCATGTAACTGAAGACCAGCAGTTGCTGAAGGTTTTATTGATCAGCATTTACTGTAGATTGTAGGGATCGACCGATATAGAGTTTTTAGGGCTGATACAACCTGCCGATATTTGGGGCTGATACTGCATTTGACTCCCAAATTGATTTAATGACAGATACAATGAAAAGTAAATTTACAACTCTTTCACTATAGAAAAAAAAAGAACAAAGCACTTCAAATAAATATACAAGAAAGAAACTGCATATGTAAACAAATCTTAAATAGAAACATTAAACTATCAAATCTCTCTCAAAGGTAGCTACAGGCGGGGGCAGATATTTATTTAGTGCGAGCAGATAATAGGCGATTTTTAAAAAAATGTTATGCAAGTTCCTGCTTGAATTAAACCTTCATATTTTTTTCTGTGTTGTCATTTTTATAAATTAAAACTTTGACAAAACATTAATGTGACAAATCAAGAAGATTCAACGAGGGGGGGGGGGGGGGGTGCAGCCTGTATTACTTGATGTACTACCAGGTCAGGTTGCGGGTTAAACATCATCAGGTCTGTTTAGATTTGAATGGAAGATATCCGCGGGTGATGGCTCGGGCTCAGTAGTCATCCTAACAGGTTTGGGTGGGCCCAGTTGGTAAAGCTGGACCCGTGCAGGACTCTCCTCCTCCACCACTGCAGCAGCTGGCGGAGCCGTCTTCCCAATAGATCCTTTCCGCTTGACATCATCGTGCGCATCGCCTTTTTTGGGTTAAGTGGTCACAGACCACCTGTGGAAAAGACATTGTGTTTTCGTAGGTAGTCCTTTTCCTAGTTGTAAAACATTAACAATGGTTCATTGTTGCATTGTCAGTAGATGTAAAAGCTGTACTACTGACCCAGTGCAGCAAAAGTTTTTATCTATTCCAGCCATACGTTTGACCGAGGGCACGCAGACGGAAGATCACTTGAGACAGACATTGTGGCTAGCTCGTATCATCCGAAAAAATATCCAACCCTTGAAACACCAAAGTGCTGTGATCACTTTGTGGTCTGATTACATGTGGATCTGTGCTTTTATAAGAAGGGTTAGGGCTGTGCGATATACTGATATGACATCGCGATTTGATATTTACATGAGAGAGATATGATATTTACACATATTGTTATATCGCGGTAGTAGTTGTGCAAATTTTTTTTGCTTTATTTTTTCGTAATGACCCGGCTGCACCTCAACTGACTACAAAGGGGTCACCTGATTATTTGATAAGGGTGGAAAAAGATATTGATACACTGAAATATTGCGATCTTTTCATATGCCGATACCATATCTATATTTAAAAACGCAGTATCGATCTATTTTACTAATGAAATCTGGTGACATATCATCGTTTTGTTACGAAATCTCATGAGATTTCATGAAATACCGCAAGATTTTGTAACAGAACGATGAAATCTCGCGGTATTTCATGAAATCTCATGAGATTTTGTAACAAAACGATATCTCGCAAGATATCTTTTGTAAAATAGATCAATACCGTGTTTTTAAATATATATGGTATCAGCGTATGAAAATATCGTGATATTTCAGGGTATCTATATTTTTTTCCACCCCTAATATTTAAACTGTCTGGAAGACAATCCTCCCCAAGACTTTTACAAAGAAATCATAAAAAGCCAGCCAACTATCTTTAATTACTTCAATTTAACAAACATTTCTAACCAGTGTTTTGTCAGTTCCATCACTTCAGTGGAGCGTTACCTTTACGTGAAACATGTTTCAATACTAAAAATAAGCTGTTTGATATGAAATGAAACTTTCAGACAAATAAAAATACAAGTATATATCGTATTCTAAAATAAATATATTTATAGTGATATCATATTTGGTCCATATTGCCCTGCCCTAGTGTGTGTGTGTGGGTAATGTGGTCCCACCCTCACAGTTGATTACATTTTCTTTTAGGTGCATGTACAACTACAATTTTAAACATATTAAGAATAAGGAGAAACCTTGATTAGCAGACAAAGAGATGGTCGGGCAAACAGTGTGGTTATAAGTTAACCATCGCAACAAATTACCAAATTTCCATCAACATGTCTGATTGAGGAGACTGCGTCAGCATTCTGAAAATTAGTATCGTGCTGACTAAACTTTGCAAGAAGAAGAGTCCTCCCGTTGATGTCAGCATGACAAATGTCCATCACCCAACCACGTACAACATAATTGTACATTTTGAGGGATTTGTAAGCTTTCATCTCCTCCAGCGTGTACGAGCTTTTACACGTTGCCAGGTAATTAAAAATGTCCGCATAGGTAACTTTGGGGAAAGCGTTCCGGTCTCTCAACCACTCACTTGGGGCAAAGTTGTCATTGTATGGATCTCTACCACCGATATCTCCAAGTTTTTGGTCATAGCTTTCCCAAGATGTGGCATCCAAACTGTCCCTGTACTTTTGTTGTTGTTGTCTTTTTAAAAAGCAACAAAGTCATGTTGCTGGCAAACTCTACATCAATATTGTTACACGTTACGTTGTTTACCTCTTTTGACCTAAAAAATGGCGGACAGGCCCTGACATCTGGGTATTAGCCAACACAGTGAAAAGGGTTTGTACACCTGAGTGTGTTGAAGTGGCGTTTTGAGGACTCGTGGTTCTTAATTGTTTTGTATTTTTGTCCCGATGACAAACAGGTTTGATCTAGTTTTCTCTAAGCCATACATACAGCAATGACAGTGCATCTCCTCTGTCGTGGTGTCATACACCAGCCAGTCGCGAACCTTGCCATCCTTACCACTTTTTTTTTTCTTAAATCCTCCTCATCTTTTTGGTGGTCTGTGGCCTCTTCACGCCAGCTATGTGTCACCACATTTTGTTTAAAAAATCCAAGAGAACAGCGGGGCTTGTTTAACAAAACAATAAGCTGCGTGACTGGTCAACACAACACTTGCTCAGTGTTGTCTTATTGGCTACCACCAACGTAGCAGGTAGATTGACAGGTTCACCCTCAAATCACAAAAGTTACCCACATTTAGCGTGAGGGCGGGTTTCAATTTCATGCCCTGGCGAATGAAATTGTTTTTAGTTTGGTGCTTTTAATTCGGAAAGAGGTGTTGACATGGATCATTTTCATTCCCGTAGAGCTTTCAAAGAGAAAGCAATCTGAGTATTTGGCTCCATGTGAACATGGCTACTGCTAAAAATTCTACATGTAGAGCTTGAAAACTATTAGAATCTTCATAAATAAGGTGGATAAAATGGATTTTTGTGGATCATGTTAACAGCTGTGGAAAAAGCACGGACATGCCAAAAGTCATTTTTTCTCACCAAAATAGTACCAAATGTGCATTTTTAGAATAGCAGCTGTAATAGCTTTGTTTCTGGACACTCAGTGATAATGATAGATTTGGTTCACTGTGGTGACAAGATACCTTCATCCCCAAAATCAGCTTCTCTTGCTGAAATAATGCCAAACTGGCATTTTTAACATGGTATTAGTAGGCTCATAACTTAGTTATTTATGCAATAATTAAAGGTGAATTCCAATTCCCTGTTAGCCCTAACCCTTTGATTTGCGCATTCATGTGAAAGAGTAGTGGTGTCCGATTATGGTTCAGACCAACGGGAAGAAGGAAGTGGTAGGGCTATCTGGCCCTCAAAACGGAGATTTATTAGGAATGTGAAAAAATGCTAGTTTCGTAACCTTATGTGCATCTGCTCATGCCTGTAATGTACCGTGAAACTTCAGTCAAAGGCGTCTTCCTTTCATTTTATACATTTTTCGTCCCAAAGCCAAAAAGGCATTGCGAACTCTTCCTGAAACACCCGGGATGTCAGTTTACGGCAACATGGCAACATGGACGTACGAGGATTTTAAAGGGTTGTCCCATTTCTTAGGGGAATAATTCGATCCTTAGTACTTGAAATGGAGTTTCAAGTGCTAGGGGCAAGGGGAAAGGCGAGGAGTAGAGGCAGGGATGAAAGTAGGAATTGGAATTAGGTCTAAGAAATGAATGTTAATTTCACAGATTAGTCTCTTTGCAATAATGTGTTAATATTGATGTCCCCAAAAATCCAATGATCTGGCGACCCCCTGAAATCATCATGCAACCCACATGGGGTCACAACCCCCAGTTGGAAAACGACTGGTCTATGCTGTTAACTGGGACCCAACAGAGCTGTGGGAAGACTGGAAACTAGAAACTAAACTAAATCTAAATGTGAGAATAAACTTATTACGTTCACTTAAAACAATGTAGTTTTATCCTACAAAGCTGAGATGAAATGGCCTTAATCCCATCTGAACTCTGGTCACTGCTCTCATATGGTGGAAACACTTTGAAGGTAGTTGAGATTTGGCTTAAACTCACTGAATCCTCTGAGTTATTGCTTGAAGGTGTTCCCGACCGAGCAGATATAAATGTGTGTGTGTGTGTGTGTGTGTTTGGACCTTGAGCCACACAGCTGTGGAATGTGACCGCCTGGTGAAGCCTATTAGCACATGAGGCTCTGCAGTCGCACGTCGCTGTTAGTATTTGTGAAACCAGGCAGCATTCGTGGAGGGAAGGAATTTGCCATGTTTGTGTTTTGTCCTAAAGACCCCAAGGAGAATGTGAAAATTGTTGCAGTACATTTTGTAGGTATGCTTTCAGGTACAGGCGCATTTTAATGAGAATACATTCACCTGAAATGATATTTTATTGGCCTTTTTTAATCATTTTGATTAAAGAAAATCACAGCTTACTCACATGAAAAATCTAAGCAATGCCCTTTAATTATCAGATATTCATATTCAGCTATTACATTCAAAAGTGTCAGATTTGGTGCCAATTATTATAAACTTAATTGGGGCTTAGAACATGACTAATTAAAAGCAATCAGATTTAATGCTACCCCTCTACTGTCAAAGATATAGTTTTACAATTAACCCTTAAGACCCCAGCTGACACTGTTGGATGCCACTTCCATCCAGCTAGTTTGTGGGTTAAAGATTCATACATTTTTATAACAAACTGATTTGTTTCCCTTCAACCCTTAAAACTGTGACCCATACTTTTGTCTGCCCGTCTTTTTTAAGCTAAAACTACCTAGAGAAGCTGAACCTTTAATCCCAGTCAGCATCAGAACCTTTGATCCCAGTCAGCATCAGAACCTTTAATCCCAGTCAGCATCAGAACCTTTGATCCCAGTCAGCATCACAATCTTTAATCCCAGTCAGCATCAGAATCTTTAATCCCAGTCAGCATCACAACCTTTAATCCCAGTCAGCATCAGAACATTTAATCCCAGTTCATATCCAGACCTTTAATCCTAGTCAACATTAGAGCCTTTAATCCCAGTCAGCATCCAGACTCTTTAATCCAAGTTCGTATCCAGAACCGTTAATCCTAGTCAACATTAGAGCCTTTAATCCCAGTCAGCATCCAGGCAATATGTTCCAGTTCAGCCTCAGTTGTCCGATCATGAGGCTAAAATGATGTTAAATGAATGTATCAATAGATATAGAACCATAAAGACCAACCAGAACCAGAAACCAGAGTTTATGAGTAACAGAAGTTTATAGAAATGCCACACAGATCAACAGTGACCAAGCCTTTCCTCATCTGCATATTATCTATCAAGTCTTGGCTTTCAGGCATTGAAACAAACACACAACAGAAACTATTTCCATGATTCCACTTTTCTGTCATTTCCAGTTATTTCTGCTGCTATTTACTTTCAATCCTCACAAACCAACTCCAACACAGCTGCATCAGAAAGCTCTTCTTTCTTTATTCCAGCCATAGAGGAACATTATTTTCTTCTTTTCAGACACACATAGAACTTTCTGCTCACTTGTTGATCTTTGGCTGCTCGTGATTGGACATTATCGTCAATTTAAGCTCTCTGATTGGTGGAAAGTTTGACAGGAAGTGTCTTCATCATAATTTCTAGGTCTAAATACCTGTAGAGATCACCTAAGGGGTGAATTATCCATCGCATTTTACCCCACAGTTACACACTACTGTTGCTGAGGCATCATAGAGGACAGAAGCAACGGTGCTCGGGGTGCCAGTGAGTTTTGAGGGTTAACATCCGCAGTATCTTCCGGTTATTAGGTTTAATTAACCCCTACTGAGTGGTATCACAATAACAGCCAAACTGTTTGGTGTTGATCAACCACATCTTCTGAGCAGAAGAATTTCAAATCATCAGTAAAGCATGGTGGTGGAAGTCTTATAATTTGGGATTTCCAGTTCAGAGGCTGGTAATCTGCATTGACTGGTTTATTCATCGTCATATGTATTTCTCTTGAACCACCTGGTAATCGTGACTTGTAGACACCTCTGAGCTATATTTCTAAAAGGAAGTTCAGGAATTTGGGAATAGGAAATACAAAGTAGCTCATGTTAATCCACATGGCGTGCTGTTCAGCTGTCATGCTTTCTTAAAATGTTTTTCCCTTGAAGAAATATTGATTGTTAGTACTGATGGGTAAACTGGTCTCTTTACAGCAGTTTAATTTGTGAGCGACTTTTTTCTGTCGTGTGTTGTTCTGGTTGATCAGTGTGGTAAATGATGTAATTTCTGAAGCTGAAGTGTAAATGCTGCATTTATCTTGGTTTTTAACAAGACAACAGAAATGCTGTAACTTGCATTTTGTTCGTTTTCAGTTTTCCAAGAAAATGTGGATTGGACAGAAAACTGAGTTAAATCTTTTAAACCTCTTTCTATGAGTGATTGAAGCTGTTAGCTGTCTGTCAAGTTGAACAAAGGGCACACTATAAGGACACTTACAAACTTATCAGATAGTGAAGACAAACAGAAGTCATCTGACCTGGATGTGGACTTTTAACGTGTAATTGTCACACAAACACTGAGGAACGGGGAAGGTTGTGAAACGAGGGAATCAAAGTCCAGACTTTGATTGCACAGAAATGTTTTCAGGAGATTTGAGAGAAGCAGCTCAGGCATGAAAGGCTTTAAATACAAGAGATCTAACTGTGTTAGCAGGGAACCAGCATGCAAACACCTACAGGGCGAAAAAGACAAGTAAGTGAAGCCATGGGTGCACATACGTACGTCTAGTTCATCAGGTGTCTCTGATGAATAGATGTTGAAAAAAACTGATATTGCTTTCATCGCTTTTTTTTTCTTTTTTCCCTCATTTAAAGCAGAAATGTTCCAAAAAACTTGGCACAAAGAGAAGTCAACCAATAAATGACACATATTGATGCAAAAATACAGTATAAGATATTAAATAAAAAGAAGTAAATATTGCATGCAAGCAGGTCGAAGTCCAAGGAGACTCAGGGAAAGATGGTTTTTAACACAGAGCGCTCAGACAGGCCGACACCAGGAGAGATAAACTCTTCAAGATGATCTCAAACCGACGTGTGCAAGCACAGACATCATATGATGACATGTAAGGGAAAGATTAGTGATGTCACCAGGGTCGGAGTGACACTCAGGACGTGATAACAGGAACATTTCTTACTCTGACGGGTTCTGCTGTTCACCAGCGAGGAGCAACGTCACCTCACTGGTTTCATGGGAAGTGTGAAAGTTCTCTGACTGGTTCTTCTGGAGACGAGGAGAACAAATGAGAGGAAGAGGAGAGAATGATGGAAGGATGGAGGGGGAGAGAGAGGGGTGGATGGTAGGGTGAGGGGGGTGGATAAGTGAAGGGGTGGAGAGAGGATTGGGGTGAGGATAAGACTGATGGAGGAGAGATGATGGAGAGGAGGAATGGAAGGATGAATGAATGACAGGAAAGTTGGAAGGAGGAGTAAAAAGGGGTGGAGGATAATAGGATTAATGAATAGATGAGGATGGATGAATGGATAATTGAGGGCAGAAAGGAAGGATGAATAAATGAGAGGGAAAGAGGATAGATGGATGATGGATGGATGACTAAATGAGTAGAAGAGGAGAATGGATGGATGGATGGATGGATGGATGGATGGATGGATGGATGGATGGATGGATGGATGGATGGATGGATGGATGGAGAGATAAATGAGAGGAAAAAGATAATGAATGGATATGGATGCATGGATGGATGGATGGACAGATGGACGGATGAATGACTAAATGAGTAGAAGAGGATAATGAATGGATATGGATGGATGGATGGATGGATGGATGGATGGATGGATGGATGGATGGATGGATGGATGGATGGATGGACGGATGGACGGACAGATGGACGGATGAATGACTAAATGAGTAGAAGAGGATAATGATTAGAGATGGATGGATGGATGGATGGATGGATGGATGGATGGATGACTAAATAAGTAGAAGAGGATAATGAATGGATATGGATGGATGGATGGATGGACTGACAGACAGATGGATGGATGGATGACTAAATGAGTAGAGGGGATAATGGATGGATGGATGGATGGATGGATGGATGGATGACTATATAAGCAGAAGAGGATAATGAATGGATGTGGATGGATGGACAGATGAATGACTAAATGAGAAGAAGAGGATAATGAATGGATATAGATGATGGATGGATGGATGGATGGATGGATGGATGGATGGATGGATGGATGGATGGATGGATGGATGGATGGATGGATGGATGGATGGGCGGACAGATGGATGGATGACTAAATGAGTAGAAGAGGATAATGAATGGAGATTGATGGATTGATGGATGGATGGAAGAAGTCGAGGATAATGGATGGATTGATGAGAAAGAGGGGAATAAATGAGAACAAAAGGAGTAGAGCTAATTGGCTGAAACAGGTCTCATAAGCTCACCAGGTGATCACAAGTGTGGGAGTGACTTCATGCGAAGGGGCGTGGCTTAATGGATGGGGGCATTACTGCTCCTGAACCAAATTTAACAGAAGACACACAATCCAGAGTAAACAGAAGAAACAAACATGGCTGCTCATAGTTTTTGTTTTTTCTTCTTTTAAACAAGATCATCGAACATGAAAACAACCAGATTGTGTCAATTCTGATTTTCCACACCGTGTCCTATCAACATCATGTGGTCCATGAGCTCTTTCGCTGTAGAAGTTTAAGTGACTATTGTAGATTGGCCTCACCTTGTGCCGTCAGAACTTGTGCTGCTGGCCACCCTCAGGAACAAAAGTGCCTCTGCACAAACTGTTCTGAAATTCTCATACATTAATGTTTCTTCCTTTTTTTATAAATCATCGAAACAACTTAAGTTCAACTCACATCTCCTAAATATTAAAAAAAAATTGAGTTTTAACCCTTTAAATGAGATCCTTCAGATAGATATTACTTACACCAGCCTAACACACTTCCTCTAATCCCAATAACATGTAAAAGTCTGTAGAAGAATTTTGCGATCAGTGGTGTTGAATGCAGCTCTGAGATCTAACAGGACAAGTCCAGCCAGGAGTCCTTCATCTGAAGTCATGAGACGATCATTGGTTACTTTACCAGGTCTGTCTCTGTGCTATGAGCGCTAAATCCAGACGGAAACTTCTCAAACATAACGGCCTACAATTAGCTAACTCTCCTGGATCAGGAGTGGGTTTTTTAAGTAGAGGTTTTATTACTGCAGTCTTAAAGGATCGAGGTAAATATCCTGTCAATCGAGATGAATTGAGAGGATCTCATATATATGCATTAATTAAAAGAAAACGTCCTTAACACTTTGGTTGGGGTGGGTTCAGGAATGCAAGTAAAAGGTTTGGACGCTGCATTTAATTTGGTAAACTCAGAGATCTGTACAAGACAGAAATGATCCAAACATAAATCAGCTTCTACAGACGTCTCTGAAGCACCTGGAGATGAGACATCATCAGTAGTTGGAAGGACATCATGGATTTTCTCTCCAATATAAGAATTTTTGTTTATGAAGAAACCAGAGGTGATTCTAAGACCAGAGGTTTAGGGGTGCTGAGCATCCAGAGAGCTGCAAGGCAAGGCAAGATGAATTATTTATTTTGTAAAGTTGAACACAATTTCATCCCCAAATGTGTGAAAGATCAGCAAAACGCTATCTGGGAAAGTCTGTGACTAATTATCAAGAGAGAAGCTGTGATAGAAGCTGATTTCCAGCATATTGCTGTCTTGTTCCAACGGTGAACAATATCCACCAAAACCCACTTCAGTCATTTTCTGTACCACTTATCCAGTTCAGGGGTCGCAGGGGTTGCTGGAGCCTATCCCAGCTGTTATCAGGCGAGAGGCGGGGTACACCCTGGACAGGTCCCCAGTCTGTCGTAGGACCAACACAGAAACACATACAACCACTCACACTCACATTCATTCCCCTAGGAGAGAAGCTAAATTCTAAATCTATCACTCTAAATTCCTAGGGGCAATTTAGAGTGATCAATAAACCTAACACTGTCTTTGGACAGTGGAGGAAGCCAGAGTACCCGGAGAGAACCCACACATACACGGGCAACCTCCACACAGGAAGGCCACATCATGTGGTTGAGCCCCCCCCCCAGCCGGGGGGAATTGAACTAGCAACCTTCTTACTGTGAGGCTGCGGTGCAGACCACCACACCACCGTGCAGCCCAAAAATCCACCTTTTCCTCCTTATTTACAAAGTTTCTGATCGTTTTCAAGCCTTAGATTTAAAGTGCCCCTGGCACGAAATTTGCGGTTTTTGAGGTTTTTGATCACATGTTTTATTTTCACCTGCCTGCCTTGCCTTTTTCCCTGGGTTTGCCTGCCTCCATAGCAAAATTAGCATTCACAAATGGGCTGATTGGCATTTTGGCATATTACACCTTAGCTCGCCATATTACGTCATTGACTTCCAGCCAAATACCTCCCTCCTCCGAACTACACTCTCCAAGTCCCTCCCTCCCAGACCTACAACAAACCGACAGCATGGAGTCCAATTTGCATCAGCACTGCTCTGTACCTGGTGTACAAAGGACAACACCAATTTTTTTGTCCTTCCCACTGAAAAGCTTGTGGATGGATTTAATTTCTGCAGGAATATGCCGACCGAACTAACAGAAAATCTCCCTGCAGCTCCGTCTCCTCTTCGGGAGAGGAGCTTCAGGTCTGCCTGGTTATAAAGGCTTCCAGCCACCAAGATGAAACATGTAGTTTCTAATGAACGTTTCTAATCATGTTCGTGTCTTTTATCTCTAAAAGAAACGGATGTTTGTGATGATTCAAGTTTATAACTCTTCCCGTTGTGCGCGAGTGTTGGGCTGCACACATTGACCTTGTTTGCAATGACAGTTCATCACAGTGTAATATATCTACTATACAGTATCTTTAGTATTAACTGTTTTGTCATCCAGCATCCAGAATGAAAGTTATTACTGCTGCTATTTAAAAATCCTAATTCAGCTTAATCTGGATGAGAGAAGCTTACAGTATTTTGGGCACGCAGGTGTTGTATCTAAACGGTGATTCAGATTCATCACAACCTCATTTATCCTCCTTATTTATGGAGATTTTGACAGTTTTACAAACTTACATTTAGAATATTGATCATAAAAACAAAGTTAGGCTATTACACACTAAAACCGCCTGGGTCAAACTGCTGGGTTAAAAAGGGACCAACTAATTTCTGGGTTATTTCAACCCAGACATTTGGGTTGTTAACCCAACTTCTGGGTTAACATAACCCCCCCCCAAAAAAAACTAACTAATTTTCTGGGTTGGTCCCTTTTTAATCCAGCAGTGTTAAAAAAAGGGTTATTTTTGACCCAGGAATTTTTAGTTTGTACTACTGCTATTTGGATGATGCCAAGTGGGTGGGATCAAATCATTTTTGAGAGGGGGGGCTAAGAGAGCATCAGAGCTGAGAGTTGGGGGGATGCATGGCTCTTAGTCAGCCATAGTGCTGTTAATGTATGGTGACTTTATAGAATCCCAGTCTGTGTTTGTATGTTGTGCTTTTATGTCATTGTTTCTGCTCTAATTACCTGCTGTGACCTCAGATTGATCCAACTACTTACACCGTTTAAACCAATGTGAGGAAAGCTGTTGTTTCAGACTCTGTGTCTGTACAGCTGTAAAGAATTGGTGTTGTAATAAAAGTTCATTTGGAGAAAAATGAAGCTGAAACATCTCAAAGAAACAGTAAGGTTTTTGATGGCTAATTCTTGCCTTCCTTGTAGAAAACTGTCTGAAGCCACCACCAGCAGACATTTAGACACACTGGGATCAGAAGTGGGAGCTCAACCAACTGCTGCACACTCCGAAGCCTTCGGTTTATCTGCTGTCATATTTACTCTGACAAAGAATTAGAGAAGCAAACACATTCCATCCTAGCTAATAACTATGGCTCCAGGAAAGCCTCCTTGACTTTTATTTTGAATCCAAACAATTCAAAAGTTTTCATCAACATAAAATTAACAAGTCAAATTTCTGTGAACAAGCAAAACAAATCTAAAACAAAAAAAAAAGTTGTTTCTGTTGACTGGTTTAGGTTGAATTAACTCAACTGGCAAGTGTCACCAGAGGGTGGCAGTATAGGATGTGATGCAGGAGGTTATGATTCAGTAGAAGAAGTTGTCCAAACTAGAAACAAACCTCATCAACTGTGGTGGACATCCACAAAAGGAAAATGGAGGAATTCCTTTTACCTGTGTGAATATCTGGGATGTTACATTATATCTGGAAAGATATGATCCATGAGTTTATACTTTCCGCAGACCAGAAAGTACGGTGGCTGAGAGGTGTACAAAAACATTGACAAAACCAAAAACAAATTACATTTACAGACTCGGCTGGGGAGGGAGGGATTCAAACAGTGGCTTTCATGTGTGGAGTTTGCATGTTCTCTGTTTTAAAATACGTTTATTGGGAAACTGGTTATTTAACAAAGAAATCAACAATTGACACTTATGTTTCCTGAGTTTGCATGTTCTCCCCGAGTGTGTGTGGGTTCTCTCCGGATAATCTGGCTCCTCCAACAGTCCAAAGACATGCATGTTAGGTTAAGTTGGTTGGTCACTCTGAATTGTCCCTAGGAGTAAATCTGTGGATGAGTGGTTGTTTGTCTCTCTGTGTTGGCCCTGCAACAGACTGCTGACCTGTCCAGGGTGGAACCTGCCTCTCACCTGATAATTGCTGGGATAGACTCATGCGGCCCTGAATTAAACAAGCTGTTCAGAAAATTAATGCTTTCACAAAATATTATACGCTTGTGCAAATGCTGGAACTAATCTACAAGAGGCAAAACACAAATCCTGAAAGAAAATCACAAAAGACGGCGATTTACAGTAAGAGAAATGATGTGATGACCTCATTCAATCAAAGAACCCTAATCCCACCTGTACCATCACAGAACCCTGATCCTGCCCCGTTCAATCACAGAGCCCTGATTTGACCCTGCACCATCACAGAACCCTGATCCCGCCCCGTTCAACCACAGAACCCTGATTTGACCCTGCACCATCACAGAACCCTGATTCAGTCCTCTACCATCACAGAACCCTGATCAGATCCTGTACCATCACAGAACCCTGATCAGATCCCATACCATCACAGAACCCTGATCAGATCCCATACCATCACAGAACCCTGATCCCGCCCGTTCAACCACAGAACCCTGATTTGACCCTGTACCATCAAAGAACCCTGATCAGATCCCGTACCATCACAGAACCCTGATCCCACCCCCGTTCAATCACAGAACCCTGATCAGATCTCGTACCATTACAGAACCCTGATCCAGTCCTGTACCATAACAGAACCCTGATCAGATCCCGTACCATCACAGAATCCTGATCTCATCTCGTACCATCACAGAACCCTGATCCAATCCTGTTGCTGCACCACACCAAAAAGATGTTCCGTGTTCACACAGTCGCACTGACACAACGTTCCCTCCACAGTTCCACAGTGCGACTTCTGGAACAGACCTCTGTTACATCATCACCGCCCAACAACCTGCTGTCACTCAACAGACTTTAGTTTACCTGTGATTCCCGTGACGCCCAAATAAAATGATTTTGTGAGGCTTCACCTCACCAACAAGCTCCTCCACTTCAGTCTCTGCATTATATTCTCTTTTTCGGCGCCAGGATTAAGCTTTAAATGCCTTAGATCAGCTGGCTCATTTATATGCAACATCCATGAGGTACTTTGCATTGACCATTCATGGTAGAAAGTGGGTGTAAGGGGCGGCATATGAGCCAAAATTCACCTGTGCAAACTTCCAGGAAGAGTGTGATTTATAAAGGGGAAAATGCTTAAATCTGTGCGTACGCATGGTTTTATAGATCTGAATAATTTTTGGCGTACTCAAACTTTTGGTTTTGGGCTTACGTATAGTAGTAAAGATCCTACGCACAGTTTTATAAATGAGACCCCTGGTCTTTTGGACTTGTTCCTACAACAGCTCATCCCAGATGCCTCAGAGTGCAGAGAAGTGGATGGCGCCTCTGGAACTCTGGACCAGGTTAACATTTAGCTTTTTTTCCCTGATGATTCTCGATGCAGTGCATCAGAGGAATCACATTTCACCGGTACAGCTGCACACACTGAAGTTCCAGATTCTTGACTGGTTTAGAGATATTCTGCACTGTATCAGGAGAAATATGCAAATCCTTTGATAAGTCAAGAGTGTGGGGCTAGAATGACCCATAAGTTTTGCTTTTAAGTCCCTGACAATTAATCGTTGCTGATAAAATCAAGTTTCTGTTAAAAGTAAAGCTTCAGTCAGCCTCCCTGGGGCTTTATTCAAAGCTTATCACTGACATTTGAATGCCAGCTCACTCAACCTCGTCTCCTGAAGCGACACTTGGATAAAAGTCTGCTGAAGAGACGTTCGGGGGTTTTGATGCCTGGCTGAAAGTCATCCGAGGGTGAAAGAAGAGCTGATTTCCAAGTGTGCTGAAACTCGTGCCTTTGTGCTACGCTGCCACCGTGGTGTGAGAAAGCCAGAGCGAAGGCCGTTGGCAGATGTATAAAATGTTGGTCAGCAGACGGGTTCATGCTGTTCTCAGCTGTCTGCTCCACTCATCAGGACCTTGAAAAACCAAACTCCTGATGCTGAGGAACAGCTCATCCTTTTCCACAAACTCTTATGTAAACACTGTTTTTAGACACATTTAGACCGAGTTTACTTTGGTGTCACGTTGGATCAAGTCAAACATTGTCCCTCCGTTTACTCCACCATCGCTCACGCAGACAGCTGTAAAAAACATTTAGCTGTTACGGACTGCAGTAATCCACCACCTGGGTGGCCGGTCGGCCTTAATCCCTTTGTTTTCCGTACATTTACACCAGCTGAGTGAGTATTAGGACAACGGCCAGCATGTTGGTGATTAGGAATAACGTCCACACTTTCTGCAGAACAATTCCTCCACAGTCTGCAGTGAAATGTCTCCAGATGAAGTTTCCCTCGTCGTCAGCTCAGTTACAGCTGCTCACATCTGACTAACTTCAACTTTATGTCACCACTTGGTCCCTGCTGGTTTTCTATTTTTTATGTGCATCATTTTTGGCTTTGCTTTCTACCCTTTCTTCCTTTACACCTGTTTTAAAGACACACAACAGAACTTTTAGCAGTTTTCTCCCCTATCAGCAGCTAAACTAGCATCCGTCTTGTATGGTACCTGTACTGTGATTCACTCCAGCCAGTAAAAGACAGTCTTATCCTGTCTCTTAGTCTGTCCCTTCCTCTCTTTCTTTTCCTCTCTTCCTCCGGTAATGTTTCTATGTGTGTCTTTACCGAATCTGACATGATGCGCGTTCAAAACACCCACGGTCTGCATATCTGGTTCATTTCCGTTTGCTAGTAAGTGACGCCGTGCTGCAACCAATAGTCCGCTGCAACGTCACAGTCGAGTCCCGGATTGGAAACTTACAAACTGCAGTTTTTGAGCCCTGGGATGCCTCTAGGCAGTGACGGCTCGAAAATGCACATAATTGATGTTGGTGTGCCATCAAAAGAAGTCAGAAACACATATTTTTAAGCTCTAAAATGTTGTGTGTCTTTAAGGTAATAAATTCAGGTTTCTTTTTTTTTTTAAATTTTGAATTACAATAATTCCTTAAAGGAGTGATGACATAGCAGTTAAAAACTAGTTTATGTTGTTGGCATTACTGCATATATAAATACTCCAAAGAAAAAAACTGCATTTTTTACAGCGGAGTATTGTTTTGAAACGCCAGACCTCACTTCCTCAGTAACACAGTTGGGTCCGGTGATGTTATGGAGCTTTACCCGGAGACCACGTTGACTTCATTTTGATTGGCTACACCTTATTTGGCTATGACCTTATTTGGAG
The DNA here is from genome assembly GCA_023101725.1 of Atherinomorus stipes. Lineage (NCBI taxonomy): Eukaryota > Metazoa > Chordata > Actinopteri > Atheriniformes > Atherinidae > Atherinomorus > Atherinomorus stipes. The sequence goes on from JALJCO010011840.1 coordinate 270,070, forward strand.
AATCTAGGTCAAGCTGCGGTCGGAGTTTGCTAAAGGCTAACTGCTAGCAACATGGGCACTTCAGACAGTGTGAGCTACGTTTATCAGACAAGACAGCATTTAGAAAATAAATAAACTTACAGGTAATGACAAGGTTGTGGCCCCCTCCCTCAGTGTTGCTGCAGAAGTTTGCTTTTAAATCCATTTGTTTGAAAATCCAGATCTGACTGCACAGAAGTTACTACTAGCTCCATACAGGAAGCTGAATCAGACAGGGAGGGGAGGGGGGAGCGGACGGTGCATAAACCGTTAGGAGAGAGAGAGGGGGGCGCTGTTTACTTGATAGTGTGCTCTTATTGGAGCAATTAAATTACGTAGAATGATAGAACTACGTAGAATGATAGCCTGCTGTCTGATTCAACTGTTTCTGTGCAGAGAGACAAAGCTGACAGACCATAAACAGGAACTTTGATTCTCACTCTGGACATTCACATGGCCTCATCAGTGCACAACAGATCATATTATACCCCCAAAACCCCAGAAAAGTGAAATTTGATGTTATGGCACCTTTAAAATTACAGAAAAGGCTAAATTCACAATAGTAATTCAAATAACAAGAAACTAAAAAAACTAATAATAAATTTTTAAAAATTACTAAATTATAATTTAGTGAAATATAATATTGTTTTTGAATTGTGGTTGGAAATAACAATTGAAAAAGAAAATGTCCCAGAGAAATTAGAAACTAATTACCACTTTGTAATTAGTCTTCTACAGCGCTGGGGAGGAATTTTGTTCCACTCATCTTTGCAGAATTGTTGTAATTCAGCCACATTGGAGGCTTTTCCAGCATGAACCACCTTTTTAAGGTCATGCCACAGCATCTCAATCGGATTCAGGTCAGGACTTTTGACTAGACCACTCCAAAGTCTTCATTTTGTTGTTCTTAAGCCATTCAGAGGTGGATTTACTGGTGTTTTCTGGATCATTGTTCTGCTTCTGGATCATTGTTCTGCTGCAGAACCCAAGTGCGCTTCAGCTTGAGGTCACCAACAGATGGCCGGACATTCTCCATCAGGATTTTGTGGTAGACAGCAGAATTCATGGTTCCATTTACCACAGCAAATCTTCCAGATCCTGAAGCAGCAAAACAGTCCCAGACCATCACACTACCACCACCCTATTTTACTGTTGGTATGATGTTCCTTTTCTGAAATGCCGTGTAACTTTTACGCCAGATGTAATGGGACTAAACCTTCCAAAAAGTTCAATGTTTGTCTCGTCAGTCCACAGAGTATTTTCCCAGAAGTCTTGGGGATCATCAAGATGCTTTCTGGCAAAACTGAGATGAGCCTTTATGTTCTTTTTGCTCAGCAGTGGTTTTGGTCTTGGAACTCTGCCATGCAGGCCATTTTTGCCCCCAGTCTCTTTCTGATGGTGGAGTCATGAACACTGACCTTAATTGAGGCAAGTGAGGCCTGCAGTTCTTGGATGTTGTTCTGGGGTCTTTTGTGACCTCTTGGATGAGTCATCGCTGTGATCTTGGGGTAATTTTGGTCGGCCGGCCCCTCCTGGGAAGGTTCACCACTGTTCCATGTTTTCACCATTTGTGGATAATGGCTCTCACTGTGGTTCGCTGGAGTCCCAAAGCTTTAGAAATGGCTTTGTAACCTTTTACAGACTGTCATGTCAGTCAGTCAGTCACTGAATTTTTTCTTTTGGATCGTAGCATGATGTCTAGCTTTTAGGATCTTTTGGTCTACTTAAATTCGCCAGGCAGGTCCTATTTAAGTGATTTCTTGATTGAGAACAGGTGTGGCAGTAATCAGGTCTGGGTGTGGCTAAAGAAAGTGAAGTCAGCTTTCCAAAGATGTGATAAACCACAGTTACTTTATGTTTTAACAGAGAGAGGGCAGTCACTTTTTCACACAGGGCCATGGAGGTTTGGATTTTTTTCCCCCCCTCACTCCCTCACCCCCCCCCCCCCCCACACACACACACACACACACACACTAATAAAAAACCTTAATTAAAAAAAGTATTTTCTGTTGACTTGTGTTATCTTTGACTTACATCAAAATTTGTTTGATGATCTGAAATATTCAAGTGTGACTAACATGTAAAAAAGTAAGAAATCAGGAAGGGGGCAAACACTTTCTTTTTCAGCTGTAGCTACGCCACTCCCAGGCTCTCACATACAGTCCGATCACTCTGTAATATGATACAAAAATACAGATATTATGACCATATGTGTAATCACAGCCCTACATTGTACATGCTTTCCTGTAATTCACTCACTCTATCAGCTACTGAGCTCAGGCTGTGGCCAGCAGAGACAACCATGTCACTGATGATCAGTGTGTTTGCAGCAGCAGAGCGTTATAATAATGATGGTGTTGTTGTGAATGTATGGCAGGCTGGGAAATGTTGCAACAGCAGCACGGGGAGAAGTGGGTGAATGCGGAAGGCTGGAACCAGTTTACACCAACCAACAGAAACACGTCTCACATCCACCAGTGTAGGCCCCGCCCATCAAGTGCACTTGAATTCACTAGCAAAACTAAAAAATTTGCAAGCAAAAAGGACAAATTTGAAATCAAAGATGAATGAAATGAAATGAAATGAAATGGAAAAAACTTTATTCATCCCCGAAGGGAAATTCAGTATTGTAAAAGCTCACTTTTTTTTTTTCTCAAGATGACTGATTTATAAGCAAAATACTTGTTTTTACTTTCAAACATTATTTTTTTATTAAAGTTGAAGAAATATGCTGTCTCAGTATTTATTTTTCAATTGCAACCTGTTTGTTTTGATCTCAAAAAAATTGTTTTTGATTGCCACTGACTTTCTTTTGCTCTCAAATCTCTCTTTTGGTTTCAAATCTATTTGACAGAAGTGGGAATTGTGGACTTAACAAGTCTTTTTTCCATGTCATTTATTTATTCTGCCCAGCCACTGAACCAGGTGAGTCCAATAAGCCCAATTTAATTCACTGCGCTGATTGGATTCATCTGGTTCAGTCAAAGACAATTCCCACCTCTGCTATTTGATTAAATGATAAAGAAACAGAATTCTCTTCATAAATAACTGCAACAGGCACACGTGCAAGTAGAAATTTCTCTTAGGACCCTGAGGTATGAACCTTATGGTGTGTTCAGTTGAAGAGGGTGTGTGCCGGAAGTGGAAGCTCAGATCAATGTAATCCTACGGTGGAGAATGCTCCCAGCACGATGCAGCCTTATACAACTGTGGCAGTTGACGGTCCTGTCACTATGCCTCCAACTGATCATGTGCGCTGGCTACTTGGCCACAGGGATGTCCCTTTGGCTGAATGGTCAGCGTGCATGGCTTTCACCTGGGAGTCTGGGGTTCAAAGCCCCCCCAAGGCCTCTTGTTGGGTCCTTTGCCCCTTCTTGGTTTGTAAGGATCATTGTGAAAGGTTGTTAAAAAGCCAATGGTTTTTTATTTGGTGGCCCCTTTGGGAGTAAGATGACGGGGTAGTTGTATGAGGGGAGCTGTGGTGATGATGTAGCAGATGGCGCTCCTATCACTATGCCTCCAACTGATCATGTGCGCTGGCTACATAGACGGATGTATGTTTGGTTAGTCCCTTTCCCGCAGTATGGGGGTGTTAGATCCGCCCCCTGGTCCTCTGTTGCGTACCTTGCCACACAACAAAACAACTATCTACTGTTTAAGTAAGCAGCAGATAGCATGAATTCTATGTCAGGTTGGTGAGATGAATCTGACTTTCTGAGCTGAAGATCCGATTTCACAGAGGATTATGATTGAAATTCTGACTTGGAGTTAGGAAATTCCAACATTAGTGTATAACTGAAATGCACCATTAGTCGAAACACAATGCGCACTGTATCTGGGAAAGTGTTGGTTTGTGGGGGATGGATCAGGCGGTGTCTTAAGGACCATTTATTATGCCCACTTACATACGTAAATGGTAGGGATGTTACGCTCGAGCCCGTCAGCTCGACTGCGCCTTGATCTTATGAACCGGAAGTCTTGCAAGCAATGTTTTGGTGGAAGTCTCAGCATGCCGAAAGCCACATGACCACACTAACCGAGGCCTCATGACGTCATCCGCGAGTGTCGAGTGGAAATCTTGAAGGGACTGGGTTTATTAATCTGTCAATGCTTAATACGGGTTCCAATCACTTGGGAGTTTATTGCTCCGTCTTTGCGCAAGTGACGGACCAGCAAGCCCCTCGAAAACACACCAAATTACATACATAATCGACACAGATGACAGACGAAACTGTCCATCCGTCTGCGTATCTGTCTTCTGCGTCGAGCATAAACGGGCCTTTACCCAGGGAAAGTGGGGGGAACAGATCAGTGTCATTAAAAAACTGAGGGGGACACGTCCCCTCCGTCTCCAGTGCCATCTGCGCCCTTGCCTTCGGGTGATATTTTGTTGAGTTTCCCACCTACATACATCCATTTAATGGAAGAGACGGGGCAGCAGGAGTGGGCCTCTATGTCAGCCATTATCTGCAGCAAAATTCTTTCATTTCACCAATACTTTAAGAAGAACGAATGAACAAACTAACAAGTACGATTGTCCTGTGAGTTCAGATTTAGATCTCCATTAGTTATTGGGGGTTTCTCTACACTCCACAGGCCCTGACGCGCACCGCCGCAGTTCAGCTGAGAAAAGCAGCTCGCTACCCAAACACCAACAAACCGCAAAACTCTGAACTCACAGGACAATAGTACTCATTCGTTTGTTCATTCTATTTAAAGTATTGATGAAATAAAGGAGTTTAGCAGCAGATATTGTCTTATAGAGAGGCTGCCCCGTCTCTCCCATTATATGGATGTACACTGGAGGGTGACTCACCAAAACAAAGATTTATTTTATTAGTCCCAATTGACCTATGGCTAAGCCACGCCCCCTCCACTCACTCGGACAAACAAACATTCGGTGACAGGCGCTATGTGACATCTCGGGAGATGACAGCTGTCAACACGGACAACAGACGCGTGATCAGACAGAGAGACCATGACAAGATAAATTAAAAAACATAAAAACAAAAACAAACAAAAAGAAATTGTTCACAAGTCTTAAACTGGGAGTAGAAATCAAGCCTGTGAAGTCTCTGGAATGTGACTAGTGCGCGCTCCCCCAGTTTCTTGCCCAAACTCCTGCACGGCTGCTGTTGTGCCAAAAAGTGATCATCTGACAAAAACTGATCAAACAGCCACGGAAGCGGAGCAGTCTGGCTGCAGCTTGGAAGCCAGAGGCGTGTCGTTATCGATGTTACTACACGACAGCGTCTTATGTACCGTTACCACGTACCAAAACTAGCATGTTTAGCTAGCGTTAGCCAACTTAAACTAACGTTAGGGAAGGTAACTTCATATTTCTTTCAAGCAAAGTGACAACATGTTGCCTCAAATACAGTGTTCCCTTACCTTAGAACAGATGTAGGCATCCTTGTTCATTTTATCCACGTTCAGTTGATGTTGAGGTCTGCTTCATAACTTTGGCTTGATGTGACTTGGTAAAAGGCAAAAAATACACCTTGTCACCCAGCCTCTCAGGATACCTAGTGTCGGAGTTGCATGTACCCCATGCACACGTTTGACCATTTTAAACTAAAAAGAACTCATAAAAAACGAACAAAAACGGACTAACTTCAATGCATTTCAATGGACGTTCAAGCAGAGAATGTCCGAGTGTATGGGATAGCTGTGCGCACTGTGATTGGCTTATAGCGATTGGGGACGTGGTTTAGCCATAGGTCAATTAGTGTGCCAATAAGGAAATTCTTTCTCTGCATTTAACCCATCTCATGTTGAACCTGAGAGCAGTGGGCTGCTACTTAAAGGGCCCAGGGAGCAGTTGGTGGGGGTTAAGGACCTTGCTCAGGGGTCTATATTGGGTCTATATCTGAGGGAAGTTTGGAGGGAATCTCTTCCCCACCTGCCCACCACGTGTCCTTCATGTTGCGATTGTCTGAGTTTGTGCTTCTCTGTATTGGTGTGTCTTTTTTTTTGTCTCCAAGCTCTCCACCTGTGTACATTGAGAGTTTGGAGACCTCTTTCCTACCCACCTTTCCTCATGATATCGTTTTCCATATCTGCAAGGTGCGCCCTGCGAAGGACTGTGTGGCCACCGTCTGCCTGATCTTGTCTTGTTTATATGTTTTGTTTGTGTGTCTTGGACGGGTTGTACTGAAACATGAATTTCCCTCGGGGGATCAATAAAGTATCTTTGATTTGATTTGATTGATATCGCCCAAAGGAGTCAAAGTGATGCATATAAAGTCCAAAACTAAGGTCCAAGTGGGAAAAAAAGGAAGTTGTCTTTTAAGAGGATGGCCACAGGATGACCCGTGAGATGTATTACATAATTTACCAGCCACTCAGTTGCTTCTGGGGGGGTCATGAACATACATGTATGTTGCCTTGGGGTTTGCAGTGGCTTAAAAAGTTTGGGAACCACTGATGTATACCATCCAGGCTGGAAACTTTTCAAATTCTGCAAATTCAGGAGGGAACATTTATTTCTGACCAGTCACAAATGCAGTTTACCTAGTTTAGCCTCACTGAACTCCAGATGATGCTGCAACAGTCCAGTTTCATCAGCAGGGGTCCAGTAAAATAGTTGGTCTACAACAAGTCTTTTGTCCATAAAAACCTGGTTTAGTAGAAAATTGGATGACTTTAAGGGGTTAAGTTTTCTTCTCTTGTGCATCTTTGACATCTGTCCGTCCATTGTCAACCCTCTCTTAATCCCGTTTATGGTCACAGGGGACTGGAGTCTATCCCTTCTCCTTGAGAAGAGAAGCAGGGTCCACCCAGACCTGGTCCATCACAGGCCAGGTGGCTGCAGCTCCCGGTTAAACTATTCATATGAATACAGAGTACTACTTTTTTACGTTTTTACTCTACTTTGTCTTGCTTGCTTTGTGAAAACAGGATTGATGATGCAGGATTTTTCCAACGAGGCCTCTTCCATTCCTGAACAGGATAAAGTGTAGCTGATGGCTGGGTGGAGGGAGGCTGAACTGTGACCTGCGGGCGAACCTGCACCAGGTGTGTGGGGGAGTTTCTGTTCAGGATGCTCCGTGGGGAGCATTTCCATTAAAGCAGAACAGGTGTTGTGAGTTTATTCCACTGTGTTTTTGAATCTCCGTCTCTTTGTCCTGGGTCAAAGTGACAGCAGCTTCTCACACCTGCTCTCAAAGCACTGCATGTTCACCAATCTGCCGACAGGACACAGCGTGAAACACAGATCCGGCCCTGCTTTGTCCTGATTACAGACAATATTGCGGATCTTTTGAAGGTTAGGATGAAGCTAAAGCTGAAGTTCAGCTGTGTGGTGACAAGAAGCTGGCACAATGCAAACAAAGCAGTCAGAAAACAGAAGGAAAATATACAGAGAGGTCTGAGAGCTCATAAAAGCTTTGAATTTTAACATAAACCTGGAAATAATCTGCATGTCTTCAAAGTTTTGATTCAAACTATTTTTCTGATGCAGCTGATTGTAATTACACATCTACATTAATGGTCTGACTTTTTTTATCACAGTTATACATTCACTGGCCACTTTAAGGTTCACCTGTTTAATTTCTTATCAACAATAACAGATAATCAGCCAATCACATGGCAGCAGCTCAGGATTTAAGGCTATGTCCACACGAAGTCAAAACGAACACGAAACGCTCATATTTTCCAGACCGTTTGTCTTAAAGACGGAGACGTAAAATAAATGTGATCGACCACATGAATGCATGGAAACGCTGCAAAATATATGCCAGGCCTGTAAGTGGCGCTGTGGTGCTAAAGCAAACATAGGCGAAAACACGCGATGAAGTACTGGGCATGCGCAGAAATATCTATACAACGTTAAACAACCAAACTGAATGCTCCGATCTACGGTTGCAATCCGCCAGAAACTCTCAAAAAGAAGAAGGTTGAACAACCAAACCGAAAAGATGGCGGCAAGTACGAATGGGCGAACAGGTAGAGAAGGTTCTATCTGCGGCTCGCAAGACAGGGGCGTGTCGTAGAGTGGGCGTGTCGTAGAGTGACGTTTCTCGGCGACACGCCCACCAGGCCAATGAGAGCACGGTAAAATCTAGCCCTACCCCTGACCCTTCCCCTAAACCTAACCAGACCCACCCACTATGCGACACGCCCACTATAGGACACGCCCACTGGGTTGCAAGCCGCAGATAGAGACACTTGAACAGGTACGAGCAGCAAACATTCAACGACGGCGCTATTGTTGTTGTGATGCTGAGTGTAGCGCATGCGTGTTTAGAGGCGAAGCTATGACGCATGCATGTCAGAAAAAAAAATGCGGTCAGAGCTTAAAGATGGAACCGTGAAATCGGCGTTTCAAAATCTTCCCACTCTGAAGGCTTGATAAAAAAAAAAGATCATTTACAGACCCCCGAAATGCCGGCTTTGTATGGATGAGAGGCTGGTTTGGTAAAAAATTTGTGAATTAAGGCCACAGTTAGGCTACGTTCACACGGCGACGATCAGAAGAGAAGACGCAAAAGTGAGCGTCTCGTCTTCATCTTTTTATCCGCGTTCACACAAGCATCGTCATGGAGAAATCTGCGTGCATGTGAGGACGCAAGTGTGTCCGCGCGCATGTGTACAATCGTTCGTCTCTCTTCGCTTCAAATCAAAACAACTATGGCGGCTGCATGGAGGAACTTTGTGTGGACAGATGAGGAGGTAGAATGACTTCTTCAAACGACACTCAATTACAAGCTCACAACGTGGAGATCCGCTGGTAGACCGACATTGTTGTTTTTCCTGTGTTGTGTGACGTCACGTGCATGCCATGTGAGCACGGCGTCAGTAGTTCTGTGGGTCCACCATCATTTCTGCGTTTTGGACCGTGCAGACGAGGGCGCAACAGCGTTGCGTCCTCAGGAATTCCACTTTGGAACGAGTCTTTAAATTTTTTTGTCTTCAACCCAGAATAACGCCTAGCCGTGTGAACGAAAGGCACTTCTGATTAAATATTTAGCCGTTTTTACCCACAATCGTCCTCGTGTGAACGGCCCCTTAGACTGCGTGTTGACGGGGCCTAAGTGACTCTGAACGAGGCATGGTTGCTGGTCTGAGTATTTTCATCCACAACCATCTCTCTGGTTTCCAGAGAATGGTCTGAAGAAGAGAAAATATCCACTGAGCAGCAGTTGTTTGGACCAAAATGTAGCAGAAGACCGCACCAGGTGCCACTCCTGTCAGCTAAGAACAGGAAACTGAGGCTACAATTCACACAGACTCACTAAAACTGGACAATAGAAGATGGAGACACATTGCTGGTCTGATGAGTCTCCATTTCAGCTCCACATTCAGATGTTAGGCTCAGAATCTCCTGGAAACATCATGAAAGCATGGATCCATCCTGCCTTGGATCAAGGCTTTAGGCTGCTGCTGCTGTTATGGTGTGGGGGAGGTTTTCTTGGCCCATTTTAGGTCCCTTAGTACCCACGCGGTTTAACCACCACAGCCTACTTGAGGACTGTATTGTTGCTGACGCAAAGCTCACATCATCTCAGGTAGTTACAGTTTTTGTGTTTTATGTTTGTTTTTTGCAAGTGCTACAGGGGTGCTGTTAAACTTAAGGGGAATTTTGCCTTTTTTTTTTTAACCTGGGGTCATTTTTCGTATGTCCTTTCTTATATGTTAGTGATGAAGAAAGGAATTTTCAAGATAGCTCCAGTATTTAGCCAGGCAGGCAGCCTAGCAGCCCAGCTAATACGTATTGGTCAACTGGCCCTGCGTCTAAGTTCGCCCTAAAAACGTGCTTTTTTCCAAACTGAAGGGCTCATATAGTCTCAACGAGTGTCCGACAACATACTAGAGAGGAGAAATGGACAAAAGTATAAACATTACCTGGCGATCGCCATTTTTTTTTGGTGTCATTTGTGCCTGTGTCCAAATCTCGCGACGCTGGAAATCAAACACCGTTGGGTGATTCCGCTATCTGCTTCAGATGAAGAGAGACAGAGACAATTGGAGTGATTTTGTGCCAGATTTTTAACGGTTAATTTCTAAATAACAGGGTAAGCCTAAAGCAATAAGTCATCAGTGCTCATTTCAACATCCTGTTGCAACAGTTGTTGCAACAGGATGGTGCATCCCACTGCGCACCTTTCAGACTGGAAGTTTCAACTCAGAAGTTGTGGCTAACAGTTTTACAAATTGACAGTCGATGACTACTGCCGATCACGGAAGCGACCAAATCCCAAACATGCTTTTTGAGGAAAAGTGCAGTACTTAGATGGGAGGCACCAGCTGAAGGTAATGCTATGTTCTTAGCAAATGTATTGTGTCTGTGCTATCATTATATATTACACAAACGTGAGGCAAGACAGTATCAGTAGTTGTAACACATGGCGATTGCCAGGAAATGTTGATACTTTTGTCCATTTCTCTTCTCTAGTATGTTGTCAGACACTCGTTGAAACTATACAAGCCCTTCAGTGAGGGGAAAAAAAACACGTTTTTGGGCAAAGTTAGACGTGGGGCCAATTGCCCCATACTTATCATTAACTGGGCTTCTAGGCTGCCTGCCCGGCTAAATACTGGAGCTATCTTGAAAATTCCTTTCTCCATCACTCACATATATGAAAGGACATATGAAAAATGACCCCCAGGTTCAAAAAGTAAAATTCCCTTTTAAGATTTAATGCCACGCTATATGATCTATGTGTGGCAAGGTACGCAACGAGGGCCTGGGCGGGATTCAGTCCCACAGACTCCCGGGTGAGAGTCATGTGCGCTGACTAGTCAGCCAAAGGGATATCCCTGTGGCCAAGTAGCCAGAGGCATGGTGACAGGACCCCACACTGTCTCATATGCAACACACACGTGTGGATTTAACACATATTCAACATTACTTAAAGGGTCTATGTTAAAATGTAATATTCACCTGAAAGTCAATGTATGTAGTCATCCTCAAAATGATTCATACCCCCCAATTAAAGAAAAGGCAAAATTCACAATAGTAATTCAAATAACAGGTAACTAGAGAAATGGATAATAAATGTAAAAAAAAAATACAAAATTTGAATTTATTGAAATAAAATATTGATTTTAAATTGTGGTTGAAAATAATAATTTTAAAGAACAAACAAAACAGTCCAAGACACGTTAGAGCACCTTTCCCATGAACAGTGGACCGAAATACCTGTCAACAGGTTCAGAAGTCTTTTAAACATTATAGAAACACCTGGTTGAAGTGATTGCCTCAAAGTGTTGCTCAACATTTTATTTTCAGAGCCCCATCATGTTTGTTCACTTGCTTTATTTTTTGTGTGATTGTTTTCAATATTTTTTTGAGCCACAATCCAAAATCAATATATTGATTTTTCATAGAATTTTTATGTATTATTACTTTTGTCAATTTCATCTTGTTTGAACAACTGCTGATTTTTTTTTTCCTGCTTTAATTGGAGGGTATGAACAATTTTGAGAACGACTGCATGTATTGTTGTGCTTGAAAGTTTACATACACTCAGATTAAAGAAAAGACTACATTCACAATATTAATTCAAATAATTTGAAACTGAAAAAAGTAATAATAACAATTTACTTAATTATCATTTCCAATCCAACTCCAACTCCTTTATTTTATAGCACTTTAAAATAAAAGAATCCAATCTATCTTTATTTATAAAGCACTGTAAAACAACCGCAAAGGATCAAAGTGCTGTAGAAAAATAAAGAGCAGGGTAAAAAGAATACAACACAGGAATAAAATAAAAGACATCAAACGAGCAGTTAAAATGAACAATTTATTATAGAATAATGTGAAAATGATTAAAATGGACAGAATTAAGATAGAATAAAATTCTTTGAAAAATAATTTAAAAATATAGCCTATAAAATTAACATCTGCCGTGTGAATCCCCTTAATTTACTAAAATGAAACAGATTTTGATTTCTTTTTTTTTTTTTTAACAAACATAAGAATTAAAACTGTCCCAAACACATTAGAGCACCTTTCCCATGAACAGTGGACCAAAATACCTGTCAACAGGTGCAGACGTCTTTTTAAACATTTTGACTCCCTCTTATGATGTCTTAGATTGTTTTAATGTTTACTGATTTTATTTTTTTATTTTTATTTTTTTATTTGTGTTCCCCTCCCCCCACTTGCCCTACAGGTGCCTATAGCACCTGCCAGGCCGGCATTGTAAATAAGAATCTTGCTCTTAATGTCTTTGCCCGGTTAAATAAAGGTTAAACAAATAAATAAATGAACATTACAGAAACACCTGATTGAAACGATTGTTTCAAAGTGTTGCTCAACAACATTTTAGTTCAGGAGCCCCATCATGCTTGTTTACTTGTTTATTATTTGTTTGTTTGTTTTAATATTTCTGTTGAACCACAAATCAAAATCAGTGTCATGATTTTCATTTCTAAAAAAATTATGTATTGCTACTTTTGTCAATTTTGACTTATTTCACTGGCAGCTGTTTTTTTTCTGTCTATCATAGAGGGGGTGTAAACTTTCAGCACAACTGTATTAGTCTTACCTCAATGCAACATTCTTCATAAACCAAAAGCAACAGCTGATGCCACCGAAGCGCTGCATTATGTGCACATTACAGCCTGAGTTACAGAAATCACCTGATTCTGCTGCTGCTGAAACTTACTTCAAACTGTGCAGCACTTTGGTCAACTTACTCGACAAAAAGTTTCTTTAAGTCCTCCAGAAGGCTGCAGTTACTGATCCAGACCACCACATTGCCTCCTGACATGCGCACTAACAGACTCTGGGCTTTCTAAAGCCAGGCTCAGAACATATTTATTCAGACTGGATTTCAAAACAAAGTTATGTGGTGACATATTTTTGTATTTCATTTGTAGCTATTTGTTTTTGCTTTTTTTCTTCTTTCTCTTTTGTACTTATTCTCTTTTTATAATGTTGATTTTATCTAAAGCACTTTGGTCACCTTATGTGCTGTCGAGGGTTATATAAAAAAAGTTGATTGATTGAACATTTGTTGCTTTTATTCTTCACATTTTTCTTTCCTTCCTTAATTTACTAATAACATTTATTTATAACGGTAGATAACAATAGAATATTGTCAATTTTTGGGGGAGTAAGGAAAGTTTCTTCTTTACTGTTAAATTAGCATTAACTTGATTTAAAACAGTATGTGGAAATGGTTTTTTATGTTTGTTACACATGTAAAGAAGAAGCAATTGCCTTCTTGAAATGTGATTGTTCTTTCCAAGTTAAAAGAAAGTTATTTTCTAAATCTTTACTTCTTTTTACTGTTTTCTCATCTTTGTGACCAAATTACCACAAAGTTGATCCTACTTCTTTAATCAGCCATCTCTGAAGTGTAAATGTCCCCGTTGTTGTAATCAGAGTACTCTGTTATCTGATTGTTGTTTCATGCCTCGTAAAAACACTGAGCTGATGCAGTCGATTTGGATGTTTGGAGAGGTTAAAAGCAGTTTCAACACCAGATAGCGCCACCACAACATAAATCTGTAGACTCATCAGCATCAGCATCATCATCATCATCGTCGTCGTTCTCAGTGTTGCAATTAAAACAATTTAATCTTGTTGTAAATAATAATCTGAGATCAGTTCTATGAAACTTGGAGGAGTAAAATGCTGAATAAATGAATCAGTGTAATTAAGATGAGGGACACCCACGATTGTGTTCACTTAATTCACTGTATGAAACTATGTAGTTTTACTTTGGCAGCTCAGTTATTGTTAAGACTTACCCAATGCAGTTTTAAAGTATTTTTTTGTTTTAATTTTATTCTTATAGCCTAGTTGATCAGTCACTGAAATAACACGAAAAGGACTGTAATAATTTCAGTAAAAGGTAGTTTAATCTTCTAATTTATGTTTCTTCCATAACCTCATTCAGCCATTTGTCAGCAAGCTCAGATTTATCAGTGTCATCATTCCAGATATTTATGCTTACTCAAGATAAAATTAAGTGGGTAACCCCAATTTTTTACAACACATAATGACATTTTCTAAACATATAAAGTATC
>JALJCO010011842.1:0-26202 GCA_023101725.1 Atherinomorus stipes
TTTTATTATTTCTTCGGTCAAATTCATTCATTTCAAGATACACAACACATTTTTCACTGGAGTTAACATGACCGAAAGGGTTTAGGCTGAAGTTCTGAACTTATAATTGCCTAACCCTATTTACAATTATGACATTTTGTCAACTACGACAGAACCAAAGAAATATACTATAATATACTAACAAAGATTGTTACAAAGGATGAAACTTCCGATGACAAATATGAAACAAAAACGCAAAAAAGGAAACAGACAACAACAACAAAAATATTTCACCCAAGAGACAAATAACATAACCATAATATTTCAAAGGTATTGTTTCCATTATTATCATTATTATTATTATCATCACAAGCATCAGTATCATTACCATCATTGTCAACATCATCACTATCACCATCAACATCCTGATTATCATCTTTATGAATCCCCAGATTGAAGTGTTTTATAATTTTCAATGACTTTTAATTTATAGATTTTTTTTTAAATATATTTATTGTTCTGGAGGCCTTAAGTTGATTGTCTAAACTGTTCCATATATTAACTCCTCTAATAGATACACACCTACTTTTTAGGCTAGTCCTAACCGTAGGTATGTTAAAGATATTTGTTCCTCTGAGATTATACCTGGACTGTCTTTGTATAAACATCTCTTGAATAAGATGTGGAAGCAAGTGGTTGTGAGCTTTATACATCACAACTGCTGTATAAAGATCAACAAGGTCATTTAATTTTAAAGTATCATATTTAATGAAAAGTGGGTTTGTTGGAGCATTGTATTCAGCCTGGTCAATAATTCTGAGAGCTTTCTTTTGTAAAACATAGACAGGTTGTATATTTGTTTTATAGGTATTTCCCCATAGTTCAACACAATAAGTAATGTGTGGAAGAATGAGAGAAGAGTACAACATAAGCAAAGATTTTTTATCCAAAAAAATCTTGATTTTATATAGAATTGCTATAAGTTTAGATATTTTAATTCGTAAAGTATGTATATGAGATTTCCAGTTTAACTTATCATCAATATTAATTCCAAGGAATTTTATGACATGCACTTTTTCAATTTCTACCTCATCAATTTTTAGTTGACATTGCTTTATTTTCCTATTTCCAAAAATAATATATTTGGTTTTATTTAAGTTTATTGATAATTTATTTATATCAAACCATTTCTTAACTACTTGGAGCTCAGCTTCTACTACACCCAGAAGCTCGTCCATATGTAGTCCAGAACAAAATAAACTGGTATCATCAGCAAATAGAATGCACTGCAAATTCTTTAGGACAACATCTATATCGTTCATATACATAATAAACAATTTTGGTCCCAGGACAGAACCTTGTGGGACACCGTGAGTAATTTTCTTTTTCACAGAATTCGTATTATTCATATGTACATACTGATCTCTATCACTAAGATAGCTTTTCAGCCAGGTGTATGCAATGCCCCTCACTCCATATCTTTCCATTTTATTTAAAAGCAGTGAGTGGTCTACGGTATCAAAGGCCTTACTTAGATCTATGAAGACTCCAATAGTGTACTCTCTGTTATCAATAGATGTGGATACCTTTTCCGCTAATTCCAAAACAGCCATTGAGGTAGATCTGTTAGATCTGAAGCCATATTGATGATCTGATAACAGTTTATGCTTTTCAACAAAACTATCCAGTCTATTAACAAACAACTTCTCCAGTATTTTGGAGAATTGTGACAATATTGAGATTGGTCTGTAATTAGTAAATTGATGCCTATCTCCATTCTTAAAAATTGGTATTACTTTTGCAGTTTTCATTTTAGTAGGAAAGGTACCGGTCAGAAAAGACTGATTACAGATGTACACAAAGGGAGTAACAATGCAAGTTATTATGTCTTTTACGAGAGCCATATCTATATCAAAGCTATCAGTTGATTTCTTACTCTTTAAGGAACTTACAATTTCAATAATTTCATTTTCATTTACACTTCTCATATAAAAAGAATTGACATTACTATTGATTATCCTTTCATCTAAATCCTTCACATTATTTGGTTGTACAATTTTGTTAGCTAAAGTAGGTCCTACATTGACGAAAAAGTCATTTACTGCATTAGTTATTGACATAGGATCATTGATAATTTGGTTATTATGAATAAAATAATTAGGATATTCATTCTTTGTTGACCCTTGCCTAATAATGCTATTTAAAACTTTCCATGTACCCTGAATATTACATCTGTTCTGTTCCAACAGTTTGTGATAATATAATTTTTTGTTTAATCTTATTATTTGAGTTAACTTGTTTTTATAAATTTTATACCTTTCTTCATTTCTTTTAGTCCTATGTTTTAAAAATAATCTATAAAGATGTTGTTTCTTTTTACAGGCCTTAACTATACCCTTTGTGATCCATGGCTTTTCCTGTCTGGTTTTATCTTTTATTTTATATTTTTTGACTGGACAGTGTTTGTTATATAATTGAATAACAGTATCCAAAAAGGCATCATAGGCTTTATTTGGGTCTGGAGTGGCATAGACCTTATCCCATGTCTGTGCATACAAGTCATCCTTAAAGTCAGCTATGGCTTCAGGTGTTCGCTGTCTTTCCAGTTTTGAACAATACGGTTTGATTGTGCTGAAATGAATCTGATTAAAAATACTGAAGATAGGAAAATGATCAGTAATATCATTAATAAGTAATCCGGCAGTGATTTGACTTTCTAGTTGATTTGTAAATATATTGTCTATTAATGTACTTGAGTCTGCTGTGATTCTTGTTGGTTTAACAATAAGCGGAAAAAGAGTATTACTATACATCATAGAGATAAAGTCTGTAATTTTACTATTATTATAAGGGTTTAAGAGATTAATATTTAAATCCCCACACACAACGTGAACCTTGTTTGAATTCATAAACATGCAGTCGATTTTTTGATTAAAAATATCTAGACATGATCCAGGAGTTCTATAAATACAACTCACAACAATATTCTTAATTTTTTCTACAACAATTTCAACTGTTAAGCATTCCAAAACTCCATCAATAGTGATTGACTTACTATTTATTTTTTTACATCTTGTATCTACATATAGTGCAACTCCCCCACCTCTTCTATCATTCCTGTGTGTAGTGAACATCTCGTATCCATCTAGCTTAACTTCACAACACCTATCTGTCTCCAGCCAAGTCTCGGACACAGCAATAACACTAAATTTAGAAAACTGGCAGAGGTATTCTTTAATATTATTATAGTTTCTACACAAACTTCTACTGTTGAAATGTATAATACTAAAAGCTCCTTTTCTATCAATGCATTTAAATTGCTCGTCTGTATAATATTCACAGTCATTTATTATATTATTAAATAAATGTTTATCTGGATCAATGTCGCAACCAAAGTCATTCGTTTCATAGTTGATAGCATCAAACACATTTAAATGCTCACAATCTTTTTCTACATATTCTAATTCATCATTGCTGTCCAGATCATTCATGTCATGATCATTCACTGACATCTGTTTTGGTCGCACTGTTCATGCACAAACGCACTCCCATCACGAGGTGCCAGCCACCGCCAATCATACCACCACGAGGCGGCCAACGGAACCCACATGCGAACACAAAAATCGCAATCACACATATAATAGGCCTACCCACAGATTCATAACCAACCGGATGACCCACACAGTTCCAAGTCCCAAGGAGGGTTTCGCAGTTTGCAGCACACTCTAGATGTAGAGTCCATAAGGTTTGCGTGTTGGCTCTTCCACTAAAAATCATTAACACAGCTGAGGAATAATGTCTCTGGCATAAATTCAAAATAATATTTCCATCCCCGGGCTAGTTCCATTGTCCAACGTAGGATTAATGACAAATTTCTTCGCTCATTTGCAGTTACTACAGTCATAATGAGACTGAGGAAAGAAAAAAAGACACACACAAAAAAAAACGTCCACTGATTTGCATTAAATTAATCCTCTGGGAGACGCGCCGAACAGAGCAGTTGCATCAACATACTGTGGGATGAGCAACATTATGCAAATTGTTCAAGATCGTTCATTTCTCTTACCAACATAACCTTAGCCTGTTCCGGGGTGCGTCCGTTCATCTGGATGTATAGCTTGCAATTTCTTGTCCATGTGGCTTGAATCTTCCCATTTCTCCTCAGAATCCGGGCTTCTCTTGCAATCTCAGCCGTTTTTTTTGTGAGATGCTCATTTAGATATACACCGGTTCCTCGCAACTTCTTTCCTTGACGGAGCAAATCAATTTTAAATTTACGATTAATGAAGCGCATGATGATTGCCGGTTTTGCCTTGTCTTTTCGTGGTAGAGTATGACAGACCGAGATGGTGTTCTGATCCAGATGGATATTTTTCTCCGCCAGAAATTTCAGAACCTGGATCTGAAGTGTTTGCTGATCTTCAGGGTTTGCATCCTCACTGATATTTCTGCCATCCTCGATAGCTTTAGCGTATGAGCGAGGTTTAATGGCCAAGCCTGAAATGATCACGTCCTCCATTCTTGCGTGTTGTTCCAGATGATCAATCCTTCTTCCAAGTTCTTTACCTGAGTAACCTATGTTGATGTCCCAGAACATCATGTGATGATCCACAACACCTTGCAGCAGCACAGAGAAGAAGCCTTTGCGGTTGAAGTAGTCAGCAGGAGTGTCACTCGGGGCCTGGATGCCAATATGGGTGCCATCAATTGCTCCTGCAACTTGTGGAACATGCCATTTGTCCTGGAAGACTTGCATGGTGGCTCTCAGCTCAGCTGTAGATGGAGGTTTAACGTAGTTCTGCCTCATTGTGTTGTTAATGGCTGTGATTACTTCTTGGGTGATCATGCAGGCTTTGGACTTTCCCACCCCAAACAGGTGAGAGAGAGAGACCTGAACTCAAGGTTGGTTGCTAGCCTCCACAGACTAATGGCAACCCGTAACTCAACAGGGACAGGCTGACGGTAGTGGGTGTTGCTCCTGGTGAGATGTGGCCGCAGGAGGTCACATAAGTGCATGAAGGTGCCCCTTCTCATGCGAACATTTTGCAGCCATTGCCAGTCTGTCCATGTCTCATTCACATCCTGCCACCACTGACAGGTTCTTGGATGAACCCACAGGCTTCTGTGGCAGGGGAGAAAGGCACAGTTTTAGGTGAAATATTAAAAACAATAGATGACATAATTAAAAATAATAAAATTTTAACAAATCAGCATCTGGTTAAACATCTAGGCCCATTTGATGAGCTTTAGCTTAACAGCAAAATATTATTTAACATGTCATTTATTTACTATGTTAATAACATGCCTATTCATTCATTCATTCATTCATTCATTCAATGAGAAGCATGGGTTCAGTAAACAAGAGCTGCTTTTATGATGAGCCAACTTTGCGATTATCAACTTACCTCACTGGTCGCGCTTGAATGGCAAAAGAAACTACGGGGTGGTAGGCTCTCATTATTGCCTTTCGTCTTCTGCGGTATGACCGTCGGATTGCAGAGCGTCTTCTGCGACGTGCGTGGATTAACACGCACGTCGCGTGTTAAGAAAATTGAGAAAATTGGCGCAGTCCTACCAGCCGTTCATTTGCGCGGTCCGTTAAAGTCTGCTGATATGCATGCCAGATCAGCACCAACATGAAAATGAGCAGACGATGTTCCATGATGTATGGTAAAGAACAAATCAATACAAAAAATTGCGAGGGATTTGTTGTCTACCCGCCTGAACTGTATGAGCAATCACCGAACAGCATTTGCTGTCATGTGACCATTTTTGGACCGTTTAGTTTAGCCTTTGTGAACGTGAACCGGCCCAACTGAGAAACTGCAACATTGCATCAATTATGGCTTTGGTTTGAATCAGGAAGCGGACCTTCTGGTGAACCACTGTGGACCCCTGTGCAAGGTCCTTAACCCCCACCAACTGCTCCCCGGGCACTTTAAGTAGCAGCCCACTGCTCTCTGGTACCAATGTACAGAGATGGGTGAAATGCAGAGCCCTATTTTCCCCTCGGGGATGTAAACAGTATATAAAAACAACAACAACAAAAACAAAAAACAAACAAACTTCAAGAATAGTAAAATGCAGATGCTTCCTTACTTGGACTTATTCAGGTAGAGGATCTGAGCCTTTACATTAGATTTGTATTTGTATTTTAAAATGTTGAATTTCCCTTTTGGGATAAATAAAGTATTTTTCATTTCATTTTCATTTCATTTCATTTGTTGTTTAATTCCTATGTTTGAGCTTCATATCCTTTGTACTTTATTTCCATTTGCAGAAACCACAGATGTACACATATATGGTCATCAGATTAAAGAGCGGCATAAGGAGAATAGTGTGGGGCTGATTTCTATCTCATTCATTCGTTCTGACTGGACACACTGTGGAGGCTGCACATACTCAGAACAGTGCCTAATAGACGACACTTCTTTACATCGAGGTCACAAGTTGGTCCTTCCTTCTTAAACTGACACCTCTAAAACATCTTGTTTTCTCTGAAACAACTGTAGCTGCTGGTTCCAGGTCTTTCTGAAGCTCTCCACGAGTGGTCCTGGGCTGTTGGAGAACCTTTCTGATGATTGTTCTGACTCCTCTGTCTGAAATCTTGTGAGGAGCACCTGGCCATGGCCGCTTTATGACCATGCCGTGTTCTTTCCACTTCCGGATGATGGTCCCAATGGTGCTCACTGGAACTTTCACAAGTTTACAAATGCACCTGGAACCAATGCCTTCAGTGTGTTTGCAATAATAAGGCTGCTCTTTGCTATTACCCAACATGCAATGCTTCTTGTCTGACACCTTGGTGATGAGATACCTTTTCAAAAGGCATCAATCAGGACTAAAGCAGCTGATATTACTTTGCTCTGATAGGGGACAGGATTACTTTCTAAATACTGACAGACTCCAGCTGCTTTCTTGGCTTTCAGATCTTTTTGTCTCCATTTCTTCATGTGTTCAACACTTATTCCCTGTGTCATTTCACTATATAACACATAATTCAGTTTATGGACATATTTGTTAGGATTTCTTTGTACGTGTGCATTACTTGGGTTTTTTGCTGACATCTAGTGAAAATTTCATGTTAATAGCTCAACTGGAAATATATTTTCTGAGAAAAATGTTGTCGTGTTCAATACTTTTTTTCCCTTGCTGTACGCAAATTTCTATCCATTAAATCTGCCTCAGAAGGCATCTTGTATAGGATACCAATAAAAAGCAAAGTTTACATATCTTGGAATTACTACTCAAAAAAAATCAAAGTATAAGACCTTTGGAAAACTTCAACACTGATAAAATCCCTACAAATTACAAAGGCAAGATTATCTAGATTGGTTTATACTGCTCTTGTACTGAATGTCCCAAAACATTGCTGTTCCAGCATAGACAAACTAATTTTCAATTTTATTTGGAAAAATAAATGTGATCTTATTTTTTAAAAAGTGTTTTATTGAATAATCCAGACATAGGTGGGATTGATGCGTTACATTTTTCATCTCATTTGATATTAAGTACATTAAAATCTTTTTAAAAAATCCTCACTCATTATGAAATGCCACACCTCTGTTTATATTCAACACTGTTGGTGGTTTACCCTTTCGACTGAGGTGTAACTACACACAATCTAAAATCCCACGTAAGTTATCCCTTTTTCACAAGCAAGTGCTGCTAAATTGGTCACTTATGTGCAAACAAAATTTCTCACCACACAAATATTGCATCTGGAACAATAATGATATTGAATACAAAAACAAAAGTTTTTTGTTTTTTTTTAATCAAAATTGATTTGGTAAAGGTACAGTTTTAGTCAGTCAGCTTCTCAATTCAGACGGTGTTTTGCTTTCATTTTCACAATTCATGTCCCTTTATCAGTTTCCACCTAAGGACTTTGCTATTGTCTTTGATGCAATTCCCAGTTTTAAGTCTCCTATCAGATGCACCCAAAGGACAAAACTGCTGTGTCTTCATTTAAACCAACAACCATCTATATTGACTATGATTGTCCTTTCTTACAGTTTTTCTCAGTTGCTAAAACACTAAATCTCATTCTCAAAGCCATTTTTTCAGAAGCCTAAACCAAGGTATCAAATCGGTCCCCTTGTGATCAAAACCGAAAGCACCTTTCACATCATTAGACACTGTTTGCAAACACATTTGCATTGTGATGCACTTGCTGTGCAAAATGCTGAACACATGTTGCACACTTTGATCACAACTAAGACACAGTTGTCAACAGGTAAACACAGTGACTCAAAATTGATTTTACCTTTGGCTGATGAGGGAACCAACATAAACCAGTTGAGGAAGCTGTGGGAGGTCAAGATTTTGCAATGGATAGAGGAAATCAGAGAGGAAGAGTACGCATAAGAGGTTGTCAAGGGTGAGGACATAAGGGGACAAAATCAGGTCTGACGCAGAGCCTTCATTTCAGGTGAAATCCGTGCAACTGTGCTCTGCCATGTTACAGTATTACCTCCACCAAGGAGGTGATGTTTTTGATGCGTTGGTTTGTTTATCTGTCTGTCAGCAACTTTACGGAAAAAGTTCTGGACGGATTGACCTGAAATTTTCACCAGTCATGAGCCTCAGCCCAAAAACGAACCCATTATATTTTAGTGGTGATTCAGATCATCTTCTGGATCCATGAATTTTTTGAAGGATTCTTTATCATTGCGAGTTCTGCTTGGCAGACGTCTGCGCTCTAGTACTTTATGTTATGAGTTCTCTGTGTTGTGACATGATGCATTTGGCCTGATGTAAATAAAAAAAAACATACATTTTGACAGCATGATGTTCTGAGAACTCTGTTTTCCTTTTTTCCTTCTAGTGTTTCCTGATTGCTCTGTAGTGTTTTACATTTTGCTGTGCTTGGGGCTTGATTTGACAATAGTGTCGCTTTTTGAGGCCTGATGCTGTTTTGAGTCAGTAACTTCCTTTTGCAGCAAGAAGCAGAAGTTTTGGGAAAGTAGTTTGAGTTTGGGGTTTAGTGTTTAAAGTTGTGAAAAACTGAGGGGACATTTCAAAAATTGTGTTTTAGCAATTGAGAAAAACTGTAAGCAAGAAAGTGTCCAACAAGGTAATCAGAAATATTGTTATGAGAGAAATAGTTTCTTCGCCTTCCTGTATTTTTTACTGGTCAAACATTTTTGACAACATTAATTGGAAATGGTCATGGTTATTATGGAAAAAGTATTTATTGACCAACAAAATAAAAGAGACATCATATAAAATTATACATCGATTTACCCAGCAAAAGCATTCTTTAAGAAAAACTTTAAGTGGGAACTGAACTGTTTGTGTACATTTTGTAAAAATGATGAGGAAACTGTCTTACATCTGTTCAGGGACTGCAATTGCTCAAAAATCTTTTGGACTGACATGACTAACTTTTTATGTCAAAAAGACATTAATATCCCCTTCAAAAGTCAACATGTGCTATTTAAAAAATGTTACCTGCAACAGTCTGAGAAGTTGTATATTGCTAACTCGTTTATGATTTATGGGAAATATATCAATAAATTTCAGCATCATAAACCTAATTTTTCTCTCTTTTTATTTAAAATCAACTTAATATAAATAGATAATGTTAGATTCAGCTCAAATTGTAAGGCAATCAAAACTATCTGTGCCCTTGAAAAGACTGCTTTGAACCCTCGAGCATCACATTTATCTGATTTTGTTTCTGTTGTTGAATCAGTATTTGTTTACAAAATGTTAACATTGTTTGTTCTAATAAATAATATTGTTATTAACAACAACAACAATAGTAATAATCATAGTACAACAACTACTACTACTACTACTAATAATAAAAAAATAAAAAAAAAAAAAGACACGCTCGTCTCGCGCTTCTGGACGTCATGACAGCTTCCGGTCGCGGACTCTTCCTCCGGCAGCTTGACAGCTAACAGCTAACAGGACCGATTCCAGAAGCTCCACCGGTGAGTGACATTCATTCTGTCTCGGTTTTTCACGCATGTTTTAAATGATCTTACGGCCTGTAAACCAAAAGCAAAGCAAAGAGGACCCCCCCCCCCCCCCCCCCCGCCATGTCCTGAACGACTGCCCTCCATCATCAAACCTCCTCGCGAGCTAATGTTGGCTTCTCTGGCGAGCCCAGAGGAGAAAAACAGACTGTCACGAGGATAAAATGCTCTCCGAGCATTCACAAGTCCATTTTCCATAATGGACAGTTGTTAGTAAAGTTACGGACTCCTTAATAATCCTTCAAAACTCGAAGGTTATTTTGCTAGCCGGGTAGATAAGAGTCAAGCAAAGACTGTGAAAATGATGGACGTAGTTTCCGGTAACGGCTGCAGTCCACAGACCCCCCAAACCTTCCACCGAGAAAATAAAAGAATGAATGAACGTATCTGTGTGTGTGTGTGTGTGTGTGTGTGTGTGTGTGTGTGTGTGTGTGTGTGTGTGTGTGTCTGTGTCTGTGTCTGTGTGTGTGTGTGTGTGTGTATCGGAGATAAAAATTGTGGAGCCAACAAGTCTTTTCCATGTAATCTGTTTAGTTTTTCCAGCCACTGAACCAGGTGAGTCCAATCAGCCCAATGAATGAAACTGTGCTGACTGGACTCACCTGGTTCAGTAGCTGGAAAGAATAAATGCATGACATGGGAAAGATACATATATGTGTATATGTGTGTGTATATGTATAAATATATGTATATATTTATATGTGCACATATATGTATATACAGTGTATGTGTGTGTACATATTTATATATATATATAAACCTCCATGGCCCTGTGTCAAAAAGTAATTGCCCCCTCTGTTAAAAGGTTAAAACATAAATTAACTGTGGTTTATCACATCTTTGGAGAGATGAATTCAATTTCTCAAGCCACACCAGGGCCAGATTACTGCCACACCTGTTCTCAATCAAGAAATCACTGAAATAGGACCTGCCTAATGAATTTACATAGACCAAAATATCCTCAAAAGCTAGACATCAATCAATCAGTCAAACTTTATTTATATAGCACTTTTCATACAAATAAAATGCAACTCAAAGTGCTTAACAAAAACAAAGGCAATAAAAACATGAAACCCTCGTCCCTCCCACCCCCACAAAAGAGACCAACATACATAAGCACACATGCATGCACACACCCATGCACACACACGCACAGACAGAGCACCCAGCCAAAGAAAAAAGTCTAATACAGTAACAGGTACGGTAACATGGCAAAGCACTGAGGATCCAGGTGAGGAAAAACCACCTATAGGGGGGGCCATCCACGCTGAGAGGCGCCACAGTCCGAAGCCACAGGGAGCACTGCCAGAGAGACCCCCCTGAACCAAACAGACCAGGACAAACCCCACACATGGTGTGGAGCCCCCCAGTCCTCCAAGCCCAGAGGATCCCCAAGACAGCACCCCCGCAGGCAGACCTGACACAACTCCCAACGTGGAGGGCCCCCATGAGGAAACACTGGAGCTAAAAGCTAAATGCTTAAAAGACAGTTGTAAATAACTAAAAAGAAATATATAAAAAACTTGGTGTTTAACAATAAGACATAAGAATTAGTTGAAAAAGAAAAAAATGTACAAGGAAATAGTAATAAATGAAATGATATACTTAAAAGTAGAATAAATAATTCATAAAAGCAGTAGAGAATAGAAATATTGAAACAATAAGAATAGAAGAGTAAATAAAATCAGATAAATGCTAAGTTGAAAAGGTAGGTCTTGAGTCTCCTTTTAAAAATATCACCAGTCTCTGCGGCCCTGATGTCCTCCGGCAGGCTGGTCCACAATCGGGGAACATAATGGCTGAATGCAGCCCCCCCCCCGTGGGGTTTGGATCTTACTCTTGGAATGACTAACAGGCCGCTGCCAGAGGACCTCAGGATCCGCGAGGGTTGATATGATAAAAGCAGATCAGATAAATAAGATGGTCCAAGACCGTTAAGACATTTAAACACTAATAAAAGAATCTTGAAATCGATCCTGAAGCAAACGGGGAGCCAATGCAGTGATTTTAAAACTGGTGTAATGTGTTCCCTCTGGTCCGCGTCAGAACTCGTGCCGCTGAGTTCTGGAGTAATTGTAAACTGGAAATAGATTTTTTGGGGAGACCAGAGAGCAGGGCGTTGCAGTAGTCCAGACGACAGGAGATAGAAGCATCAGCACCTCCGTGTTGGCCCGAGAGAGGAACGGGCGGACTCTGGCCATGTTCTTACGATGATAAAAGCCTATTCTTGTAACATTCTTTATGTGTGGAATAAAAGTAAGCTCAGAATCTAAAATGACGCCCAGGTTACTAACAGTCTGTGATGGGGGGACCACAGTGGTTCACCTGAAACCTGAAAGTTGTGTCAGGGACTCTTTATTTTTAATTATTTTTTAAATTAATAATAATAATAATAATCATTAATTAATGATTATAGATTAGTCGACTATTCGTGGCAGCCTTAATGCATTATCTATATGTATTAAAAAAAAACTGTTACAAATAACTAATAAATTTCAGCTCTAAAGGCCAATGCCAATAACTGATAACACACATGCATATCTAACCATGACATCAATACAATTAACAAGACTTATCATTCTTTAAATGAGGAAATAATTTTTTTTTAGAGAGAAAAACTCAGCAAGCATCTCAAACATTTTCTAAAATAGAGGTGCTCAAGTCCGGTCCTCAAGAGCTACTATCCTGCAATTTTTAGAACTTGGGTCCATCATTGGGGGGTGGATTCTTTGCCTGTTTATTTAGTTATTTAATTATTTGCATTTGTAAAACAAGTCAGGGTAATTTGGTGTCTGTATAAGAGATACAGTATATTGTGATACTTTTCCTCTTTCCTTTTGGATATACAGTAAACTTAGTTATTTACTTTTCACCACTATAATCAGCCCCATTACAGGACAGTGAACAGAGATATATTATAAATACTGCTGGCCTATGTAGTTTCTTACTTTTATGCAATTAAAAACTTGAATTGTAAAATCTGTGAAACTTTCCTATGAAGTCAAAACACACCAAAGACATCCATGCAGAAGAGCATTAAACAGCTTCTAGAACAAATATGTTACTGTGAGTTTTGCATTACTATTCTTTTAACATTTATTAAATATATAAATATGATACAAGGTTCCATGATTAGTTCTCACTGAGACCCAAATTATGTTCATGTTGTGAAGTCAAAATAATAAAAAGTAATGATAATAATCCATTGAGCTGCCCTTTACATCATGGGATCTTAAAGGGCTAAATTTTCAAGTGCCAACATGTCTTTTGGGGATGTGAGAATGACGGCCAGTGACCCCCTTTGTGCTGAAATAGAGATGTGGTAACGTGGCATCAAATGTGCTGTAGCTACAAGTAGCCTATAATAATCTAATATTCATTAATACATTTAATTTCAAAACAAGCTCAGAATGCATGAACAACCTTAAAGTGCAGAGTGTTCATGCACCTGTAACAGGTAACCTCCCCATTACTGACACATGATATAATAACTAAGTAATTATTATAATTAATAAACTAAATAATCATATGACAACTGAACGCTGTGAAGTCACGTCGCATTTCTAAAGTTCATACAGAAGTAAATCACGCGCATCCCAGATAGTGAGGACTGGTGCTGGGTGAAAGTGAAATAGGATACAGTGAAGAACGGCCGAAACGTCACAGCATTAAAAAAACAAACAAACAAACAAGCAAACAACAACTTTGGGAGCTTTTTGCTCTGCATTTCTAAACTTCAGCATGGATCATGTACTGATCCAGTTTACATCCATGAGCACGCGACCAGGAGAGGAAGGCGATCAAAACGGCGAAACTTGCAACTTCGAAGTTGTGCTGCGTTCAGAGACAGCTGGGAAATAACAGTCTTAGCATCAGCCTAACAGGGATAACTACCATGTGGGCTTTGTTAGAAAGTCAATAATGAAATCAATATTCCAAATAAACTTTGGGGAGCTTCAGTTCTTCTAAAATACACCTGACCACATCCTGGTCTCTGGTAGAGAAAAGCCTAACACTTGTGTGTGTGTCTGCTTTTAAGCGCCGGTTACTGTGTTTTCCGACGTGCGCTCTGTCCGTGCGCTGATGGAGTGCACAGATGAAGACGCACATGTGCGTGTATTTACCTCTCATGTGCGTGTATTTACCTCTCATGTGCGTGTATTTACCTCTCATGTGCGTGTGTATTTACCTCTCATGTGCGTGTATTTACCTCTCATGTGCGTGTATTTACTCTCTCACGTGGGTGTATTTACCTCTCATGTGCGTGTATTTACCTCTCATGTGCGTGTATTTACCTCTCATGTGCGTGTATTACCCTCATGTGCGTGTATTACCCCCCTCATGTGCGTGTATTTACCTCTCATGTGCGTGTGTGTATTTACTCCTCATGTGCGTGTATTTACTCTCATGTGCGTGTTTTTACCTCTCATGTGCGTGTATTTACCTCTCATGTGCGTGTATTTACCTCTCATGTGCGTGTGTATTTATCTCTCATGTGCGTGTATTTACCTCTCATGTGCGTGTATTTACCCCTCATGTGCGTGTATTCACCTCTCATGTGCGTGTATTCACCCCTCATGTGCGTGTATTTACCCCTCATGTGCGTGTATTTACCCCTCATGTGCGTGTATTTACCTCTCATGTGCGTGTATTTACCTCTCATGTGCGTGTATTTACCTCTCATGTGCGTGTATTTACCCCTCATGTGCGTGTATTTACCTCTCATGTGCGTGTATTTACCTCTCATGTGCGTGTATTTACCTCTCATGTGCGTGTATTTACTCCCTCATGTGCGTGTATTTACCTCTCATGTGCGTGTATTTACCCTCGTGTGTGTATTTACCTCTCAGTGTGCGTGTATTTACCTCTCATGTGCGTGTATTTACCCCTCATTTGCGTGTATTTACCCCTCATGTGCGTGTATTTCCCCCTCATGTGCGTGTATTTACCTCTCGTGCGTGTATTTACTCTCTCATGTGCGTGTATTTACCTCTCATGTGCGTGTATTTACATCTCGTGCGTGTATTTACCTCTCGTGCGTGTATTTACCTCTCATGTGTGTGTATTTACCTCTCGTGCGTGTATTTACCTCTCATGTGCGTGTATTTACCTCTCATGTGCGTGTTTTTACCTCTCATGTGCGTGTATTTACCTCTCATGTGCGTGTATTTACCTCTCATGTGCGTGTATTTACCTCTCATGTGCGTGTATTTACCTCTCGTGCGTGTATTTACCCTCTCATGTGCGTGTATTTACCTCTCATGTGCGTGTTTTTACCTCTCATGCGCGTGTATTTACTCTCATGTGCGTGTATTTACCTCTCATGTGCGTGTATTTACCTCTCATGTGCGTGTATTTACCTCTCATGTGCGTGTATTAACCTCTCTCATGTGCGTGTATTTACCTCTCATGTGAGTGTATTTACCTCTCATGTGCGTGTATTTACCCCTCATGTGCTTGTATTTACCTCTCATGTGCGTGTATTTACCCCTCATGTGCGTGTATTTACCTCTCATGTGCGTGTATTTACCTCTCATGTGCGTGTATTTACCCCTCATGTGCGTGTATTTATCTGTGCGTGTATTTACCTCATGTGCGTGTATTTACCTCTCATGTGCGCGTGTTACCTCTCTGTGCGTATTTTACCTCTCATGTGCGTGTATTTACCCCTCATGTGCGTGTATTTACCTCTCATGTGCGTGTATTTACCTCTCATGTGCGTATATTTACCTCCATGTGCGTGTATTTACCTCTCATGTGCGTGTATTTACCTCTATGTCGTGTATTTATCTCTCATGTGTGTGTATTTACCTCACATGTGCGTGTATCCCCTTACTCTCATGTGCGTATATTTACCTCTCATGTGCGTGTTTACCTCTCATGTGTGTGTATTTACCTCTCATGTGCGTGTATTTACCTCTCATGTGCGTGTGTTACCTCTCATGTGCGTGTATTTACCTCTCATGTGCGTGTATTTACCTCTCATGTGCGTGTATTTACCCCTCTCATGTGCGTGTAGTTTACCCTCTCATGTGCGTGTATTTACCTCTCATGTGCGTGTACTTACCTCTCATGTGCGTGTATTTACCTCTCATGTGCGTGTATTTACCTCTCATGTGCGTGTATTTACCTCTCATGTGCGTGTATTTACCTCTCATGTACGTGTATTTACCTCTCATGTGCGTGTATTTACCTCTCATGTGCGTGTATTTACCTCTCATGTGCGTGTATTTACCTCTCATGTGCGTGTATTTACCTCTCATGTGCGTGTATTTACCTCTCATGTGCGTGTATTTACCTCTCATGTGCGTGTATTTACCTCTCATGTGCGTGTATTTACCCCTCATGTGCGTGTATTTCCTCTCTCATGTGCGTGTATTTACCTCTCATGTGCGTGTATTTACCCCTCATGTGCGTGTATTTACCTCTCATGTGCGTGTATTTACCTCTCATGTGCGTGTATTTACCCCTCATGTGCGTGTATTTACCCCTCATGTGCGTGTATTTACCTCATGTGCGTGTATTTACCCCTCATGTGCGTGTATTTACCTCTCATGTGCGTGTATTTACCTCTCATGTGCGTGTATTTACCTCTCATGTGCGTGTATTTACCCCTCATGTGCGTGTATTTACCTCTCATGTGCGTGTATTTACCTCTCATGTGCGTGTATTTACCTCATGTGCGTGTTTTTACCTCTCATGTGCGTGTATTTACCCCTCATGTGCGTGTATTTACCTCTCATGTGCGTGTATTTACCTCTCATGTGCGTGTATTTACCTCTCATGTGCGTGTATTTACCTCTCATGTGCGTGTATTTACCTCTCATGTGCGTGTATTTACCTCTCATGTGCGTGTATTTACCTCTCATGTGCGTGTATTTACTCTCTCTTTGGCCAATCAGTTCTTTTTTTATTAAGATTGATGTCGATCATCAATGAATCATGTCGTCTCTCCACCTTTTCTTCTTTACATTACTGTTGGTCTTCTGTTTCACTCCATCCATCAAACACAGCAATAAGATAGAAAGCGGCTGGTATGGGTAATACCAAATACACGGCGGGGGAAGAGGGAGGGGGGTGCATTACAATACCAGATGATTAAAGCTGCTGTTTTGCTAGAAAATATTGTAGCTAATAAAAAGAATTAACAATATGTTCATAAAAGATCAGTAATGTTATTATTAAATCCGAGTTGTGTTATTTTTTAGGGGGGTTATATCACCTGGCTCTGATTATTGGGGGGGTCAAAACCCCCCTATCCCCCGTGGAAATTACGCCATTGTAGCTGGTGATACCGATGGTTCAATGTGGAGCTGGAGCGCAACGCGGGAACTTCAAAGCTGCCGCATGGCGGCGTCCTGACCATAAAAACGTCGCTACGTTTTTCTCTTATTCGCTCATATTTTTCATGTATTTTTCAACTGGCAAATTAAAGGGACATTGTGTAATCGGGAGCAGCTCCCTCGTACTTTACATGCTGCATTCGCGTGAAACCGGGCAGACGGACGACATCCGCTGCATGTAAAGTTATCACCAGCCTCTATGTGAAGACGTGGTCCGTCAGTTACAGTGACATCAGTCCACATCTGATTTGTTGTCATGGCGATGTCGTATTGTTTTCTCTGACCCATGTTTTACAGTCTTTCGCTCGGCTTCATTGATTAAAATGACATCTGGTTTGTTACCAACGGCCGTCTGCCCGACTGCACGTGAACGCAGCATCAGTGAGACGCTGGTTTCTCCCACTGCAGCGCGGTGACTTTTCAAAGGCATTACCTCGAACTGAGCTGAAAACTCCGGTGTGTCCGGTGAGTTTCTGTGTTTTCCTGCTGTCACGCTTCTCCTGAACGCAAAAACATGGCGATAAGACATGGCAGCCCCCACCGAGCCCCCCCGCTCGATGTGTAAATGAATGATACGAACGGCAAATTTAGAACTTAGAGGAGCACTTCAGTTTGTTGATGGGAGTGATTACTGATTAATGAAAAAACACTTTTGAACCAAATAATCAGTTTTTGTGAATAAATAACAGGAGAACTTACACAATATTCCTTTAATGAATTTAGTTTGGTTGGCAGTTTCATTTCCACTTTAAATCAATCCTGACTTATTTAGGAGCAAAGTGTAAATTAGAGGGATGAAATCTATACGCACTCTTGCTCCCATTTTTTTTCCGGTACTCGCACCAATATATTTTAAGGCGCATATGCGAGTAAAACGCTCGCACTGTACAGCCCTGGCTCTTGGGGTAATTTGGTCGGCCGGCCCCTCCTGGGAAGGTTCACCACTGTTCCATGTTTTCACCATTTGTGGATAATGGTTCTCACTGTGGTTCTCTGGAGTCCCAAAGCTTTAGAAATGGCTTTGGAACCTTTTCCAGACTGATAGATCTCAATTAATTTGTTTCTCATTTGTTCCTGAATTTTTTTTTGGATGGCAGCATGATGTCTAGCTTTTGAGGATCTTTTGGTCTACTTAAACTTTGTCAGGCAGGTCCTGTTTAAGTGATTTTTTTTGATTGACAACAGGTGTGGCAGTAATCCAGCCTTTGTGTGGCTAGAGAAATTGAACTCAGCTTTCCAAAGATGTGATAAACAACAGTTAATTTATGTTTTAACAGGTGGGGCAATCACTTTTTCACACAGGACCGTGGAGGTTTGGATCCCCCCCGTCCTAATAAGAATCTTCATTTAAAAACTGCATTTTCTGTTTACTTGTGTTATCTTTGACTCACATTAAAATTTGTTTGATGATCTGAAACATTTAAGTGTGACAAACTACAAAAAAGTAAGAAATCAGGAAGGGGGCAAAAACTTTTTCACAGCTGTATAGAAATGATGCACTCTTTTACTTCTCGATCGGTCTCCGCCGAGTGACGTAACATTTGTTGCTTAACCAGCAGTAACCAGCAGTAACCAGCAGTAACCAGCGCTTGACGCCATTTTACGCGTAAAACTGTCAGTGGTCAAACCGACGTGGAAATGAGCGCATCTGATCATAAAAATGATCTTATGACTGAATCCATGTGTGATTTATAAAATGTTCGTGTCTGACCAAACAACAGAATCTACGTCAGAAATGCACCGTCATCCAGCTGTTTCTCCTGAAGCAGCAGCAGCGCTGACAGATGGAGGCTGGTCGGATCTGAGCCTGACCCGGACAGGAACATAAGAAACGATAACTTTCATTAGTTAAACTAAGAAACAGTCTACCGAATGAACACTTGTACAACGTTAATGTATAGATTCATTTATAGAAACGGATCTCCTCCAACAGCTCCGTGTCTCCTGGGAGCTGCAGTTACCAGCGCGTCTGCCCTTCTGGCTGCCATAATGTTTATAAACTATTATTTCTGCTCTTTAACGTGTCAATAAAGTCTTGACAAGTTACAGCATCGTACAGATCCACACAGGTCAGGGTTGTGTTGCAAACTTTCTCTGAGTCTAAAGCAGCGTTTCCCGCTGGTCCGATGCATCTGCGCCTTTCTGCAGCCCGACTGTCCGTCTGCTTACAAGCAGCCGAGTTTTCTTTCTTTATTCAGACATCAACAGTGAGATAGTAAAGTCTGATTTATCTTGAAACTGTTGGCGATCAGTTGTCGCCTTCATCAGAAGTTATAACATTCTGCTGTTAAGATCATCTGGCTGGTTTGACACCTGCAGCTCCTGGAGACAGAAGACAGGAGGCGATCCGTCGTTTCTATTAAGTAATCTGGACCCTAAAGTTATAAGTGCTCAGTCAGCAGACTGTTTCTTAGCTTAGCTAATGAAAGTTATTATTTCTTCTGTCCGTGCGGGTCAGGCTCAGACCCCACAGTCCGGGTCAGGCTCGGATCCCACAGTCCGGGTCAGGCTCAGATCCCACAGTCCGGGTCAGGCTCAGATCCCACAGTCCGGGTCAGGCTCGGATCCCACAGTCCGGGTCAGGCTCAGATCCCACAGTCCGGGTCAGGCTCAGATCCCACAGTCCGGGTCAGGCTCAGATCCCACAGTCCGGGTCAGGCTCAGGTCCCACAGTCCGGGTCAGGCTCAGATCCCACAGTCCGGGTCAGGCTCAGATCCTACAGTCCGGGTCAGGCTCGGATCCCACAGTCCGGGTCAGGCTTGGACCAGCCTCCGCCTGTCTGTGCTGCTGCTTCAGGGTAGAAGCAGCTGTATGAGGAGGGATTTCTGACGTAGATTCTATTGTTCGGTCAGACAGGAACATTTATTAATCACACGTGGATACAATCATAAGATCATTTATATGATCAGATGTGCGCTCATTTCCACGCTTGTTTGATAAACGGGACTGCTGACTTTTATACGCCTAAAATGGCGTCTTAGCAACAAAAGTCACGTGTCTGGCAGAGACCGATTGCACTTTTTCAGTGCAAACACATTGGTGTGTGTGTGCGCATATATATATATATATATATATATATATATATATATATATATATATATATATATGTGTGTATTTACATATGTCACACAGCCGGGGAAAAAGTATTGAACACACCAACATTTTTGAAAAGGAGGTCTGAGGCACTCAGGAAGAAAGTTATTAAAAAGCCTTTTCATAGACTTTTTAACCACTTTTCCTCCCTGAGTGCCTCAGACCTCCTTTCTCAATTCTTCACTTGGATCCCTCACTGAAGAGCACCAGAGGAAAATCTTTTCAGTCCCTAGAAGCACTCCATGCCCAGCTTTTTTGACACCAACATTTTTCTCAGAAAATATAATTCTAGTTGAACTATTGACATGAAATTTTCACCAGATGTTGGCAACAACCCAGGTAATGCACACATACAAAGAAATCCTAACATTTATGTCCTTGAATTCAGTTTTTTTGTAACATAGGGAAATGGACACAGGAATAAGAGTATTGAAAACATTTACTGAAATGTATTTAATACTTTGTTAACAAAGCCTTTGGTGGCGATTCCAGCCTCTAGACACCCCTGTATGGAGAAACAAGATAAGATAAGATAAGAAAAACCTTTATTTGTCCCGCACTGTAAAATTTGCAATTCTGCAACAGCACACATACAGCGGACACAAGTGGAATACGTTTGGCCAAAATCACACCCGAACATTCTTCCTACACTAACTGCCTTCAAATCTTCAAGGTTTAGGCAGTCTCTTTTGTTAATGTCGGATTTTCAGTTCTTTCCAAAGATTTTCAATTGGATTCAAGTGGGGTGATTTTTGCCTGGGCTGTTCTAGCAGCTTTATTTTCTCACCCGCTTTTACCAGGTGAGTGTTTCTTGGCTGTGTGCTTTGAATAGTTGTCTTGCTGAAAAGATCCAGCCTCTTTTCATCTGTCAGCAGCTGCAGATGCAGCAGATTCTGGTCCAGATTGTGTCTCTTTTGAATTCTTCCCTCAATGATATGAAGTCTGCCAGTACCACATGCTGAAAAACAGCCCCCACCATGATGTTCCCACCTCCAAACTTCATTGTTGCTATGGTGTTTTGGGGTCAAGTGTGGTGCCATTTCTCCTCCAAACATGTTGTATCTTATGACAGTCGAAGTTCAGTTCTGGTGTCATCTGACCAGACTATGTTTCCCAGAATGTCATGGGTTTATCCAGATGTTGTGTTGCAAACTTCAAACCAGCATCAACCTGCTTCTTCTTCAGAAATGGAGTCTTGCGTGGTGTGCGTGCATGAAGGCCATGGCGGTTGAGTGCATTCCTTCTTGTTTCTCTCTGAAACAACTGTAGCTGCTGGTTCCAGGTCTTTCTGAAGCTCTCCACGAGTGGTCCTGGGCTGTTGGAGAACCTTTCTGATGATTGTTCTGACTCCTCTGTCTGAAATCTTGTGAGGAGCACCTGGCCGTGGCCGCTTTATGACCATGCCATGTTCTTTCCACTTCCGGATGATGGCCCCAATGTTGCTTACTGGAACTGAAGTTTAGAAATGCACCTGGAACTAGGTCTGCGACGATAATCAACAAATCAATTGATTGCACGAGATATGAAAATAAAGTCAATTGATAGTTATTTTGTGACTTCACGGTCTGTAGGGGCACCCTGCCCCTGGCGGGCAAAAAACACTCTGGCTCGCCACCTGCAGGCTGAGAACAAGCCTGAGAAACACACAGTTACGCTGCTGGAAAATACCAGATGGTGGTTTTGCGATCGGGTGCACAAACCTCCAGGAGGGGAAAGTGCTGGGGTTGTGTTTTACCTGGTTTTTACCGCATTCCGTCCTGTAAAGACATCCTGAGAGGAAAAATGTATCATCAGTTCTATCAAATGCATCTCGGTCCCGGCCGGGTACAGTAAACATGGCTGCCCCTCCACCAGCCCCGAACCCACACGTTCTAGCAGCGAACACTTCATCAGCGGGCAGTAATGCCCACACCTACATTCATCCGTATAT
Organism: Atherinomorus stipes; assembly: GCA_023101725.1. Classification (NCBI taxonomy): domain Eukaryota; kingdom Metazoa; phylum Chordata; class Actinopteri; order Atheriniformes; family Atherinidae; genus Atherinomorus; species Atherinomorus stipes. The sequence continues at coordinate 22,333 of JALJCO010011842.1, forward strand.
AATTAGCGTAGTTTTAGCCATAAATGATACCTCATGCATACCTGTTGGCACGATTTGTTGTCATATCGAGGTGACCAGCCGCCTGCCATCTTTTGTATGAGTTGACTTTAGCTGCTAGCTAAAACGGAGGGATGCAGTAACGCTAATAAACTCCTAAAGGAGGGATGTGGAAATCCTGTTACACTCATATTTAGCTGAAAAGCACAAAGACAAGATGTAACACTGATGTTTAGAATGATATTCTTTGTTGTCACTGTCTGTCCTCACAGCTTCGTCCTTTCTAAAACTGATGTTGTGAGAAGTTAAAATGAGAGGAAATGATTCTATTTCTGTTATTTCTGTGTGAATAGTAGTTCTTAGTGATAACTGTCGGTGCTCTTATGTTCCTTCAGTCTGGCAGCGGTGTACGCTGACGGCTTCTCAACCAGACAGATGTAAATATCCCTGAATGCAGCTCAGCAGTGATATGGTGATGTTTAACGGCTCGTATACAGCAGTCGCTTCTCTATACGGGTCACAACTGTCCAACACTTCCATCTTATTCCTGTATCTTTCCTTCTTGGCAACTGACAGCTGATTTAAACAACGTTTCTGTCGTCTGTCTGCACAGAGTCTGTGGCGCCCCGTCATCTTTTGCCTGCCAGGGCTCCCGGCAGGTCACATGACTGAAAACTATCAATAACTCTCCCGGACTCGATATATTGCCATGTGCATGCGTGTACTTCTCTTCCTTGTCTCTCACCTTCCAAACACGCCGGATGACTAGAAGGTTCACTCTGTGCATCGGTCTCAGCACCCGGGCGCATTTGTGGCTTAGTTAGCCATCTTATCAGTCATTCAGGATTCTTTGTATCTGTGGGAGCAGGCGGAGCCGCAAGCACACCTACAGACAGACAGACAGGCAGGTGAACTTCGACGAGCATAGAAACGCAAAGCCAAATGCTACAGTCTGGTGAGTGAATATCTCAGCTTCAAGCTCAATGAGTGAGGTGGGACCATCAACACAGAAAAAGCTAGTGCCCCGACTCTGTATAAAAATGGTAGCGACAAAAAAAGGCACCACAATGAACTTGCATGGCCCCTTTAAACACAATCCCCCGGTTGAGGTGAAGAAAGAACAAAAAGCAAAAATCTGCACCCCGAGATGTAAAGCCGCCGGTCCACAGTCAACACATCATCATCATCATTACTGTATTATCATTAATATTTAATATTATTATTATTATTATTGTTCTCTTTTTTACCTGTCCTGTCCAGCATTATAGCAAGCAGAATGGTGATCTGGTTGCTTTGTGTTGAACCTATTTGCTTTGCCTAGGGGAGCTTTATGATATATTAATATTACATAAGTGGTTAATTTGGTCTCGGTAAAGTCGACAATAATATTGTTTATCGTCAATATTATGTGGGACAAGACAGTATATTGTCCAGCAAAATTTTTTATCGCCCCAGGCCTACCTCGCACCAATGCCTTCAGTATGCTTGCAATAATAGACAGCTCTATGCTATTACCCATCATGCAATGCTTCTTGTCTCACACCTTGGTGATGAGAAACCTTTTTAAAGGCATCAATCAGGACTAAAGCAGCTGATATTACTTTGCTCTGATAGGAGACAGGATTACTTTCTAAATGCTGACAGACTCCAGCTGCTTTCTTGGCTTTCAGATCTTTTTGTGCCTCCATTTCTACATGTGTTCAATACTTATTCCCTGTGTCATTTCACTATAAACATAAATGTTAGGATTTCTTTGTATGTGTGCATTACTTGGTTTGTTGCCAACATCTGGTGAAAATTTCATGTCAATAGCTCTACTAGAAATATATTTTCTGAGAAAAATGTTGACATGTTCAATACTTTTTCCCTGATATATCTATATATATATACACACACACACACACACACACTTACATATATATATATATATATATATATATATATATATATACACATATGTACATACATATATTTATTTTGGCTTTCAGGCGGTTAATTTTTTTTTTATCTCATTGCAGGATTTGTATTTAATCGCATTTCAATCTATGCTAAAGCAGTCGTGGGGAACAATGGTCCTTTATGTTTTCTATGCATTCCTGCTTCAACACAGCCTATGAAATTTTGTACAGAGACTGGTTGACACATCGTCGTCTTCTTCTTCTGTTGTTTATAGGCGATCGGCAAACAGCTTTAGGAGCATTACTGCCACCCACTCCTTGGGTCATTTGGTGGGTCAAATTTATTGAATTGGCACTCTGAGTTAATCACAATAATTTTTTATAATGCATTAATTTGCAGTGTAATTAATACACGCATGTTCAGACTATTTCATCCAGAAAGACTGTTGGCTAGACATGTAACCTTTTTGACCCTGCACCTTAAAAGATTCAAAATCAAGGATCGTGAGGAAGCAGAATCGAAAGGAGGAATCGGAACCAGAATCATTCAAACTCACCCGATACCCTTTCGTGAACTAAGTTTATTACACAGAATTTACTCTGAACTCGTGCTCACATTTACCTAAAACTGGCAAATCTGACTAAAAATGTTAAAACTTTCTTTTTGTCTGTCGTTAGTCCTGAACTTGGGTGTCAACTGGAGAAGATTTGTGTCTGTGTGTTGTGATTCCTCTGAGATGGACGTTGGAGTATCCAAGTCCCATGTTCTTCTCAACTACAGCCCCAGATCCCTGTTTTCTCAGTGAGACCTTCATCTGCATGGCCGTCCTGCATCCCTTCATATTTGTCACTCATCAGCTATGTCCAGTTGGAGGTCTAAGTGTGTGGACTATGGGTCACGGAGTGTCCCACGTAGTCCACGCAGTCTGAAGCAGTCTAACCTGTGTGAAATGGGACAGCTCAGTCCTCAGAATTCCCTGTAGTGCTCCAGTCCTGCTGCCAAGCAACTGCAAATTCAACAGCTATCTAGTGCACTTCAGATACATGGAGCCAGGTATTTTATTGCTGTGAATGCGTTTCAGTTCCTCCTGCTGCAACTTTTGGCATGCTACTCCTCCCGCACCAAGCATTTGTACCACTGAAGCTGTTCTGGTATCAAAATGTTCGGCGTGTTCTGCAGATGCGTGCTATATCTCTTCATGTCTCTAACTTCTATATGTTTTGAGTTATTCAGCATTTTGTGACTTCATATACATTTTGCTGGACATCTTCGTGGCCCCCTTTAGGCCAAGCTGAGAAATTTTAGCCAAAGCATTCCAAACCTCATTTCACCACAATTTTCCTGTTTTTATCCAGCTGTATATGCACCCCACCAGATTGGTTCAGTGGTTAAGCATCCACCCTGAATCATGCAGTCATTGAGATCATGAGGTTAAATGGTTCAAGTCCAATAGATGCAGTATGCAAAAGCCAAGCTTTTACTGTGCTTCATGATTGCACACATTTCACTACAGCTGTGCCACCATTGGCCAGCTCTACAGTCACAAGAGTACTCATCCAATCAAATGGTTGCATTTTAAAAGTCTAAATAATTGAAAAGTATGAAAGCTATACCATGAGGTATAGCTTCAAACTGCACAATGAGCTGAACATTTTGATATCTGAATGGTTAAGGAGTACCGTGCCAAAGTTTGGCTAAATAAAGAGAAACAGGAAAGCAATGCCAAGCATAGTATAGCCCATGACCACATTTCAGCTATTTTGCGTCTGCTGCCAATGTGACTCGTTGGCGTAAGTCTAACACGTGCTATGTAGACGGCGCATCTGCTTGATCAGAAAGTGCAAGTTCAAACCCAGCAAAAACTCTTAAAACATATCAACAAGCTAAAACGAAACCTTAAAATAACATTGGATGATATAAAAACAAAACTGCCAACCAACCCTTAGAACAAATTTTAAAAAAGCTTAGAGATCT
>JALJCO010011844.1:0-19740 GCA_023101725.1 Atherinomorus stipes
TTTATTTGAAATGATTTTTCTGCTTTTCTCTTTGTCCATTGGACAGTGGTCGGATAAAAACCTTAAAAAGGCAGACATATAATTAGTTCATGTAAGCACAATATTTACAACATACACAGCAGCAACATGAATAAAATAACCTCATCAAATTCCCATATAATTTAGCAGAATTTTACTAAGATTATTGCTCTTTTACCATTAACCCTACTTATAATTTACCTAACAAAGTACCCAACTTGCCCCATTCACCAACATACTACACATAACACTGTGCCCAATAAACCCATAAATATCATACACATAATGTGGCCCCATAAATGATGTACTATAATCACATATTCTCAATCTATTTACAACAAACAATTGCAAGTCCTGCTGCTAGGGATGTTATGCTCGAGCCCGTCTGCTCGACTCCGCCTCGATCTTATGAACCGAAAGTCTCGCTACCGAGACTTGTTTTGGTGGAAGTGTCAGCATGCCAAAAGCCACGTGACCACACTAACCGAGGCCTCGTTACGTCATCCGCAAGTGTCGAGCCGAAATCTGGAAGAAACTGGGTTTATTAATCTGTCAATGCTTAATAAAGGTTCCAATCGCTTGGGAATTTATTGAAAAATAGTTAATTTACCACAGAGGATAATTCCAAGATATTAACCACAAAGGAAACACCAACTGAAGGTTGGCAACGTATCTTTTATTATACAGCATGTCAGAGACAAAACAGCTCCAGACAGCGCTTCCCTCAGCTGCAGTACACATCCACGGCCAGCAGATGGAGCTCATGATCATGGTCTCAAATGTCTCGAGACTTCGTGTCGATCTCTTGGCAGCTGTGTCAAAATGTCTCAGTGTCTCATGAAGCTTCGTTTTCACCATGCCTACCTGCTGCGACTCACTGCAGCCACTTTAAAGCCCAGATGCACAAACCACATGAGCAGGGCTCTGCACATGCCAAACATCCTCTGTCAAACACCACAGGAGCAGCACGGCTCACAAACTAAAGTCATATTTTTTTATCTTACCGGCTGCCTCTTCAGTGTTTGTCCGTGTGTCCTCAGATCTTTGCAGCTAGTTTGCAGCGCGAGTCTCTCACACACACTCGCAAATTACCACAGCTGCGTTCCCGGCTGCCATTTATGCCCTACCCCTGTCTGTCAGGTGCCTCAGGTGCAAACACACACCGAAAGCTCTGCCCTGAACTGCCAGCACTCAGGTCAGCGCGACATTAGCTTTTCTTAGTTCCCATATAACTTTGTTCCTCAAGATATTAAAATGAAATTTGTCATGAAAACATTTAGTCCTTAATGCCATTTCAAGGCAAGGTCAGGCTTTTTCATTAACTTCAAGACATCTGCATTAATCCATAGAAGACTGTTCTTTTTTTTTTACATGTGAACTTACAAGTGAAGTTAGCTATAATACTCTGTAATTTGATAATATTTGACCGTCCTCATTTACATCTAGGCCTAATAGCAAGTCATTTCAATTAGTGTGTTCTATGGCCGTCTTAACTCGTCCCTCTTCATTTTTTAAAATATTATAGCGCTCTTGTCCCTTATTGTGGTACCTGTACTTTAATGTTGATTTTGTTAATTTTCTGGCCAACAGAGTTGAAGTGTTGTCAGATAATCCTGTCAACATGTTAAAAGATTTTGAAATTCTCTCTGGTCTGTTGCTAAACATCAGATCAATCTGAGTTTTTGTGGGTTGAGTTATCCTTGTTGGACCTTTAATCAGCTGTGAGAATTCAAGACCATCAGTTACTTGTTTAAGATTTTCCATATATATTCTGTCTTCCCCATTAATGTTAAAATCTCCCATGATTACTAATTCTTTTGGGGCGGGGGCAACATTCACTAAGTATGCCTTGAATCATTTCATAAAAACTACTGTTTGAAGATGGTGGTCGGTAAATTACAATAAGAAGAAAAGACATTTGTGGTGAGAAGTTAATATTTGAACCAATGCATTCCAGGTCACTGTTTGACCAATGGACTCTCATTACACTGGATCCCTTCTTTAGTATAGATCATGACACCACCTCCCTTCCATTTTACTATCTCTTCTAAAGATTTGATAGCCAGGTACAGTTAGGACAGCACAAGGGGAACTTCCATTGAGCCAAGTTTCAGATAAACAAAGAAAGTCTAAATTTGAGTCCAGTAACAAATGTTGAATTTGCTCGCTTTTTTGTTTAAGACTTCTAATATTGAGAGGTCGACCAAATGACCCTTTGGGTTTTGCGTGAGAGTCCCAAATTATTTTGGCATGATTAGTTGTTTGGAGGAAACCCAGCTTCCTGTGATTTCTTACTGCTCGGTTGAAAGTCTGTTTCCTACTTAAGAGCGCACTCTAAATGTTTGGGGTTGAAGTGTTGACCTGGCAAGAGTGGAGGCCCAGCCGGCAGTGATGGTAGCGGCCCAGCTGGCAGTGGTGGTCAAGGCCCAGCCAGCAGTGGTGGAAACCCAGTTAGCAGTGGAGGCCCAGATTGCAGTAGTGGAGGCCCAGATTGCAGTAGTGGAGGGGGCCCAGTTAGCAATGGAGGTGGGGGCCCACCTAGCAGTGGTGGTGGAGGCCCAGCTAGCAATGATGGAACTCCAGCTAGCAAGTCCAGCAGTCTGGGCTCCATCAGTAGCTGGGTTTCCATCACACCTGGAATTGTGCAAAACCTAAATATTGCAATTACAAACTGCTAATGGAAACACCTACATTTCGAAAAACTCAAATATTGCAAAAAAGTTTTTACGCTTTCATGAGGCATAAACCCCGATTTTTCGATAAAGCAGTTTTGCGCACAAGTGTAATGGAAGCATTTTTGTTGCAATTACTCGCCATCGGGAGTGACGTAGCAGGGTTAAAATCCAGTTATTCCTCCTTAATTATGATGAATATGATCATTTACAAGCATTAACTGTGGAATTGGAGTGATGGGGGAAGTTTAATCAGTCACATATATGAAAAATCCCCAAATCGCCGTAACTCAGCAAGCTGAGTTCATTTAGACATTATACAGATGGCTTAAGTTCTTCATGTATTACCGACTGGACACGAGCTGTTTGTCATTTCCACACATTTGTAACCTCACAACTCGGTTATCTCGTTCATGTTAATTATATGTGACCAGAATTTAATAAAACGTGACCACGGATTACATCGTATGACTGCACCTTCATATCAACGGCTATTTTACCACATCGGTCAGGAACTGGTGCCGGATAAAAGTGGCCAGATTAAGACATCCACACCCCAGAAGTTGATCCTGATGGGTTTTTAATTTGTGTTACGTTTCGGGCGTCTGTCCTGGAAGTCGCCACGGGTGTTTTTCCCTGCTGATGTGATCAGAGGCTCCGTACATACGGACTTTACCTCTGAATCATCATCCGCTGTTTTCATCTCCTGATGAGGAGCAGCAGCAGCTCTAAAGCATATTATCCCCATCCTGCTTAAAGTCTCGCGGGATGGGATTTTATGAGAATTACGGTTGATACCATTCAATGGAAACATCTGCATATCGCAATTGTACTTTTTCGAAACTTAAGAAATATCGCTTTTATTTTCGAAAAAGTGTAATGAAACCCAGCTAGTGGTGATGGAGGCCCAGCCAGCAGTGGTGGAAGCCCAGCTAGCAGTGGAGGCCTACACTGAAGCGGGGCAAGCCAAACTCCATTTAGCTGATAGCATGGTGTGGTTAGCTGTGGTTGTTTAGCACATTTAGCATCCATGTGGTTTAGTGACTAAGGATCAGGATTTATCTCCACATCACCAGCCATAATCAATATCAACAAAAGTTGTACAATACCCTAAAGTAGTTTGCAAGATTGTCCATTTTTATCCTGAGGTTGCCTTGCATGTCCATCATCCAGTATTTTGGCAAAGACAAAATGTTGAATCCCCTTGGTCAGACAAAGATCCTGATTTGCAAGTACAAGGATATAAAAGCATATATTAAAAAGTTGAGTTATGCCATGATCTTTTTGAGTTTTTAAGAGGCTTAGGTAGCAAACACACAGGTCCTGCCACACTGTGTGGCATTATGGCAGCCATCTTTCAATGGCAGCTGTTGAAAGGAAGTAGAAAATCAGTTTTCTCTCCATGCCCAAGCTCTTTGATCCATTATGCCTTATGGAGTTTCTTCTGCTCAGAGGTGGTGGAAGAAACACACCATCTTTCACAAATTGGTACTGAGCTGAGAGGTGGACCAGCTGCCATTAAGCACTGAAATCAAAGGTGACCCACTGTCCTATCAGGGGATGAAAGAGCCAAAGAAAACTGGTTGGTCCTGCCCAATGATGAGAGCTGATTCCAAGGCCTGGAGGCTGGTATCAACAGCGGGATCAAGATCAGGACTTGGACTTTGGATATTGGACCGCAGCCACTGAATGTATGTGTATGTGCTGAGTGAGCTGGCACAATAAGTGGTCTGTTGTGGAAGTGAGAATGTCATGAGTGTAGGAGGGGAATACAGTATGGGTTTATTATCAGGTATCCTCATTTCATGTTGTGAGGAACTTAAGAGTGTGTTTGAAAGGGGTCTCCATTCCATTTGACCATTTAACCCTCCTACTGCTGAAGCGCATTTTTTGATGTTTCGAGACTTTTTTTTGTGGATGACCTTGGTTGTATTCATGCAAATGCCATAAAAATTGCCAGAGAAGTGTCTTTTGGGCTGAAGTTAAAAATCTTTGGATTGTTTTTGTTTTAACCTTTTAATGCACTGTATAAACTAAATTGCTACATCTATTGTCCTAAGGCATATTTTTATGCTACTGACTTCCATACAAATTTCATTTTTTTAATCAACTACTATTACAGCATAAATTTAAATTAAAATTGTTATCAATGTTTTCATGAATTCCTGGTAGCAAGCAACTGGAATGAATGTTTTTATTGTTTTCCATTTGGTGTCTCTTTTTTAAAGGCTGAAATGATGTAATTGCCTGTTGAAAATATAATCATGCCTGTAAGGCCAAATCAATAATTTTTCAGAAAAAAATTATTTGGGTCAATTGTAGGATTGTCATACTGTGATGTGCATGTGTGTGTTGAGAAATCTGTTTTTGCATAAGTGTGTGCATGCCCATCCAAAAAGCACCCCTTGCTAAGAAATGCATTTAGTGCAGCACAGTAATAATGCCAAAACTATGCAGACGTCTAACTTTGTGTACAAGTGTGTGTCCATGTGCATGTGCATGCAAAAGTTAAAATCCCTTCATAAATCTTCAGATGGAAGATAACTGAATGCTTTTAGGTGGTGGTGATGGTAAAGGGGGGGGTCAAATCTGCTAAGAACTTATATCTGCCAAGGAATGATGTGTATGGAGTTCAAAGCGTCAAAATCAGTTAAAACCTTATTATGCCTACAAAAACAAAACATTCTGCAAAAACTAAAACACTAACCTAAATTAGTGTTGAAAAACAAAAGGCTGCTTGTCTGGATTGGTTTCCACAGGTGTCTGAGCTGAGAACGACCTGATTTAGTTCCTTACATAATGTGAGATACTTGTTCTTATTTATCTGTGCTTATGCACAGCCAAGGCTTGTATGCATTGGCTTTGGTGCAGACGAGATACACAGGATGCATGGAAATTTGCTAAATTGGAATGTGCTGAAAATGTATGAAGCTAGAAGATTTTTGTAGAATAAAATGATACATGTAATGGATTTATCAGATTATTAAAAAACAATGAAACACTCAGCCACGTGCGTATGTATGTATGTATGTATGTATGTATGTACATATGTGTGTGTATGGATGGATGGAGAAATAAAAAATATCTGCTACTGTTGGTTTAACCAACATATTTTCTTTTAAATTCTTGCTAAGTTCTTGCAAAGTCTGGAGCTTTGAAAAGTCAACAAAATGGTGAGCACAACTACCACAAATATACTTTGATCACTCTCTGATGTATCACCTATTTTCACACATGTAACCATCTGTTTTTGTAATCTTGGTTCCCTTCAAAGCCGGTGTACCGCAACGAGTGGGGAATTGAGCACCATATGCATACAATCCTTTGTCAACTTAAAGGGAGCACCGTCAAAAAGAATCACCAGGTTGTAAATGAAGAAGAGCTGAGTCTTCCTTCCCCTTATTGCTCACTTTTCTGAACATACCCTGCATGGGCGGATTAAATCAAAGTCAGGATTGTCATGGTCTCAGGATTTTTAGTTTCGACATTCAAGTTGCCCTCCTACTTTTATTTTGTAATGGTCTTCTCTGGTGTGTTTTGTTGCTTCCTGTTCTCTGTCTGGTGTATTGGATGCTCTTTGGATCATTATATTTTTCTGACCCTGTGCTTGTATGTTCTAGGCCAACAAGCGCCTGACCTCAAAGGCCTCGCACTGTGACCAACAGACAGCCTGTGGGTCATCTGAGATGCATTGTGACCCAGAGGAAGGGTTCAAGATTATAGGCCATAGACTGACGGCCGTCAACACAGCCCCTCCTGAAAAGGAAGAGATAGACTTCTCTTCAGAAGGTCAGCTTGAGGAACTCAGCCCAAGTGACTTTGATATCCTTGTCGATGACAATTCTGAACAGGAGGAGACATGCTAGAAATCATTGGTAAATTGACACTGTCTGCTGCCGGTCATGACGATATTGGGGCTGCATTGATTAAAAATGTGTCTTCATCTATTGTGGAACCTTAAACATATGTCTTGAATTTATCATTGCAGATGGGATATGTACCTAACGATCTAAAAATTGCTAAAGTTATCCCCTTCATAAATCTGGGGATTGAACATTATTTAAAAATTACAGGCCAATCTCAATTTTACCATGTTTTTCTAAAATTTTGGAAAGGCTGGTATATGAGAGAATGTTATTTCATTTAAATAGATAGAGTATTATTTATAAGCACCAGTATGGTTTTCAGAAAAATCACTCTACAGATATGGCACTTTTACAGTTGGTTGAAAAAATTTATTCAGCTTTAAATAACAATGAATATGCATTGGGTATTTTCTTAGATTTATCTAAAGCTTTTGATTCTGTTGATCACACTATTTTGCTTTCCAAATTATGTCGTTATGGTTTTCTTGATTTTTCTTATTGTTGGCTTGCTAGTTATGTTTCCAATCGTGAACAATTTGTCTATTTTAATGGTCATGTATCACCCAGAGCTCTGTTAACATGTGGTGTCCCCCAAGGCTCCATACTTGGTCCTTTATTATTTCTTGTTTAAATAAATGATTTGGCTACAGTGTCTTCCACGATGCTACCTATTGTTTTTTCTGATGATACAAATTTGATTTTAACTAACAACAACTTTGATTCATTAATTAATGAAGCTAATTCTGAATTAATGAAATTTTCCAAATGGTTCAGAATAAATGGTCTATCTTTAAATACAAATAAAACCAATTTTATTATATTTACAGGTAAAAAATAAAAAGTACTGTAAATCTAATGTAAAAATTTCCATCGAAGGAAGTAATATAAGTCAAGTTTCATCTACCAAATTTTTGGGAGTCTTGATTGATGAGAGACTGTTATTAACGAGCTTGATATGCTCTGCCCAAGACAAAGTGAGAAAGTCTATTGGTATCATCAGTAAAATTAGAGGTTTTATTTCTAAGGATGTTTTTCATACACTGTATTATAGTTTAATTTATCCTCATCTGAGCTACTATAACATTGTTTGGGCAAGTACATACCCTACTAATTTACAGACACTATTTATTGCACAAAAGAAATTTGTTAGGCTTGTCAGCTCTTCTAGTCAGTTGTCTCCCTCTGCTCCTTTATTAAAAAATCTCAACATATTGTCAGTCTTTGACATCAATATACTTCAATCCTGCATATTTATCTACAAATATATCCATTCTCCACATCTTCTTGCCAAATCTTTCAAGGAATTCTTTACAGTCAACTTCCAGATTCATTCTCACAATACTAGATGTTCCGTTAAACTTAATCTTCCTTTTTGTCGTACTACACAAAGTCAATATTGTTTTAGTTACAGAGGTTCGTTACTTTGGAATTCATATTTTCATTTGGTTAAAACAACTACATCTTTGATTAATTTTAAGTCTACACTGAAGTACCATCTGTTACATCAAGATTCAGGATAGCTTTTTGTCATTGTTATTAAATGTTTGTATTATCATTTAATTTTTCACTTTAACCATCATTTATTATTTGTGTATTTGATTTGTTCTGTTTGTTTGTTTTTTTGCTGCTTACCACTGTATTGTTAATTGTCTGCTTCTGTATGTTTTTTGTATTTTACCTTTTAATCAGTTTGGGGAGGTACTTTGAATAAGCCTATGTAGGGCTTTATTATCTCTCCTGCACTTTCTTTATATTTTGTTGATGTTTTTCATTGCTTATTTCCTTTTCATGTGTAATGGTGCAAAAAATAAACTAAACTTAACTAAACAGACTTCTCTTCAGAAGGTCAGGTGGAAGAACTGAGCCTAAGTGAGGTAGAGGAACTCAGCCCAAGTGACTCTGAAATCCTTGTAGATGACAATTCTGAGGATGACCTCCTTACAAGGTATCACCTCAGAGACCTCCCCCCCCCCCCCCGAAAGAGACTTTACCTCCCAGACCCATTAAAGCCCTAAGCAGTCGTGTTGCAGTGGCTGCCCAGTGTGGAGCAGCACCCCCACCACAGGTACAACTGGGGGAAGTCAAGAAAATCCCAGCCCATTTTCAAGTCCATCACCATTCCAGTCCACCTCCTACAGCTAGCCATAATTTGTGCTGGACCTTTGTTCTTTTTTAACTGTCTTTCATAGTTTCATGTTTAATGTTATATAGTACTGTTCTGACTTTAAGCAAATTGCATATCTACAAGGAAGACCTTTAAGAAAAATGTTTGATTTTTTTGTCCAATTGCTACTCTGAACAAACTTACCTATTATTGAAATATCAATATTCAATTAGTGTCTTCATGTGGTTATTAAGTTGTTAAGATTGTTATTATAGATTGTTTTTATAGATTAATTATACTTTTAATATTGTTCTTATATATATTTTGTATTACTAATGACCTTCCTGCTGTCAGGATAGGTGATGACTTTGCTAGGGGAGTTTAGCGTTATGAGAAAAATTAGTGAAATAGTACTGTTCTGAGTTTAAGCAATTTGCTAAATTTAAACTCTTGAGGTTCCTGGGTGAGAACTATATGAAAAGCTTAAAGAAATTAGAGATGTTTATGTGGCTGCAGGAAAAAAACAGGGTAAAGGTAAAGTGGCCCATAAAGTTTGTGTGGGGGTTGTTTGTTTGTTGTAAGGTTAGGACTAAGGGTGTGATTGCAAAGTTTGCAATGTTGCCATCCTCAACCAAGCGAGATAAAGAGATGGGACCTTGACATATCCACCCTGTGTATGTGTTACTGCAGCAGCAGCACGTTCCGCCATGCCACGGAGCTCAGCAGCATACAAGGTGGGCGCATGAGCTGCGTGCTATGACAACATCCTAGCGTGTCAAATAGCAGAGGCCAGTTCAGGGACAAAAATGGTCCTTGGTCAGCCTGAAGTGAACTGGGAAGCGGTCTTTGTGAAACAATGCAGCTCCCGGACGAGCCTGAACTCCACCAAGTCCTGCCTTGCCTTCAGGATCAGGTGGAGCCACACCCTTTTATTTGCTGCTGATCTTCTCCTCCTCAGGAGAAAAGCTCTTTGCTGCAATGATGAGAGGTACATCTTTCACAACGAAGTGTGCCAGGGAGAAAGCACTTCCTGGTCTGTCGTTTGCAATGCGTGCTTGATGTGTTCGCTGCTGCTGTGCTCTGTCACCAGGTCTGTGCCCTACCCCACGGCGAGCACAGCAAAAAATGTGTCCTATCTGAAAAGGCCTTAAGTTTAAGTTCTAGGTTTGGATATCCAAGTTTTTGGACTCTGCCATCCCGAAGTGCGCACTCACCTCACCTCAGCATCACCCCACCTAGGCCCGGGACCGCCGCCCCCAACCCACTCCTCCATCCAGTCTTGACATTATAAAAGAAAAATATTTTATTCATATAAAATTAAATAAACCATAACTTGGGAGGTAGGTGACTCTGCATGTCATGAAGTTATCTTCTCTAAGGTCATATGTTTATAATGTTTTAAGTTTCCATAATGAGGTTTAGGCATATAGGCCCAAGGCTTAGGTTTAGAATAAATAGCCAGTTAGGCCCAGGGTTAAATTACTGAGTAAGATGATAAGTTCCATGAAGCTTTTAGTTGTGGGGTCATTCTAAAATTAGTTGGTTTAGTTGTAGTGTCCTAATGGGTTGGATTATCAGGTTGGTTTATGAGATAGCATAGGTTTAAGGATCAAGAGATTAGTAAAATTTAAGGGTGTGGTGTGAGTGGTCCCTAGTGCTATCTGGTCCTCTTTCGGTGTCCAGTTTGAGGTTTGCTGCAATAGGGAGTGAATATACAAGTTATTCATACCCTATGGAGTATCTATTTTAAAGATTCAATTTCTGGATCTCTCATTAGTGGTGAACCATAGGATGATAGCAGGAGTTTCAGCCGTTTAATCACCAGACTCCCTCTCCTTGTGGCAAGCTCCACGGGGTGATCAAGTCCCGGGCAGATCCAGTGTCCAATGGGTGGTGATTTTTGGTGATTTGTTTTATGCGAACTGCTCTGCCCCTTTCTCAATTTTTAGGCAGTGAGGTATATTTATATCTCTCTGCTGCCCGAGTTCTCACAAAGACCAGAAAAGTGGACCACATCAGTCAATTCTGAGGTCTTTATACTGGCTGCCGGTCCATCAGAGAATAGCCAATAAAGTTATGCTGTTGGTCTATAAAGCTCTGAATGGTTTAGGCCCAAAATACATCAGTGACCTCTTGACCCAGTATGAACCCACTACACTCCTCAGGTCATCTGGATACGGTCTTTTATCAGTTCCCAGAGTCAGAACCAGACCTGGAGAAGCTGTGTTCAGCTTCTATGCTCCACATGTCTGGAACAAACTCCCAGAACGTCTCAGATCAGCTGAAACACTTATTTTATTTAAATCCAGGCTGAAGACCCACCTGTTCTCAGCTGCATTTACGTAGATTTTATTCAAAAGTTAACAGTTCCGCACATCTCTATATTCTCTCTTTTTAATCTTAAATGCTTTTAATTTTGAATCATGCTTCGAATATTTTTCCCTCCCTTTTGCTTATAATGTTTTATGTAAAGCACTTTGAATTGTTATGTACATGAAATGTGCTATACAAGTAAACTTGCCTTGCCTATATTCGATCTTATAAGTGTTAAAACTATGATCTGAGTAATTTTGAGCTAAATTTTATAGGGGATAAAGTTTTAGTCCAGGTAAGTGTCATTGTAAAGACTTTGTCTTGTGAGTAATTGAAAATTAAATTTTAGGGGTATAAAGCCTTTGTCAGGATCTTGGTTAATAGAGAATTTCTATGTTTGGGGAAACTGTTGGGGATACTGTCTGGGGACATTGCATCCTCGGCCTGACTGGCAGGTCAGGGGATGGGGAATTTAGGGGATGTGGTAATTTGAAGGAGTTTAATTAAAGACCCTTTTAAGGGGATTGAGGAGCCCCCCAGGTGGCTAGGACCAGCCACAGTAAGCTGTTGCCTTCCAGGCCAACCCAGATCATTACAGCTTCCTGTGCGCAGGTGTCCTCCAGGTCAGGTAGGGATAGGACCAGCAGCAGCGAGCTGCTGCCTTTCCACCCCCCACCAAGAGGTGAAGTCCCTGGACCAGCCACAACGAGCTGTTGCCTTGCAGGGGAGCTCCAGACACCAAGAGGGTAAGTTGGGGGAAGGATTCATATTGTTCTGTCATGTGTAGTGTCAATGTGCTGTGTGTGGTTGAGGCTAATCCTCATAGAAGACTGGGCCATGTTTCAGGTCCTGACACCCTGGACCACCACACTCAGCGTACTGTACCTAGAGTCGGAATGCAGGGGGGCCACATACCCCCTACTCGATACCCTTCAGTAAACAGACCAGTTGTTGGCACTGTAAGGTTACCCTGGTCTGCCCAAGCAGGAAGATGATGTTGGTCCTTCCATCTTCGCAAGTGATGTATTTGAGGTTGTTGGGTTTGACCCCCAGGCTAACCCTTAACAAAGGTGCAGGGAGCCACCAGAAGAGGCCGGGACCAGCCACAGCAAGCTGCTGCCTTCCAGGCCCCACCAGCAGTAAGGAGGCTCCCTATTGCAGGTGTCTCCCAGGGGAAGGTGAATGGGACAAGCCGCAGTGAGCTGCTGCCTTCCCACCCACCGCCCCAGGTCAAAGGGAAGCCCGGACCAGCCTCAGTGAGCTGCTGCCTTTCGGACCCCCTCTAGACACCCAGAGGGTCAATCGAAAGCAGCTCCTGTGTTCCATACACCGCACAACCCCAAGACTGGCAACAAAGAAAAAATACAGGTGTGTGTAGAATTATTAGACAAATGAGTATTTTGACCACATCATCCTCTTCATGCATGTTGTCTTACTCCAAGCTGTATAGGCCCAAAGCTACTACCAATTATGCATATCAGGTGATGTGCATCTCTAATGAGAAGAGGTGTGATCTAATGACATCAACACCCTATATCAGGTGTATTAGGCAAACAGAATTATTAGGCAACTAAACAAACAAATATATACCCATTTCAATTATTCTCACCATGGAAACCAATATAACAGCTCAACATTCCCAAATATACATTTCTGACATTCAAAAAACAAAAGAACAAATCAGTGAGCAATATAGCCACCTTTCTCTGCAAAGACCCTCCAAAGCTGCCATCCATGGATCCTGTCAGTGTTCTGATCTGTTCACCATCAACACTGCAGCAGCAGCAACCACAGCCTCCCAGACACTGTTCAGAGAGGTGGACTGTTTTCCCTCCTTGTAAATCTCACATTTGATGAGGGACCACAGGTTCTCTATGGGGTTCAGATCAGGTGAACAAGGAGGCCATGTCATTAGTTTTTCTTCTTTTAGACCCTTTCTTGCAGCCACGCTGTGGAGTACTTGGATGCGTGTGATGGAGCATTGTCCTGCATGAAAATCAGGTTTTTCTTGAAGGATGCAGACTTCTTCCTGTACCACTGCTTGAAGAAGGTGTCTTCCAGAAACTGGCAGTAGGACTGGGAGTTGAGCTTGACTCCATCCTCAACCCGAAAAGGCCCCACAAGCTCATCTTTGATGATACCAGCCCATACCAGTACCCCACCTCCACCTTGCTGGCGTCTGAGTGGGACTGGAGCTCTCTGGCCTTTACCTACCCACCACGGGCCCATCCATTTGGCCCATACCAGTACTCCACCTCCACCTTGCTGGCGTCTGAGTGGGACTGGAGCTCTCTGGCCTTTACCGATCCAGCCACGGGCCCATCCATCTGGCCCATACCAGTACCCCACCTCCACCTTGCTGGCGTCTGAGTGGGACTGGAGCTCTCTGGCCTTCACCGATCCACCACAGGCCCATCCATCTGGCCCATCAAGACTCACTCTCATGTCATCAGTCCATAAAACCTTAGAAAAATCAGTCTGGAGATATTTGTTGGCCCAGTCTTGACGTTTCAGCTTGTGTGTCTTGTTCAGTGGTGGTGGTTTTTCAGCCTTTCTTTCCTTGGCCATGTCTCTGAGTATTGCACACCTTGTGTTTTTTGGCACTCCAGTGATGCTGCAGCTCTGAAATATGGCAGAACTGCTGGCAAGTGGCATCTTGGCAGCTGCACGCATGACTTTTCTCAGTTCATGGGCAGTTGTTTTGCGCCTTGGTTTTTCCACACGTTTCTTGCGACCCTGATGACTATTTTGAATAAAACGCTTGATTGTTGGATGATCACGATTCAGAAGCTTGGCAATTTTAAGAGTGCTGCATCCCTTTGCAAGATATCTCACTATTTTTGACTTTTCGGAGCCTCTAAAGTCCCTCTGCTGACACATTTTGCCAAAGGAAAGGAAGTTGCCAAATAATTCTGTTTGCCTAATACACCTGATATAGGGTGTTGATGTCATTAGACCCCACCCCTTCTCATTAGAGATGCACATCACCTGATATGCTCAATTGGTAGTAGCTTTGGGCCTATACAGCTTGGAGTAAGACAACATGCATGAAGAGGATGATGTGGTGAAAATACTCATTTACCTAATAATTCTGCACTCCCTGTATAATTAAGACTGAGGTAAAAAAATTTCTCTATAAGTGTCATTTCTAGCACCTTAAAAGTCATCAAATTCTGGGGATCGTCATGAGTAGGGATGATAATTGATGAGAAATTATCGATGTCAATGCCATTATTGATGCAGCTTATCGATTCGATTTCTTATCGATTTTCAATGTCTGATACTTTGTTGTATATGAAAAGAAACAATGTATAGCTTGTAACAAAAGCTTACTTTTATTCAATGTGCTCTACATTTGAGTATCAGCAGATACTCAATGTCACAGAAAAAAACAGGGGGAAACTAACAAAAACATCGAGAACAAAAAGAAGCTTTATCTGGAAATAAATGCAGCCACTGAACTCTGATGTGGTGTTTCATGTGTGTTCACCCCCCACCACACAAGAATGTGGAATGTCATGAAGGGAACTCTGAAAAATTTACAAGAAAATCAACAATTTTTTTTCAAGAAAATTAGCATGTCTGCCTTCTCTGGATCAAGTCTGCTCCTCCTGAATGTCATCCTCAAAATGATTAATACCGTCCAATTAAAAAAGAAAAAAAAATCAGCTGTCAGTAAAGTAACTTAAAACTGACAAAAGTAATAACAAATAAAAATTCCATGAAAATCCTGACATTGATTTTGAATTGTGGTTCAACAGAAATATATATATGTATATGTATATGTTAAAAAAAAAAGAAAAAAAGCAAACAAGCATGATGGGGCTCTGAAGCTAAAATTTTGTTGAGCAACATTCTGAGGCAATCATTGCAATCAGGTGTTTTCTGTAATGTTCAAGGAGACTTCTACACCTGTTGACAGGTATTTTAGTCCAAATTTCAGGAAAGGTGCTTTAATGTGTCCTGGACAGTTTTGTTTCTTTATCATCATCATCATCATTATTTTCAACCACAATTCCTAAAGCAATATTTCGTTTCACTAAATTACAATTTTGTAAATTGTTATTTATTACTAGTTTATTCATTTTCTTGTTATTTGAATTACTATTGTTCACTTAGCCCTTTCTTTAATTGGAAAGTATGAATAATTTTGAGGACGACTGTTAAGCATTCAATCCAAATAACTTAACCTTAAGTTCATGAAGCCTGATAGTGACATTTAATGTCAGAAAAATGCAAATTAACCTACTTATATTCATCTGTGTTTACCAAACTGAAAGGGAGAAGACATTTAACCATCATTCCCGTTAGGAAGCGAGTGATGTTTGTCTCATCCTCACTCATTTTGCTGCGCTCAGCGTTGAACTTTGCTATGGAGAAAAGGGTTAGGCGCAGAGCCAGCTCTGCTGCCACTGCCTTTGTCACTCTGGCTGCTGCTGTCATCATCTGAAACGGGATATTAGCATCGTTCTTACTTCATTTTGCATCTTTAAGCACCAACGTTAACTTACATCAATAACGTTAGCTACTGCTTCTAGACAGACCAACACAATCTGGAGTGGTGTACAACGCTACGTTATCCGACACAAATAAAAAGGCTTACGTTAATGGAGTACCGTAGATAACTATGGAGCAAGCTCGTTAGCCAAGTTAAATAGAGCTACCTGCTGTACCTGATGAAAATGCTATGGAAGTCATTCGGCAAACAATAGCTATTAAGTAACTAACCAACCTGAAAGTGAAAGCATGTCCCCTGATCCTGTACTCGCTGTGACACTGCTGGAAGCTGAAGGGGGACGTTTTGACTGTCGCTCGCCTTGTTTTCACATCTCGAAGACACGACAGGCGTCTCGCACATTGAGGTTGTGAACTGCATCTAATGTTTTAACATGTTGGTTGTATTGCCTCCCTTACAGGAGAGCACAGCATCACATTGAGGTTGTGAACTGCATCTAAATGTTTGAACATGTTGGTTGTATTGCCTCCCTTACAGGAGAGCACAGCATCACAGCGGTTGCAAACAGCCTTTTCTTCATCTTTTTTGGAGAAGTGAAGCCATATCCTCCACCGCTTCTTCTGCTCCATCTTGTCTTTGGGAATTCGCCGACAGAAATTGCGGAAATCACGTCAAGGCATCGATAACGGGAACCGGGTCTCAAAACGGGGTTCGATTCCGGGAAATTGATCCATTTCTTATCGATGGCCCCGAGGAACCGGGTTTCGATTATCATGCCTAGTCATGAGTTGAGCTTACTTTGTCTATTATGGCACATTCACACACATTCATACATGATATTTCAGTTAACCTTATTTATTAGTGAAAATGATATCAGGAAATAGTCTATACAGCTTGCCCAATTTTGCCTTCTCCAAGTATATTGTACTATCTTGGGAATTTTAAATCTCCAAATATCAACTAAATCACATGCATCCATAATATTTTTTATATCTTTGGCAAAGCTTGAGGATGATAATTTAATGTGCCATTTCTTTTCCGGTCCAACCCTCCATCTAAAGCAACATTAAAATCTCCCAAAATAATAAATTCCCCTTGTTGTTCTTGTAACTTTTCCCTTAGATCATCAAAAAAGGTGGGTTCATCTGTGTTTGGCCCATACAGATTCAGAATATACACCTTTTGACTTTGAAATATGATATTTACTATTAACCAACGTCCTGTAAATCATTTTCCACTGAGCAAAACTGAAAATCGAATTGTTTTTTCATCATTATCATAACACCTTTTGAGTTTTCTGACCATGTGAGAAAAAGAATAGGACCATCCCATTCCTTTCTCCATTTTTCTTCATCTAATTTTTTTGAATGTGTTTCTTGAAGACAAAAAATGTCTTGTGGTTTATCTTTCAGCCATGCAAATATCAATTTTCTTTTTTTATATATCTCCTAACCCATTGCAATTATAACTTATTATTCCCATTTCATTATCTTTTGTCTTATGCACCATGAGGCTTAAAGGAATAGTTCACCCTCAGAATGATTTAACTTTATTTTCCACTTACCCTGATGGTGAGCAAGACTCTGGACCACTTTTTTAATATGTCAAATGCAACCGGAGATCAGGACGATCAAAAAAAGGAGCATTGTTTACTTCTGTAATGCACACACATGCGCGGTCACGAAACTACGGAAGCCTGGCGTTCAGAGCCTACTCTGCCGATAATACAAGCGTAGAAGAAGAAATTCACTGTTTACATTGTGCTAAGAGCGCGAGAGCTCTAGACAAACCGGGACAAACACAATTTCAAATGTCGTCTTTGCTTGGTAGACCAACCAATTTGGCTGGACAATGGGATCACTTTGAGATTTTTAAGTCTGTGTGAGCGGAAATGGATTTTGAGTAGCAATTAGAACAGTCTTGGTCTGGGAGGTGATGAACCCTTGAGGTATTATGTTTGGGATCTGGAAATGAATTTTTTTTTTCCACAAGGTGTTGAATATTTCTTGAATTTGTTTGCTGGTTTCAAGGTAAATAGGCTTGGTTAGTTTTTGGTAATAGTTTTCATCTTGAAGTTGTCATTCAGCTTCTTGGATGTAGTCTCTCTGATCCATGATGACTATAGAGGAACCTTTATCTGCTGGTTTGATGATAAGAGAAGGCAAGAGTTGTAAGCCTTCGAGGGCCTCCTCTTCTTCTGTCATCAGGTTAGCAGCTTCTGGCTGTAGGGCGATTCTGGCAATCTCTTCCTTTTGTTTTTGGATGAGGTTGATAAGGGATTCCCGGGATGTCAGGTGTCGATGGTTCCCATAGAGAGTTTAGTCAGAAGGGTAGAATGTGGGACTCATTGGAAGGACCGTAATAGATCACCAATTTCAGTTGTCTGTGGTACTGCTGTAGCTGTGCTTGTGGGGATTCTCAGGCATTTCGGATCATGGTAGTGGTGGGGATGAATGAGAGCCTTTCTGAAGTAGTTTGAGGTGAAATTGTGTAGGGATGAACCAAGTAGAAAGGTTGACCACTGCATTGTCTTCAGGGTTCTGAAGATGGTTCAGTGGTCCTTCAATGGTGAAAAAAAATTCTTCCAGTGTGCCCACATGGCTCGGGCTATTTCTGGGTTCCAATGGATCTGGTCCCATTCAGTGGAGAAGGTTGAAGGGAGCAGGAGAGGGATGTGGTGGTCAGTTTCCTTGATTGTTGTGTTTAGGATTTTGATGTTGTTAATGGTCGGGTGTTGGTAGGTTTTTAGAGAAGTTAATTGGGGGTATTTTGATTTGGGTATTGGGGAAGGTGGACTTGGTTGTGTTCAGGGGACGGTTTATTAGTGTTCTCAGTGTGCTCGGATCCCCCTGTGTTCTACTGTTGATGCCAAAGGGAAGGATAACCTTCTTAGTGTCCTCCACTGTTGTTGTTTTTTTTACGAAGCAAGTGGATTGCGTGGGCTAGGTTGGCTTATGGGTAGCAATCCACCTGAACCCTGTCATCATGTATCATGGGGAATTTTGCTAGGTTAGAATCACATATGAGTAGTATTTGTCTCTGAGGTTGCAGGATCCAGTTGGTGAACTTGTTGCCATGGTGTTCATGCCGGGTGAAGAGAGGGGGATCATCCAGGAAGGGGGGAAGGTCTTCGAGGAAGGCATTTGGATCTTAGGGACCTGGAGGGTTATGTTGCATGCTCGCAGGGGGTTGAACTGGGATTGGGTTGGTTTGGGGAGATGTTACACGCTCGATTGGTGGAATCAAGGGGCTGTTTTCTCTCATGGGGGGTTGTTCTAAGATTGGTGGGGTTTGTGAACTGGGTGGCAGCTCGATCTCAAATGCGGGGTTAAGGATGTCTGGTAGGTCTGGGTTGAGTTGTACATGTCGTATGGGTATTCTGGAGTCATCTTCAATAAGCGAGGAGATGGAGAGTTGAGAATGGGTGATATTCATAGTATGTTGAGGGCCATTGGGTGTTTTAGATAAATCTTGGTTGGTTGAGTGGTTCCCCGTTTGCTCAGGGTTGTTGTTAATCATCAGGGTTGTGTTTTCATGTTGGGGAGTTGGGGAAGGTGTTCTAGGCATTTGTGGATTTTCTATATTGGGCTGAGGAACTGTGGGTCCCTTCATGATGAGTTCTTTTTGTCTGTTGGTCTCTGTTGTGGGAGTTCTTCTGTTTTCTTCTGGTGCATTTTTGTGGGGAGGGGGGTTGGGATCGTGTTTGGGTCCGGTAGATCTGTTAGGCCAAGTTTCCTGAGCACGTCCCTGCCTGGTCTGTTGGATTCCAGGAGGGGACTCAGAGAAAACAGAGTTAATTCAGCAGTACAGGAGCACAGGAAAGCTGCCTGATCCCCATGAGACAGCGAGATAACCTGGAACATCTGACTGCTCCTGCAGGTTCTTAAAGTCTGCCACATACGATAGGTTTCTGCTGAGCTAAAAGCCATTTGCTCAGCTAATAGTCGCCGTGTCACCCTGATTTCTGGTCAGTTTTTCTGCTTCACGACACCTTGAAGTGAAAATGAAAGATGTTTTTTTGCCTCATGAGGCGAAAATCCACCAAAAAGGCACAAATGCACAGCATTCAGCAGCAACTCTGTTTACATGCGTGCTGCCTTTGCTACTATTCGTGGTGCTTCTCTGTGGTTGGCCTGTACTTCTGACGCATATAATCCCTTATTGAATGCTGCCTACTCAGTCCTTTGATGTGAAATCAGCTTTTCGTTTCTATTTGATAAGAATGAACGGGTTACTAAACGCAGTTGGAGAAAAATCTCAAGTTTATTAGTTAACTTTCATCAAGTGGTGCTAATTGGAACCAACGGATTA